>QTSX02003025.1:0-169458 GCA_014839935.2 Entomophthora muscae | reverse complement strand
TACTCTTTATTGAAGTAATGGAAGCTTTGTGGGCCTTAAAGTGTAGGCATAGAAGCTGGTTCACCTTCAAAGCTTTTGAACAAGCCGTGTAGGCTTCCTGGGGAATTAACTGTTAACTGGTGATATACTGTTGGACTTCAATATAGAAACAATTTGCAAAATCAGACAGGGTCCCCTTGGGCTTAAAGGCAATGTGCATAAACGCATACTTCTTGACTTCCAAGCTGAGATCTCCTTCAAATTCCTCAATTAATAGGCGCTTCTTGTCCTCCCAAGTGACAATAAAAGGGAGTTTGGGGATCACAACTTCTTGGTGTGTGATGCAGAAAGGTATGAATATGCTCCTTCTTAAGTTCATCGGTGGCCCTACACATTACAGTCTTGTAAATTTTCAGAAAGTCAGCAATGGTAGAAGTTTTAGGGTCAAATATCTGTTTGAATGAAGGCTTATAATTGGGGTCAATGGACAATTAGATGGATTGGCTGTTGTCACCTGGGTTGAGGACGTTAATGTAGGGATTGCCCTAAAGCTCAGATTCAGCAGCAGGCTTTCTAGCCCAGAGGAGTCAAAGGATTTCCTCTAAGGTATCCAAGGTAGAGCTGTTCTGTCCACTAATATCCCTAGCAGTGACTGCAGCAGTTCCAAATTTGTCAATCTTAATTTGTTGTACTGCCAAAGTGCCAGCAATCCCATTGAGACAAGAGGTCAGGTAAGTGGTCTGAGCAACCAAAGAGATAACCTGTCTATTCATTGTCTTGGTCAAGTGAGAGAGGTTTTGTACCTCTCTTTCCAGTGCATCCTGCCTATCAGCAACATCCTTTGTTACTTCTGCTAGCTGATTCAAGGCAAGAGCACAGTTGACCTGGTGTTGGCCTTCCAAGCCAGGGCAACAACCATGATTGCCATGAGCAGGAGTACTAGTGACCTCAGCTTCCCTTCACCTTCAGACTCAGATGACAAATCATCAGGATTAGAGAGGCGTTGTCTCAAATAATCAATTTCTCCTTGCAAGGTAGCTACTTGATTGGTGAGCAAGGCAATGTAAGAGTCAGGCATAGGTTCTACTGGGGGAGGGTTCTGAACAGAAGATTGACATCAAGTATTAGCTTTGAGCTCAGCTATGGCTTCTCATACCTTGGCTTCAAAGTCAGACAAGACCTCAACAAGAGGAGCAGGAGGCATCACCTCAATGAATGCTACTCTATCATCCACATAATTTTGTACTTGATATAGAGTGTTGCCTAATACAGCCCTATCCAGTCCATATTGGTGTTGAAGGTGGCAGACCCAGGTATTGACACAAGTCCCAACCAGCTCAAGCTGGGAATTAATATGTTCCCAAAATTGGTTGAGTTTGGTAACCAGAGTCTCAAAGTCCTGATGATGTCTTAGAAGAGCAGCCTCTATTTATCAACGCCATGTTGCTTGATGCTCATATAATTTGCTCAGTTGATCCTTGATATACTCAGGGAGCAAGGAGCAAAGGGAATTTAGTGATGAGGTTAGGTATTTCTGGGAGGCCAGCAAGTCACGCTAGTTGTCCGAAATACACACAAAGAGGCTATGAGACCATTCCTGATATGCCATATTCTGAGAATGATTGTTAGAGACAGCAGTGGCTATAGCATTTAGAAGCTGGTTATGGGATCCTAGTGCAAGTTGATGGTAAACCAGGGCGGGTTGAATAAATTGGTTGACTAACATGCCAATAGTATACATAGACTTCATCAGCGCAGGTGGGAGACCAAAGTCCAAAAGGAAGGAGTACAGGTCTTCAGAAGCGTACCTGGGACAGAAGCCAGGGATAGTATGCATTGCCACAGTGCCAGAATGGAGAATGGAGCGGTTGGCAGCACAAGCTTACTTGTAATTGAGAGAGAAAGCTGGAAGGGGGGCCCATGCAGGCCCAGGAGACAGAACCAATATCATAGGAGTTGAAGGGACATCAGTGATGTCTTCTTCTAGAGGGGGAATAGAGGCTTTAGGTAGTTTGGGTACTTCAGAAACAAAGGGAGAAGTACCAGAGAATGCGTGTGGGAACAGGGTAACCAAGGGACTTGCAGCCCCTGTAGTGAGCACCATTTTGTTGTGTTTGGCTCCTGGGGACAACATCCAGGAGGACACTGCAGAAAATCTTCATAACAGAAGATTTGAGGTTCAAAGCTAGCCTTGGGTTAGACTTCAGGGTAAAATTAAGGGCACATACCTTAATTTCCTGGAAAACAAGAAGAGAAAGTCCTTTTGTCAAAAAGGAGAGAAAAGCTTAAAGATTATGAAATCCAACATAAATTTGGATAAAATTGTCTTTATTAGGAGAAATGATTCTACTTAATAGTAGACAAGGAACAGCAATCACTTATTAGGAAGACAGATGAGCTGAGGGGGTCACGTTGGAATGAGGTCATATCTGGATCAATCACAGACAGATACAATAATCCAGAATGGGTGGATATTGAACCAGACCCATTTACAGAAGGCAAGGAATATCCAAAATTGAAAGCAAACTCAGCAAAGTATTCACAGCTATCAATATTTGAAGGCCATATCAAAATAGCATTAATTGCGCAATTTACAACACCCCCAACTGAAGGTTGGCCTCCTCTGGGAGTAGGTTGTCAGGGAGGTTGTCAGGAGCCCAGGCGCTGTACTCACTAATTGTTGTTCTGTGGCGGGCAGGGAGGTTTTGTGTTCTTTTGTCTTGCTTTGCAGGGTCTTAGGCAATCATGGTGTTGGTTGTTGTCTAATTTGTGCCTCCTGAGTCCTTGCACAAGGTAAGTGTTATTGTTGTTTACCTTTAGGATGATTGCTGGTCCTAATTTCTCTGGTTTTAGTTTGCTTTTATCAAAGTTCATGACCCAAACTTTGTCCCCAACTTCATGCCTACCTTGGATGGGGACAAAGGTTTTTTGCAGACATTCATTTTCTTTTCTGTTTGTTTGCTGTTGGCCTCTATAACTTGAGGGTCTGAGCCTGGGGGACTTCACTTGGGATTTCCAGTTTGGGTCCTGTCAATGCTTGGATGATATTTGGCTGTGTGCTGTATACCAACTCAAAAGGGCTCTTTCTGGTGGATCTGTTCACTCAGGTTTGGCACACAAGTAGTACAGTCAGTAGCTGCTTATACCAGTCTTCAGGTCTCCCAGCAGGAGTTTGGCTAAGGCTTGCACAAGGCTGTCATTTAGTTGTTCTACATGTCCATTGGACTGTTGGTGGTATGGTGTTGTCATGGTACATTTGACCCCATTTTTGGTGAGGTGTACATTGGTGTCTTCAGAGGTCAATTCTTTGCCTCCATTGGTTATCAGAAGTTCTGGCTTTCCAAACTTGCTTATTATCTTTTTTATAAATTATCAAATGTTGTTGCCAGTATGTGTCTTTACTGCTTGTGCTACTGGCCATTGTGTAGAAAAGTCCATTGTAGTGATGATGTACTTCTTCTAACTATGCTTCCCTGGCATGAGGCCTACAATGTTGAGTGCCCACACCTTGAAGGGTAGTTGTGTGTGGATAGGTAGTACTGAGTTTGGTGGGGTTTTGCTTATTACAAACTTCTCACATACTTTGCATTGTTCTAAGACCTCCTGAACATCTTGGTACAGGGTTGGCCATCATGCTTTGTGTTTAAGGAACTTGTAGAGAGTGCAGCTTTTTGTGTGCCCTAGGTCTCTGTGATAACGTAGGATGGTGTCAACTTGCTGATGTGTGGGACATAAGGGATGGTGGTTCTGTCAGGCATTTTTAAATGTAAGGTTCCATAATGTCTTCAAATAAGTGTTTGCTCTTAATGTCTGTTTCCTTTGTTATGTCTGTGGTGCCAGGGGGAAACCCTTTGTCCTTTGTCCAAAGTACCAAGAGGAACCAGTCTGGGTTGTAAAAATTATCTCCTCTTGAGCCTTAGAATTACATGCTCAAGGGTGTGTCTGCCATGGCAAGCTATGGACCAGGCTTGTATTGTATGAGCATATTGAATCTCTAAAAGAGCTTCATCCAGCGGGCTTGACAACAGGAATTTGTTTGGGTTTTGAAATATATGAGCGGCTTGTGGTTGGTCAATGCCGTAAATTCTTCATGTAGTTTTAGATAACAACACCATTTGACTAGGCAGTGTACAATGGCCAACAACTCCTTGTTGTGGATAGGATATCAGCACTTAACATCTGTCAACTTTTGTAATTCATAGACTACAGGAAGGAGGTCACCATTATTTTTTTGATTTTTAGTACTCCCCCAATGAATGTGTCTGAGGCGTCAGTTTCCATTTGGTATTCCCTGTCACGTTTGGTGTATTGCAGGATAGGAGCCATTGTGAGTTTCTCTTTGAGACGTAAAAAAACAGAGGTCATGTTGGAGGTCCACACAAACTTGGACTTGGAGCCAGTTATGGCAGATAAGGGGACAGTCAAGATGCCACAGTCAGGTATGAAGCGGCGTACATAGGCCAACATTCCCAAGAAGGTGCAGAGTTCCGACTTATCTTTGAGTGGTGGCATTTTGCAGATGGCCTGTATCTTTTGACTGTTGGTTTTGATGCCGTCCTTTGAGACTATGTATCCTAGGAAAGGTAGTTGCTTGCGGAAGAACTGGCTTTTGGAGGGCTTGGCCAGCAGCTTGTGTTGTGCCAGGGTAGCAAAGACTGCCTATAAGTCCTTGTGGTGCTGCTCTATCAAGGACTATAGACAATAATGTTGTCTAGATAGACTAGGGCATGCTTGCCTATGTGCGGGGCAAACAACTCATTCATCAAGGTCATAAAGGTTGAGGGGGCGTTATCATACCAAAGTTGAGTACAACATACTCATATGAGCTGTATTTAGTGTGGAAGGCTATTTTGGGGATGTCTTCCTCCTTAATACAAATCTGATTGTAGCCTGCAGTTAAGTCAATCTTGGAGAAGACTGTGGCTCCACCCAAGGCATCAAAGAGGTTGTCAATATATGGTAGTTGGTAACAATTCTAGATGGTAACTTTGTTTATGGATTGGTAGTCTGTGACTAGGCGCAGGGTACCATCCTTCTTGGCCACAAAGAATACAGCGGCCCTAAAGGGAGATTTTGAAGGGCAGATAAGTCCTTTCTCCAACGCTTCCTTGAGGTAAACACGTAGGGCACCATCTTTGTTTGGGTTCAGCTGGTAGATAGGTTGTGCTTTGGGTACAGTTCCTTTGAGTCGGATAGAGTGTTGGATGTGTTTCTCAGGGGGCAGCCCAGGTAGAGCCTCCTTGAAGATTTTCTGGATGGCAGGCCACAATTTTGGAATCCTGAGGTGGGAAGGTATCCTGGTGATCTTTGAAGTGTATGATCTTGTACTGGCAGGAGTCCCGTCAGTTGTCTTCAGTTTTTCCTTTTTGTCCAGGGTCTCTGTAATGCACAAAAAGACGTGGTTGTGTAGGAGTTGATCCACTGAGTCAGGGTAGATCTGGTGGTTGATGTCTTCATGCTTGATGATCAATACTGAGGTCACCCAGTCTATGTGAGGGTTGTTCTTCTGTATTCAGTCTAGTCCCAGTATAATGTCAAACTTTGGAAAGTCAATGACAGGACCTTGAATGGTGGAGTGTAGGTTCTTGAGCATGATGGAGAAGAGAGCGGCTTTCCTTGTTATGGCAATGTGGTATTCATCAGCCAAGACCACGTTTAATCTGCAAAGGATTAGTGGCTAGCTTGAACTAGTCCACAAAGTGCTGTTGACTAAGGTTCAATCCATGCCTGAGTCCAGGAGTGCTGAGCCTTTTTAACTGCAAAAGTAGAAATGATAAGACATCAGTTTATTAAGGTGCCTTGTGATGGTGTAAAGCACCAAGTCCTCAGAGAGTACTAGATCATTGGACAATGGTCCACGTCCTTGGGTTGGTACTCATCATTGGGCAAGTCAGGAGTTGTGCAGGGAGAGCTTGGCTTGCTTAATGCTCTCCCCATGATTTTTCCTTGTCTTGGTTGCCCTGTTTGGCAGTGAAACAGAAATGGGTACAATAGACTGGCCATTATTCCTTTTTCTGTGTCCATTTGAACATGTGGGTTTATGGTTGGAGTTATTCCCGTTGTTTCCAGGGTGTTGGTCAATTGGAGCATCCAGCTGGGTATGAGTCTTTGGGTATTTCTTGTTTTCCAGTTTGCGCTTTTTGGTGAGTGTTGGATGTTTGTTCCGCTTTTTCCACTTCACAGTACAGGCTTTGCAGGTTGGTTACCTGGTCCAGATTCACATGTCTCAACATGTGCAACTTGAGGGCGTTGTAGTACATGAGGTGTGTTGCTGGGGTGTCAAAGGCCATGTTGGATGGGGCACAGAGACAGAGTTCCTCATAGGCGCGGGTGAGTTCCTTTACAGTGCCTGTCTGGGTTAAATTCTTTACTTGATGTATGATCATGAGGGAGGTGTCCTATACACAAATCTTGCCAAGAAGTATTGTTTGAAGGTATACCAGTCCTTTTTGGTATTTTTTTGTGCCACTTGTCACATCAGGTGCCAGTGTTGTGAGTCAATCAGATGGAGATTTCTTCAATCCAAAATTGCTGTGGGCATTCCATTTGGGCCAGTTTGCTCTGGGCAGACTGGATCCATGAGGCAGTGTTGTTGTTGTTGGCCCCTCCAAAGAATTCCAGGGCAGCGCTTAAAAATCTTTGGGCTATGTAGGTTGGCATGCTATTTTCATCAGTTGCACAAGGCATGGGGGAGGGAGCCTGCAAGAACCCTTGGGCAGACATGGCATTGAGCACAGGAAGGAGTATCATCATATATTGGTAGAAAACAAAGCCATCAGGTATCTCAGTACCAGGGGTGTACAGGGTCCAGTCCAGCAGGAGGCCAGACAAAATTATGTCAAGGATTTGTTGGCTGCGGCAAGTACGGGCAACAGGAAGAATTTTTCAAGATAAGGTAGGATGGAGAACCTACCTGTGCTACCAATGCCGTAACTGCGCTGTTTTAGCAGAGTTACACAGGGAAAAGTATTTAGAAACTAGATAATATTCTTTATTGAGATATATTGATTATATAGTTAATGTGAATCAAGGATAACATGAACATGATTGTTGATCACACGGTGGGATGGTAAAGGGGGTGGCTTGATCCTGGTAATGAGTCAAGTGCCAAAACAAGGTATCCACCATAAAGGATCATCATTTGTTCACTTGTTGGATTCGGAAATTCAAGTTGACTTCCTAGTTTGGCTTCAAGTGACAATATAATTGGATTGCAGGTCACAAACCTGCTTACTCAGGATCTTGCTGGTGGGTTGAGCCTGCTGTTTTGACACCTCCCAGCTGAAGGTTGGCCTCTTCTGGGTTTAGTTGTTAGGGAAGTGGTTGGGAGCCCAGGCACCAAATTTTACAACTGTTTATTGGTGGCAGATAGGACAGTCTCACACTGCTTTTGTCTTGCTTTACAGGATATCAGGTGGTTGTGATGGAGGGTCTTGTCCTGTCTGCGTTTTCTGAGTTCTTGCAAAAGGTAAGTGTTGTTTTTGTTTACCTTTAGGATAATAGCAGGGCCCATTTTTTCTGGCTGTAATTTACTCTTGTTGGTATTCATTACCCAGATTTCAACACCAACCTCATATCTGTCTTTAATAAGAACGAAGGTGTTCTGTAGGCGTTTTTCTTCTCTTTCAAGTTATTTGCTGTTGTCCTGTATGACCTGAGGGTCCAAGACAGGTGAAACTTTACTGGTCATTTCCAGTTTGGGTCCTGATAGTTCTTAGATAAAATTGGGTTGTTTGTCATAGACTATCTCAAAGGGGCTTTTCCAGGTGGATCTGTTCACACAGGTCCAACATACAAACAATGCAGTTGTTAGATGCTTATACCAGTCCTCAGGTCTCCTGGCAGTGAGCTTGGCCAAGGCTTGTACAATGCTGCCATTTAGCTGCTCCACATGTCCATTGGCCTGAGGGTGGTAAGGTGTTGTCACAGTGTGATGGACCTCATTTTTGGCAAGGCAAATTATTGGTATCTTAAGAGGTCAATTCCTTGCCTCTGTCAGTTATCAGGAGTTCTGGTTTTCCAAACTTGCTGATGATTTCTCTTCCTATGAACTGCCACACATCATTGCCTGTGTGAGATCTTACTTATTGTGCCACTGTCCAGCAAGTGGCAATGTTGATAGCAGTGATGATGTATTTCTTTTTGT
The DNA here is from genome assembly GCA_014839935.2 of Entomophthora muscae. Taxonomy (NCBI): domain Eukaryota; kingdom Fungi; phylum Entomophthoromycota; class Entomophthoromycetes; order Entomophthorales; family Entomophthoraceae; genus Entomophthora; species Entomophthora muscae. Next base: position 161,333 of record QTSX02003025.1, on the reverse strand, counting down.
TGTGCTCTCTTGGCATGGGTCCCACAATATCTAAGGACCACACTTTGAAGGGTAGTTGTGAAAAATAGACAGTACAGACTTAGATGGGGTGTTGCTTTTTGAAAAAATTTCACATACTTTGCAATGCTCTAGAACTTCCTGGACATTCTGGTATAGGGTTGGCTACCATGCCTTGTGTTTTAGGAATTCATAGAGGTTGTAGCTTTTAGTATTTCCTAGGTCTCTGTGGTAACATAGGATAGTGTCTACTTGCTGATGTATATGGATGTAAGGGATGATGAATCTATTGATCATTTTGCAATGTAATATCCTGTACACCATTTTTCAAATACATGCTTGTTTTTCATGACTTTTTCCTTTTTGATGTCAGTGGTACCAGGGGGAAGCCTCTGTCCTTTGTTTGGAGCACCAGGAGGGGACAGTCTGGGTCAAGTCCATTCTTGCCTCTTGTGGCTCTAACATACAGGCACAATTGATCATTTGCCAAGGCAAGTCCTGGACCAGGTGTTTACTGTATGATCATATTGAACCTTTCTAGGAGCTCCATTCAACATGCTTGTTGGCAGGAAATATTTGCCTGTGTTTTAAAGTATATGAGTGATTTGTGGCTGGTTAATGCTGTGAATTCTTCCTGGCGTTCCAAGTAACAACACCATTTACCAGGATGTGTAAAATTGCCAACAATTCTTTGTTGTGTATAGGGTATTGGCACTTGCTGTCCTTCAGTTTACGTGATTAATAGGCTGCAGGCAGGAATTTGCCATCACTGTTTGTTATTTGTAATACTCCCTTAATGGATGTGTTGGAGGCGTTTAATTCCATTTGATATTCCCATTGTGTTTGGGGTATTGTAGGATGGGTGTGATTGTGAGTTTCTCTTTAAGTTGTCTGAAGCAAAGGTCACACTGAGGGGTCCATACAAACATGAATTTAACACCAGTTATGGCAGACAGAGGTGAATTTAAGACACCACAATTGGGGATAAACTGTTGTATGTAGGCAACCATTCCTAGGAACATGTGGAGTTTTGACTTGTCCTTGGGTGGTGGTATTTTGCAGATGGCCTGGAATTTTTGGTTGTCAAGCTTAATACTATCCTTTGACACTACATGTCCTAGGAAGAGAATCTGTTTGTGGACAAGCTGACATTTGGAGGGTTTAGCTACCAGTTTGTGTTGTGCCAGGGTAGTAAAGACTGCTTCCAAGTCCTTGTGATGTTGTTCTACCAAAGGGTGTAGACAATGATAATTTCCAGGTACACCAGGGCAATTTTTCAAATATGGGGGGCAAACACCTTGTTCATAAAAGTCACAAAGGTTGACAGGGCAATTTTCATCCCAAAATTAAGCACCACACACTTGTATGTCTCATACTTAGTACAGAAGGCTGTTTTGAATATATCTTCCTCCTTGATGCAGATTTGGTTATAGCCTTGTGACGGATACATGTCCAATCAGTCCATCCCGCCATTACCCTGCCCTTGACTCTTATTACCATTAACTTACTTTGACAAAGCTTTGAGGAGCTTTGTCTCCAGGGAGGCAATTTCATGGGACAACACATTGTTATCATCCCACCAACGGGCCATGATCTCAGCTCTCTTTTCCTCTCTTACCCTTAAAACCTCAATTTCTCAATTTTCCTTTTCTTTCACTTGCTGTAATATTTTGTCCCATTCTACTACAAGGTTCCAGGAATACCACACATAGTTTTGGTTTCCTTGGGCGGGAGTCCCTTCTTTTGCAAAGTAATTGGAGTATAACTCTTTGAACGCAACCTTTACTTCCACCAAGGACTCCTCAGGCACAGTCTTGGTGACCTCCAAGCTTGACCAAGTTTCCTCCAACAAACTTGTAGGAACCTCTTTCCTGACAGAAGTGGTTTTCATGCAAAGTACTCCAAATTTGGCCCTTTCAAAATTTAACAAAGAAGACATAATAATTGAAAAAGTAGTTGAGGGGAAAGCATCAAAATTGACAATATATCTTTGTTAAAATTTAGCTGTTTTGCTTATATACCTTTTGGGGCATATTTGGCTGAGAATCCCTCTGGTTCCTGAATCAACCTATGATTTATCATGTGGTCTATGACATTTGATTCATCCAAACCTAGATCTTTACTTAACAGATCTCCTGTAATTCTCAACCTATGAGAATTAATCTACAATGAGAAGAGTGCCTGAATTCATTCATCTCAATGTATCAACTCAGCATGAAGCTTCTCAGCTCCTGGCACCAAAACCCTGTGAATTACACATCCCAAAACTCAGCTATTAATGTTACAACTGGGAACCAGCTGATCAACCCTGAATTCCTAGGCACCCTTGTCTTTATTTAGTTATCTTTTTATTTGTTGATTTTTTTGCCTTAAAACCCAATAAATTGCTTCAAAACTTGAACCAGGAGCCACCACAGCGCCCAGCAAATTTCCCAGATGACGCAGTGGCGCTTCTAACCTAATGAATTGGCCAAAGTGGCGCTTTCAACCCAAAATTTGGGGGTTTAATTTTGATTAACTTAACCAACTTCTTGACACAGTCAAGGCAATTGACCGATATAATTAAAACCTCATTAATTATATTCCTATGTATTTATTTATTAATCTTCCCAATTAATTAAATTGTTTTTGAGATGCCTAGTCTCCAAGATTGATTTGACCAATCTTGTCTTCTGTTCTTTTATTGAATATAGATACTAAGTTCTAAGGAATCTTGACCTTAAGACTTCTAATTCAACCTATCTACATGCAATAATCAGAAAAAAAGAGATAACTTAGTCATTGTTGAGTATTTATCCAAATAAATGCTCCAAAATATAGTCATACAGTCACAGTCCAGTTGGATGAGAATCCTTGGGTTGTTCCCTCTTCCCAGTTTGTTCCTTGTGCAGAGCATTGGATGTTTGTTATGCTTTTTCTGCTTTGAAATACAGGCTCTGAAGATTGTGCACTTGTTCCAGGTTAATGTGTCTCCTCATGTGCAACTTGAGGGCGGTATAGTACATGAGATGTGTAGCTGGGGTATCAAAAGCCATGTATGAGGGAGCACATAGGCAAAGCTCCTTGTATGCACAAGTGAGTTCTTTTACTGTGTCTGTTTGGGTCATACTCTTTACTTGGAGTATAATCATAAGTTCAGTATCCTTCAGAACAAACCTTGCCAAGAAGTTCTGCTTTAAGGTATACCAGTCCTTTTTGGTATGTTCTTTATGCCACTTGTCACACCAGGTGCTAGTGTTGTGAGTCAGTCAGATGGAGATTTCTTTAATCTGAAATTGATGTGGGCGTTCCATTTGGGCCAGTTTATTCTGGCAGACTGGATCCATGCAGCAGTGTTGCTGTTATTGGCCTGGCAAAAAGTTCCAAGGCATTACTTCATAGTCTTTGGGCTATGTAGACAGGCATGGTGTTTTTGTTGGTTGGTTGCGGAATAAAAGAGGGGGCCTGAAAGAACCCTTGTGCAGATATGGCGTTGAAGGCGGGTAGTGTAATCACTGTGTTCTGGTACAGGACAAAGCCATCAGGTATCTCAGTACCAGGGGTGTACAGGGTCCAGTCCAGCAGGAGGCCAGACAAAATTATGTCAAGGATTTTTTGGCTGCGGCAAGTACGGGCAACAGGAAGAATTTTTTCAAGATAAGGTAGGATGGAGAACCTACCTGTGCTACCAATGCCGTAACTGCGCTGTTTTAGCAGAGTTACTCGGGGAAAAGTATTTAGAAACTAGATAATATTCTTTATTGAGATATATTGATTATATAGTTAATGTGAATCAAGGATAACATGAACATGATTGTTGATCACACGGTGGAATGGTAAAGGGGGTGGCTTGATCCTGGTAATGAGTCAAGCGCCAAAACAAGGTATCCACCATAAAGGATCATCATTTGTTCACTTGTTGGATTCGGAAATTCAAGTTGACTTCCTAGTTTGGCTTCAAGTGACAGGATAATTGGATTGCAGGTCATAAACCTGCTTACTTGGGATCTTGCTGGTGAATCAAGACTGCTGTTTTAAACATTATATTTATTTTTGTTTCATTGAAATTTTAATTTTAATTTTTAAAAAATATTTTTATTATAAAGAGTGTGAATTAAATAGTAAAATGAGAATTAATTGCTTTTTCTCAATATTTTTTTATGTTAATGTACTTTTTTATTGCATTTTTGACTTTCTGAAGTCACTTTGGTATATCATAGTTGTATAGAATTATTTTTATATCAAACGTTTTTAGTGCATCAAGATCCATTAATTAAAAAAGTGTCAACTTCAAGCTGTCAATCAGGGGAAAAGCTGAATTCTCACTTTACTATAGTGTCAAGCACCAGGGAGTCAAACTTACTACAGTTGCTGTGCCAAGACAGAGGTCTACTCCAGAGCCTTCAAATATTCCAGGATACTTTAAGCTCCCTTCTCACCAACAAGCCCCCCTCCCACCCACGCCACCAGAGTAAACCCTTCCTCTGCTAAGAAGAATGAGTCAGCCCAGACTGCTGAACAGCTAGCTTAAACATGCTCACTTGATCCAAAGGTAATCATCATGGACTGTGAGCTTGATTAGTTTAGAGTCTTTGAGGCATCTTTTAATGAGAAGTCATGGGCTGCTTCTTACATTTCAAGCAGGCCCTCATCAAACATCTCAAGAGAAAGTAGGGGATCTTCAAGAATTATCTCAATGATGGTAAAGGGAAGTGCCGCTTTGCCATCACCCAGTTTCTGCCTTGGCTTTTGTGCGGCCAGAGCATACTGGGCTTGGCTTTGAGGCCCTCCTGGAGGGTGCTTACATCAAGAAGCACTCCACCATTTTCAAGGACTACCCTGATTTCTTTGAGAAGCATTGGATAGGTAAGAAGGTGACTGCCCAGAGAGGAATATCAGGGCCATAGCCCCTTTGAACTGTCAGAGTGCCTATATCAACAGAGAGATGAATACAACATCTATCCTGGAGGTGTGACATAAACATCTGAAGACAAAGTTTGGGGCAAACCCCAACTTCAATGAATTCTTCCTGAAGCTGCAGGAGGAGTAGGCAAGTTATGTCTCCAAGTTCCAGGACTTGGCCAACCAGTAAGGCCCCCTGAAAGAAGAAAAGTAAGAGCCAGTTCTACCAGGAGAATGTCTAACAGGTAGTGACAAAGTACAAGGTGGAGGAGATCAAAAAATACCTTGAAAATGTTGCAACTGCTCTTACAGGTGGCTTCAATAAGCTCAATAAACTCTGATTTGCTTTTCCTTTATATTTTTTACTTTTGACCTTTAATTTTTTAATTTTTTTTATTGTAATATTTTTTAGGTATAAATGATAAGTTTCAGATACAGTTTTGGTATGGTTTTGTAAGAAATATCTTATATTTTGTTAATTTACCTTTAAGGTATGAGATATTTTCAGCTATGCTTATCAAAGTATAATAAATTAAATAAAGATTTTTTTATATTTTGTAGTTATGATGCTATATTAAATATATTTACTTTTGTTTCATTGGAATTTAAATTTTTATGGGAATAAAGTTTTTATAATAAAGAGTATAATTTACATAGTAAATTAAAAATATTTGCTTATATCACCTTACTTTTATTAATTATAATATTTTTTATTGAATTTTTAAATTTTCTGGGGTTATTTCAGTACAACAATGTGGACCAAAAAATATTTTTTATATAAAAAATTGTTCAGGGTAAAGTGCACCGTCATTTAAAAAAATCTTACATCCAGAAGACAATATTATACAAAACTTGTGTGGGGTTCCTGTCCATCAGTCCCCATAGTGTGTCCTAGGTCATAGCTAGTGACCATCTAGAAGGAGTTGTCATTCTCTAGTATGATAAAATGTATCTCAAAAATATGTATAGGGTTAAAAATGGGCTTTTTTACTCTCTCAAGGAAGATCCCCTTAGAAACCTTATGGTTTATAGCCCAGGGGTCAAGGTAACCATTAATATATGCTAATACTTGTAGTTCTCCAAAAATATCTTAGACTCCTGCTTCTCAGTCTTAGACTCCTTCTCCTTAGTCTTAGGTTCCAACTCTTTCTTCTAAGCTTCAGCCTCCTCATCTTAGGCTCCAGCTCTCTCTGTAGCTTTAGTGGCCTTATTCCACTTGATCCAGTCTCTGTGGCCTTTTTAATTCACTCTATCCAGTCAGTCAGTTTTCAATCCTTTTGGCCTTTGATCCCCACTAAATCAGTCCTTGAAAAGTCTCAGATAGCTCTCACTTTTATAGCTTCTTGTTTCAGTAACTGTTTCTCTCAGAAATCTTGGTTTTCAAAGCTTAAACTATCCAGTTTCTTCTTCTCTATAATACAGTAAACTTTTTATCTTACTTCAGTCAATTAAAACTGTTGCACCTGAACCAATGAGGGTTCAGTATTTGGAATTGGGGAAGACAACAGTCCAAATGAAAGGACAGAATAATAAGAATAATGTATTGTTTATTGTAGAATATTGTGATTAATATACTATATGGGAAAGCCACAAGGCCACAAGGGGGTGGCATAGTGGGAAGTTCCATGTAAGGTTTGAAGCCAAGGAATAACTCGTGCGGGGATCAGCAAGTCAAATTGGTAGCGCTCCTAATTAGGATGAAGTACCTGTCATTTGATATTGCTATCAGATTAATTTATAACATTAGATACATCAAGGGGCGGCTTATTGAGCGCCCCCTGTGTATTGTAAGATACATTAGCAGGCAAGTCTGAAAACTTGGTTGCAACAAAACCCTGGCTTTTCTGCTTCATTTCTTCATTTTTTAGGCTTAAACTCTTCAGTTAAAACCTTCAAAACAGTGATCAAAAGGTCTTTGCCTTGCAGAAATTAAATGCTCAGATTCAATGGTTTTGCCAAACTGTCACATAAATTACTTGCTTTTGATTATGGTTTAAACCCGGCGCTGCCCTGCTCTGGATAAACAACTGCTCCACATTTTGAACAGTTTTGCTGTGAACCTGTCATTTTTCTTTGGCAAAACTTGAGCACTTCCACATATGTTTTACTTAAGGGATTTTTGAATCCTTAATTCTTCAACCTTTCTCCAAGTTTCCCTACATTTTTTCACATTTTTACACTTTGAACTTGCCTATTGCTTGCCTTTTGCCTCTCTCAATCATTTCAGAAAAACTAAGGTTTTGTTTTTACAGCTTCTTCATCCTCTTTCCGGCCTCTTTGGCTCTAACATACTCAATTATTTCTAAATAAATATACAGTTTAATTTCTGTAAACTATTTTCTTTTATTTTTCTTTATTTCTTATATAATAATTAGTTTAATCTTTTTATCTTATCTTTGGGCAGTATTATTAATCCTTTTACTGCTTCTTTTTTATTAACAAACCTTTACTCAGGAGTCAATATCAAGCATTTCTACTCCTGCATTCACTTATGCTAGTCCTTTTCAACCTTCTTCTAAATCCCCAGATAGTTTTTCTCCAAGACCTTCAAGTCTTTCAGCTAGCTCTTCTCCATGATCTTCTACCCCTTCAGCTAGTTCTTCTTCATTATTAGCTAGTCTTTCCTAGTCTATCAGCTCATCCATCAGCTTGTTTTCTTATGAATCACCTAGGTTCCATCTGCACCATGAGCCATCTTGGTTCAAGTCCTCACTATGAACCATCTTGGTTCTAATACTCACTATGATCTTCCAGTCCCTCAACTAGTCTTCACTGTGATCATATAATCTGTTGAGCAACTTGGGTTATTGCTAGTATGATCAAAGCTACAGATAGATGTTAGCCTTGCCAATGTACTCTACCTAATCCTATGCAAGAGCACTACAGACTACTATCAAACAGAACTTTGAAGATAATTACAATTATTGAAACTGTAGTACAATCTAGCCAGCAGCTGCAATCTATCCAGGTGTAACTAAGAACTTGTTGTCATCCTTTCAGACGTCTGTATCAATATATACTACAACAACCCTTGTTCTTGTTTTTTCAGACAGTTCTCAGTGGCTACCTTTGCAATAGGTCCATCTTTGCTGGCTGCACCTATCCTGATTGGCTGTCCTTGGAATGTGTGCTGCTAATGTCCCTAACAGGGCGTACATGACACTTCAGCTACAGCCTACGCTCTTCTTAGCTAGCCTACTGTCATTTATTGATTTGCTGTACCTTACACACCTATTGTTGAGCTGCAAAACTACGCCATATTTAGTTGACACTTATAAATGGTCCCTAATCTGTCCTCCTACATTGGAAGGTAAAATTCTGGTGTTTCATTTGCAGGGCTTAATCAGTGATCCTTTTCTGGCTGGCAAGCCTTCTTCTTATTAATGCAACAGGTTGAGTTAGGGATTATACACCATATAATAGCAGACTCAATCTGATATCAATTTGTGGATTATTCACCATGTAATGCTGACCCAAACCAATAAGGAACCATATTATACACTATGTAATGCTGATCTAAACTTGGTATTTCCTAGTCATTTGCATATCACTTGTCTGATATGATCATATACACCCATCAGGCTGTGTGGGGCTGAAATGGTACAACATCATAAAGAGTGGAATGGGAGATATACAATTGATGATCTTATGATTATACGGTGTGTAACCAATGATAATCATTATAACATCTAACCATTATATGGCATATGATAGCTACATCAATTATAATAAACTAGTGATATACAGTATATAATCACTACACATTGTAATAGTAATCAAGTGATAATATGGCGTATAATTGTTGCATTTATCATAATAAACTAACAATTACACACCGTATAACTGCCATATTAGCTATAATAGACTGGTGATTATACACTTATAATTACTACACTTAATAGAATATTGAACTATTGATAATACAGCATGTAGCTGATAAAGATCTGCATGTGGTGATTAGCCTGATCATTTGTGGTCAATCAGCCTAATCTCACATTTTCCCCCTCTTGACCATAAATAGGGAGGGTAAGAAGAGAATCTGGCATAGGGCTTTCACAACAGCATCTTCCTGTCTCAGCACTAAGAAGGAGTTCCTGGTAACCATGTCAGAGGAGCGTCAACAAGAATTCAACTGCCTTAGCAAGGAGGCGCGCCACCTCCAATTCTATGGGTGGCCCTTCATTGCTAGCCCAGGAAAGTGATACCTGTTTAGAGTTATCCTTGGCCACCACAACAGTGATCAATACCTTCTAGCGCCTGAATAGCCGCATCCTGGAGCAGGAGGTTGAACAGGATACTTGTCCACCTTTGGTAGCTGGGGGTGCCAATTAGGCTACCTCAGTAGACCTGGCCGCCTGGCAGGCCAGGGCCATGGTTTCTCTGCCGCCTGCTGTATCATATGCTCCTGACCCTACTCTGTTGGGTAGTGTTTTTTTTGTATGACCCCAATCATGTGGACTTTGAGGTCAACAGCCTCTTTATGGATTACAAATTCATGAGTGAGTTCCTCTTTGTACTCCTGTCTTGCAAGCAAGGGGTGGATGTTCACTCCTGTCTTTGCCATGCAGAGCAGTAACACCCTCCTACTGTTTGCTCTGTGGCCCTTTGTGAGCTCTCCTGGCCTCTGGAGAGGGTCTTGATATAGCTGCTCTGCTCTAATGTGGCTTTGTATGCTAAATATGCACAGGTAATCAACTTAAATTGTGCAGTGAAGCAAGTCTGGTCTCGTTCTTGGGGGCCTAGTACCAATTCCACTTGGCAGTGGGGGCTACAACATGCTGATAACCAGCACAACCAGCTGGTCAATGTCATCAACATTACCCTGGAGAGATTTGAGACTGGAGACCCTTTCTGGTATCTCCTTCACATGGCTTTGTTAGGTAACCTTTTCCTGGTCCCCAAGCCTTTGCTTCCTTGCAGTTCCTTGGGCCAAATGCAGGCCATCCTGGAGTTCTATAGTTGTGAAGTGTTGCGCCGTCAGCAGGGTCTTACGGTTAACTATTCCTCAGAGGGATTTATTGTGGAGTGCCTGGTGTTGGGAGCGTGCTTCCCCATTGAGTGTGGTCTGGGTTGCCTGATAGATGGGGAGCTAGCCTTGACTGCGCCCATCATGCACTGGGAGCGGCTCTCCCCCAAGGCACAGTATATGTGGCTTTGAAACAACATTGTCTTTATCAGGTGGTGGCCACCCAAGCTTTTGGTGGCCATAAGGAGGCTACCACCCATTAAGTTCCTGATGAGCCCAAAGAGGACCCTCATCAATAAATATTTACAGGTCTAGTTCTTTCCCAACATCATGCATTTTTTATCATTTTTTGTTTTTCTTTTTTATAATGTGTGAGTTGTCATTTTTTGCTTATTAATTTTTATGATAACATCAAGGTGTTTGATTAGGCCCTTCCTTTGAAGTTCAGAATGGACTTAGAAACTTTGCATGTACGCGGTTGAATATATGTCCACTATCCTTGTCCTTGATGGTGTAAGCGTCAGGTGAGTGTTTCTCTATGATCTCAAAGGGGCCTACCTATGGATTGTCTAGCTTGTGGGATCTACCTGTGCCTTGAGTGTTGCAGAATGTAACCCCCTCCTCTATCTCAAAAGAAGGAAATGGGGCTCTATTGGTGGAGTCCCTCTTAAATCCGGCTTGGGTCTTGATAGCTGTGTTGCTAAAAGCAGATGCCTGCAATTTGATGAGGGTGTTGGACAGACAACCTAGATACTAGTAGTAGGAAAGTTGCCCAGGGTCACCTGTGGCCAAGTATAGGACAGGTGGGATGACATGATGGCGGCAATACATCAGTTGAAATGGAGATGCTCCTGTGGTAGAGTGAAGCAAAATGTTGTACACTAACACTGCTGCTCCTAAGAACGTTTCCCAGGAAGATTATGTGATGTTGCTAATTTCTGGAGTATCTGGGTTAGGGTACCATTGGTGCTCTCCACCATCCCATTGGTTTTGGGGTAGTATGGGGTGGAGAGTACCCCACAAACTCCCATGAGGTTGTTTACTCTTGATATTACAGAGGCTGTAAAGTTAGTCCCAATGTCTGAGAGTAGAAACTGTGGGCAGCCATGGCAAATTATAATGGCATCCAAGACAAATTTTGCAGTAGAAGGGACATCTACTTTCCTTAGAGGCCGGGCTTCCACCCACTTAGTTAGGTGATCTATAGCCACTATCACATAACAAAAGCCAGGGCCACTATGTGAGAGTGGGCCCACTACGTCCACTGACACAGTATGCTAGGCAAAATGGGGTTGTACCATTTGGTAAGTTGTGCTTTTTTTTAGTGGCGTATTTCCTTGGCACTCAATGCAGCAGTCAATTGTCTCCTGAATGTCGAAATTCATTGCCTTCCAGAAGTAGGTGCAAGACAGGATCTCTTTGGTCTTCTGAAAGGTACCATGACCTGTTGCCTTATGGGCAGTTGTAACAATGCTAGTCCTTTTAGAAGGAGGAGAGAATATGTGTTCCTTACCATCCACTAGCTTGTACAGCACACCATTGTGTAGTGCTGTATTCTTATGAAGGTCCTGTAGGATATCTGTACTTTCTCAGGCTTGTTGCTAAACTTCCCAGTCATCATTTTCTGGTACAGCTGATCCACTAATGGGCTCACCAGGGCCACAGTGAGTAAACAGGATAGAAAGTCTGCAATATGGTGCTTGCTGCCAGGGCAGTGAAGGATCTTGTAGTCCAAGGCCTGTAGTTTCAACATCCATTGAGCAAGTTGGGCTTCTGGTTCCTTGAGGCTCTGGAGCCAAGCTAGGGACGCGTGGTCTGTGACCACTGTGAACTGTACGCCATGGATATAGACCCAAATTGTTTGCATGTGTAGATGACTGCCAGGCACTCACGCTCTGTCATCATATAGTTGCGTTTGTGGACGTTTAGTGTCCTACTGGTGTAGGCTACAGGGTGTTTGAGTCCCTTATTGTCAAGTTGGGATAGTACAGCCCCAACTGCAGTAAGTGAGGCTTGGTATGGATCACAAATGGTCTTTCAAAGTCTGGGTACATCAGGACAGGGTTGCTCAACAAGGCCAAGTGTAATTTGTCAAATGCACCTTGACATTGCTTACTCTATACAAAGTCAACTTCTGGTTTCAGAAAGTGGAAGAGAGGTTCTCCAATGGCTGCAAAGCGGGGGATGAAAGGCTGATAGTAATCAACCATGCACAAGAAGACCTGTATGTCTTGTTTTGACTCAGGTTGCTTCACCTTAGGGATGTCTTAGTTTTTGCAGGCTGTGACTATCTATGACAAAGCCCAGGTATTCCAGCTGATCTTGGAAGAACTGGCATTTGTGCGGCTTTATCTTAAGATTGGCAGCTGCTAGCCTCTTGAAGACCTCCTCTAAGTGAGCTAGATGCTTGATGAAAGTTCTAGAGAAGACGTTGATGTTGTGCAAGTACACTAAGACACAGGAGAGCTTAAGGTCGCCAAGGATGGTGTTCATAGCTTGCTGGAAGGTAGCAGGGGCATAGCACAGCCCTTGCAGCATCCTTGTTGATTGGAATAGTCCTTGGGAGGTTATGATGGCACATTTTTCTTGTTCTTTGGGGGGTATTTTGATCTGCCAATAGCCTGATATGAGGTTCATGGCAGAGAAGTACTTGGCGCCTCCAAGGCAGTCTAATGTGTCATCTATGCAAGGCAAGGGGTATGAGTTCTTTTTGGTGACCTTGTTGAGGCGTCAATAGTCAATGACAACTCAATTAGAGCCATCTTTCTTCTTGACAATCAGGATAGGAGATGCCTAAGGACTTTTAGATGGGATCATCATGCCTTGTTTCAGCAGTTTGTTGACTTCTTCTGAGACAACCTCTTTGTTTGCTTTTAATTGTTGTATGGGGCACATACAGATTAGAGTAGTGGACCCTGTATCAATGTGGTGGATCACTCCTTCAGCACAACCCAGATCATGATCACTTTCAGAAAAGATTGAGCAGCACTTCTCAAGCAACAATGATGCTTGATCTTATTCCTCTGGACCAAATAAGGAAAGATCTGCTAGGGGTATTTTCAGATGAACTTCTGGATCAGGGTTGTCTGATATACTATACTCCTCAAATGTGCTAAATTCATTAGCATTGGATAGTTCCTCTGTGGGTTAGAATTGTAAAAAGCCTACCACTTGGTCTTTCTTGATAGAAAGTGTCTTCTTTGTGAGATTGGCCAAGATAATATGTATATTTTGATGGCCAGGGGTAGCAATGCTTGGTGCAATACACGGTTCAAAGGAAGAGCGGCCCCAGGGTTCAATGAATTCCCCATATAGCCCTTCAGGGATAACCACAGACAACCTAGTCTCAGAAATTTTCTGATGCCCAGGCTCTAGGGTAAATGCATACCTGATTCTTAACAGGATACCCTTATGCTCCAGAATCTGTGTAGGGGGTTCACCTCTATGCTTCCCAACAAGTTTATATTCCATAGGGACAAATTCATTGGTGTAAGCCAGGTTGACAAACTTACAGGGCTTAGGGGCAGAGTCTTGTCCTTCCCTACTAAAAAAAGGGTAGAGTTTGACCAAGGATTTCAAAGGTAGCAAGACCCCAAAGTATCTGGCTCCATATTTCACCAGGAAAGAGGTGCCTAAGAGCAAATCATAGGTGTCATTTGGCAATACAGCTTCTGGAGCAATACCACAATGGAAAAATTGCTTGGGTAGTGCACTGTATGCTCTAACAGAGTAAGTGGGTTCTTTACCAGCTGTACCAAATGGTAATCTGTAGTCAACATATGGGACCTTATCCTGTTTCTTTACCATCTTAGTGGAGATGATGTTAAACAGGGTATCACTATCCACAATTGCTTGAATGTGATGTTTGTTAACCAATATGTCAATGCATGTGCAATCAATATAAGAGTCAATGAGGCTTTTAAATGTGTGTATCCTGTTCTCCTCATCACTATCCAAGATGCAGAGCAGGCTTTTGCAGACATTGGGGTATGCAGACTTAAGTTTCTCCAGATGGAAAGCTACTTGTATTGACTTCAAGTTTGGGGTATTGTTGGAGCATGGCAAACAGCGGGTTTCCCTGGCGTCCTGGATTTGAGCTTCATAAGGTTTTGATACTTCAGCTAGGGCAGCCTCTTTGTGCTGGACTTTAGTTTGAGAGCAGGTAGTCACAGCGTAAAGATTGTTGGCTATGTTGAGGGTCTGTATGAACAAGAATTCTGGCTACCAACAACATATTTAACATCCAGTCATTGCCAGATTTGGTCCCCTTCCAATATACCGTTTGACATACCAAGAATGGTAACCAAGCAATATCATCTGACTGTTCAAGTATCCAGTGGCTCAAACCCATCTTGCACATGACCAACCCCTAGGTTTAATCTAAATAAATCTCTGCCACAGTCAAGTCTATATAATTCTAAAGGATTATCTAATAAAATATACTTCTCTTCTTTCTTAATTCCATATTTGAAGCTTCCCCAAAAGGCGCTCCTTATCAGCTAAAACCAAGTGAATTGTGTCTTAATGCAGATCTTCTTGGTGGTGTACTTTGGGGCCAGGTTGATGGGAAAGTTGAGGACTCTGGCAGAGGTAGAATTTCCCTCTTGTACTCTGCCTTGGCTTTTCCCTTGTTGATGCCAGCAGGATGGTTTTTTACAGCATGCACCTTCTTGGTGTTGTTTGGACATTTTTATTTTCAATGTCCTGCTGTGTTGCAGGCAATGCAATAGGAACCCTTCACACCAGGAGGGTGCACAGAGGACTTAGCAAAATCCTCCTTCTGGAAGTGTGGTTTTTTCTAGGCTGTCTTTGGTTGCTTAGGTCTGGGTCTATTAGGGGGACCAAATGTTTCAGTGTGGCTACAAAGACAGTCCAAATTCCTGACATATTCTTGTCCTTGGTGTAGGTGGGGGCCATTTTTCTGTGGAGTTCTTTATAAGAATGGGCTTCCTGCTTCATTGCAGGCAGATGTCAAAGGCAGAGACCGTGCCAGAACCAAGGGGTACCAACAGTTGTGATAGAACCTTTTGGCAAATTCATGCAGTATTTTGCCTGGGGTAAACTTTATGGCTCCAAGTTTGGATTTCCTGGTGAAGAGGATGTCCTCTCCACCAAACTCAAGTACAGCCTGTCTTGCTTCCTGGTAGTTCCAGTTGGTAGCAGGTAGTTGTGGCATCACCAAGTTGACGCTTACTGCGTTCAGTGTGGTGATGAGCGTGGTTGCCTTCTGATGCTTGCTGGCGCCTCTCATTGCCATTTCAAAAAGTCTTAGGAAGGAATGCACATTTCCTTGCTTGTCAAATTTGGGGAGGTTGAGCAGCTTAAAATGTTCATTTACAATTGTGAGCTCAGTGTGCTGATGTGGTGAGGTGGTCAATTGTCTATCTGCCATATAGCTACGCCTAGCCCTAGGCGTAAGTTTTGGCATGAATGGTTCTTTGGTAGGAAGGGTAGTGAACACCTTGGTAATCCCCCTGTTTGTGTGTTCCACTTCCTCCTCAGAGATGTTGTCACTCCAATAGTATTTGGTAGGCATAGAGGATGACATCTGTTGGCTGGTAGGGATAGACTTACAGCCTTTTGTTTCCATTAGTTGTATCTGCCCTTCCATCCTTTCAAAACAGTCTTGGTCATTCTGGTGGTTCATCTGGAAGCTTTTCTGGCAGAGCTCAGACTCTACACTCAGTGTGGTTTTGGACAAGTGTGAAATGGCGTTCTTCATGGTCGTTTGTAATTTTTGTAGGGCCATTATAGTTTTGTGAGCTCTTGCAAACTCCTCCTTGTCTCCACCAATTATACTTTCCAGGGTTGCTACCTTTGTCTCTAGTGCTGCAATCCTGGCACTGTTTGGGCATGGTAGCAGTTTAGGTGTGGACAAGCAAGATACCTTCAGATTGCTGTCAACCTTTGCTTCCAATCTCTGAAAGTCATCCAGAATATATTTCTCAAACTGATGGAGTTGCAAACCAAGCTGTTCCACCTCCTTGTCTAGGGCAATTACGTTCTGGTCCATGGTAGCCAAGTCATCTACCACACACATACTGAACTTATCTGATTCAGCGCAAAACCTGTGTACGTCCTGGAGCCATGCCAGGGAGGCCCCACAAGTGTTCATGGCTTTGTAGATCATAGCTCTAACTTTGACTTGAGGACATCAATCAGTTCATCAATTCTGACATGGGTGCTCCCCTCATGGAATGATTAGATAGGACCACAGTGCACAGTTCCAAAAAGGAGGCTTTGGCCGTGGCCCACTGCTCATCACAGTCACAACAACAGGAGAGGAGGGTGATTCCCAGGGAAGATACCTTAAGGTTTAAACGCGCATTAACAAGCTGTAGCTTCTTGACAGAAAGCTGAACAAAGCCAGCAAGGTACTCCACAGTGTGATCTTCTCCAGAAAGTTGTTCTTGGAGAGCCTGGAAGGAGGCGTTTTGATAGAGCCAGTAGAGCTGTCAGCAAGAATTTTGATCACAATAGTGGAAAAAGATGCTCAGGGTCTGGTCGGGGAAATTGGTAGGATAGAGGAAGAATCCATGTAAGAGCTCTTCAGAAAGCTCTACAAATTGCATGCAGTTGTAGGAGTGGACCAAAGTGGGACCCTCATGAACACAGGGAAGAGAAGCCATAACCAAAGGGACAATTGTGGGAGGGTGACCAATCACAAGGTCACTCACAGAGATCTAGGAGCACACTTGCTGTCTGAAGATTCAATTTTGTACCCATACTTATCAGCAAAGCTGGGTGGGGGCATAGCCAAGGACAATCCTTGGCAGGTGAGGACAGTTTCCATGGGCATTGGCAGAGGCTCAATTTTGAGTGAGCACTAATGTTGAGAAACTTGGGTTATTGCTGGTATGTTCAAATCTACAGATAGATGTTAGCCTTACCCAATATACTCTACCCAATCCTATAAAAGAGCACTACAGACTACTATCAAACAGAACTTTGAAGATAATTACGCTTATTGAAACTGTAGTACAATCTAGCCAGCGGCTGCAGTCTATCCAGGTGTAACTAAGAACTTTTTTCATCCTTTCAGGAGTCTGTATCAATATATACTACAACAACCCTTGTCCTTGTTCTTTCAGACAGTTCTCAGTGGCTACCTTTGCAATAGGTCCATCTTTGATGGCTGCGCCTATCCTGTTTGGCTGTTCTTGGCATGTGTGCTGCTACTGTCCCTAGCAGGGTGTATATGACACTTCAGCTACATCCTACGCTCTTCTTGAGCTAGCCTACTAACATTTATTGATTGGCTGTACCTTAAACGCCTATTATTGCACTGTGAAACTACACCATATTTAGTTAACGCTTATAAATGGTCCCTAATCTGTCCTCCTACATTGTAAGGTAGAATTCTGGTATTCCATTAGCAGGGCTTAATCAGTGATCCTTCTCTGGCTGACAAGCCTTCTGCTTATTATACAACAGGTTGTGTTAGGGATTATATGTCATATAATAGTGTACTTAATCCAATATCAACATATGGATTATCCACCGTGTAATGCTGACCCAAAATGATAAAGTAGTTTTAAAAGCTATGGCAACAAACAAAAATACCTAAGATTTAAACAAAATGGTTTCAAATTTAAATAAAATCCAACTATTAGGTTAAAATATACACTCTGTTAACAGGGGTTTTGGCATTAATGGACAAAACAGGTCAACACAGCAAAGAAGTGCTCACACACAAAGCAAAACCATTCAAAATACAATCAAAAATACATTGATTCACAAAAAAATGGTGTGAGTTGACTTTTGGTATACATATGTTTACTATATGAATTGGTGATAAAATACACTCAAACACAGTGTGTCAAAACTCAATCCAAAAACAAAACACAATAGCAACTTGCTATTGATAAGGAGCACCTTTTGGGGAAGCTTCAAATATAAAAGTAGGAAGAGAAGAAGTATATTTTATTGGATAATACTTTAGACTTATATAGATTTAGCTGTGGGGGGATATATGTTGGACCAAACCCAGGGGCTGTTCATATGCTGGATGGGTTTGAGTTGGTGGATACCTGGACAGTCATGTGATATTGGTTTGTTGCCATTTCTGGTATGTCAAATGGTATATTGGAAAGGCACCAAATTGGGCAATGACTGGATGTTAGGTGTGATGGCAATAGCCGGAATATTTGTACATCCAGGCCCTTAACACACCCCTCTCTTAAGGGATTACTTGAGTACATCAGGAGGGGGCTTTATCTTGACGGCTGCCACCTGATGTTCCTGGAGTTGTTTACTAGTGGGCACCAACTGGGTCAAGTGTTCTCATTTTCTAGGGCAGAGGGAATATCTGTGGTACTTTTTGGTGATGGGCTCTTTGGCACCCTGGAACTTAACAAGGTAGGTGTTCCTGTCTGGTTGGTATCTGATGATTCTTCCTGGTCCCCTGTGTACTGAGTCTAACTTTTTTCTGTTCCCAGCTAGGACCCAGATGGGGGAGTTGATGGGGAGTGGTTCTTCTGTTGAAGATACCTTTTGAGTTTTGAGTCTCTTTATTTCTGCCAGTTTGGCTTTGAGGCGTATGTGTTGTAGAGCTGGTTTCTGTTCTACTGTGAGAGGTTTTCCCGGGGGGATCCTCACATATGGTTGGTTATTGTGGGTGACTATTTCTGGGTTGTACCTGTATGTTAGTTCAAACAGTGATTAGTCTGTCCCTTGATTGGTACAAACCTGGGATACTAGTAATGCATGTTTCACATAGAGCAGCCATGTGTCTTTGGCTGTGCCATCCATTATTTTCTCCAGGGTTCTGATAAGGCTGCAGTTCAGGCGTTCAACTCTACTGTTGGCCTGTGGCCTGTAGGGCAAGGTTGTGGAGTGTTTTATGTTCTTTGTTTTTAGATTGTCACTTACTATGTGGCCTGTTAGCTCTTTTTCTCCATCTGTTATGATGTAGTCTGGAGTGCCATAGTCTGCTATGATTGCTTTATTGATGAATCAATTTATTATTTCCGCCTTGTGATCTTTTGTTGCCCAGCAGATGGGCCAATGTGTGGCAATGTTGATGGCTACAATTAGGAAACATTGATTTGTTTTGGTTTCTGGGAAGGGTCCCACTATGTCCAGTCCCCAAACCTTAAATGGTTTGGGGTCAGGTACTGGGTTAACTGTTGGCTGTGGCGCCTTGGTGCTGGCGTATTTTTCACATACTGTACACTTTTTTAGAACATAAATTATGTCTTGCTTCAGGTTGGGCCACCATAATATCTCTTTTAATGTGAGATATAGGTTGTTAGCCTTTGTGTGTCCTAGCAGACAATGGTGTCTTAATATAGTGTTGACTCTTTGTGCAAGTGGAATGTATGGAATGAATTTATCCTTGATGATTTGGTATACTGTGCCATTTGATACTTGTAAATGTTTTTCATTCCTTACTAGTGTATCATGGTTTAAATGATGTATGAAGGGATCCTTTCCTTTTTTCTTGTACTCAGTATTGCATAGGTTAGGCCAGTCAGGGTCTAGGTGGTCAGGGTGATCCTCTCTTGACTGGCATAGCCTAAAGAGAGCATCAGCCGTGACAGCTCTGCCCCCTTTTTGTATAGGATGCCCAGGTTAAGCTGTTCCAGCATGATATCCATTTGGCTTGGCGCCGCGTGAGTGCGTTCTGAGTTTTGAAATAGATTAAGGATTTGTGGTTAGTTAGCACTCAGAAATTGTGTCCTTTGAGGTAACATCTTCATTTCTTGCATGTGTGATATATTGCTAGCAATTCTTTATTGTATATAAGATACCTTTGCTCAGTGTTTGTTAGCTTTCTGCTTTTGTAACATACAGGTAGGAAACCTTGCTGCCCTGGCTGGCATATGTGTAGGACTGCACCAATGGCAGTGTCACTAGCGTCTGACTCAAGCTTGTAGCACCCGTTATTATTAGGGTAACACAAGATTGGTGCTTTGATCAAAGCTTCTTTTAATAGCTGGAAATTATTATCGCATTCTGGAGTCCAGATAAATTTCTTTTTGGCATTACCTTTGGTTAGGTCATTGATTGGTGCAGTGAGCTTTCCGCAGTCTTTGATGTATTTCCTTAGGTAAGCTACCATACTGAGAAAGCATCTTACTTGTTTCACAGAGGTGGGGTGTTGCATGTTATTTATGGCTTTTATTTTATCTGGGTCTGATTTGATGCCACTGTCAGAGACAATGTGGCCCAAGAACAGGAGTTCCTTTTCCATAAATTGGCACTTACTTGGTTTTGCATAAAGTTTGTGCTTTGCAAGCCAATCAAGTGTCTTGCAGACATGTGTGAGGTGTTCCTCTTTTTTGAAAATATGATGATGTTGTCAAGGTAGCATAATGTATTTGAGAGTCTGTTTAGTGCCTGGTTCATCAAAGTGACAAATGCTGCTGGGGCGTTTGTCAACCCAAAATTCATTACTTTACATTTAAACAACCTGAATTGCGTGCAGAACACGGTCTTTGGTATGTCCTTCTCTTTGACTTCAACTTGGTTATAACCAGATGTGAGATCAATTTTTGAGAAATTTTTGCTCCGGAGAGCCTTGCAAATAGGTCTTCTATGAGGGGAAGTGGGTATTTATTCTTTACTGTACTTGCGTTTAGTGCTCTGTAGTCAGTAACTTAGGAAAGGGATCCTTCTTTCTTCTTTACAAAGAAAACCACCGCCCCCACGGGGAATCAGACAGACAGATGAATCCTTTGGCTAGATTGTCCTCAATGTGGGCTTTAAGTGTTTGGGTCTCCATGGGAGAGAGTCTGTAGAGGGGTGCAGGTTTGGGCATGGCTTTTCATAAGTCAATGCCATGTTTGACCTCTTTTTGGGGGGTAACTCTGTGAGTTTTTCCTTTGATACATGAGTGTATTCCTTTAGGAGTACCGCAAGTTCTGGGCATTGGATCTTTTTTGTTTGTATATTATTAAATTTGGAGTAACTCATTATGTGGAGGGTACAGTCTTTAGTTAGGTGTTCAGAGTCATCTTGATTTATGACTTGAACAAATATTGTGTCTCTTAGAATGTTGAAATTGACTCCGTTGTGTTTTATTGTTGTGGTTTTTTTTTCCAACATACGCTGGGATTCACTCAGGTGAACCAGTCCATGCCTGCTACAATGTTGTAGTTTATGTTGTTCATGACAAGCTCTTTGATGTACGTTTGTATGCCTTGGAGGTCAATTCTGAAGGGCGTTGTTTTGCCTTTGAGCAGAACTTTTGACTTGTACGCCATTTTAGTGTATTTGAAGTTGGATATGAAAACTGGTATTTTGTACTTGGTTACAAAAGGTTTGCTAACCATAGTGTGTTGTGCACCAGAGATGAATAAAATTTTATGTGTATGAGATTTGTAAGTGCATGGGTAACAAGAATTTATGAGTGATCTTTAATTTTATGTTCATAAAAATGGAGGATTGCGGGACACGTGGGATGCAAGCAGCAAAGTTTGTGCCTTGGTACTTCTTCTTGTCAAGTTGGGGGGAGACAGGGGCACTTAAGCCTGTTCCCCTTCCTCTTTTCCCTGTTCCTCTGTTTTGAGACCTTTGAGGTCAGAGAATGTGGGGTCAGATTCATAGTGGGTTGCTACTTCAGCATTGTTAACTTTGGCAGTGTCCTCTTTCTTGGGACAGGAGCGGTTTGCGCTTTGGCTGCAATTGCCATTGTTACAATTGGAGTTGCCGTTGTTATGGTGGTATTTTGGCGTTTGTTGCCATTGGCGTTTTCTCTGCCATTGCTGTTTGAGGAGCAGTTGCTGTTACGTGCAGTATATTCCATGTTGGCTCGTTTTTCAGCATGCTTGGCTTCAGCAATGAACACGGGCATGGAGGTATTTGCTTCTGGGCGGATGAGAGCAGCAACAGAGGGTTTCATTCTGTTGATGAATGATGCTCTGGTGTGTACATTGTCAGCTTGTGCTGGATTTTGGATCTTGCAATGTATTTCTTCAAATATATTGGCATAGGCTGTGATAGTGGTCTTTTGAGGAAGATCACTGAGCTGTATTGCAATGTCTTGGGGAGATTCAGTGACACAGAAACTGTGGGTGTTGTTGGCTTTGAACTCTTCTCAGTTGTCAAGCTGGTTGTTGGTTTGTGAGCCAACCCAGGTGGCAAACCAGTTAGCTGTGGCCTTGTATACGCACTTGCTGGCTTCCTGGACCCATTTTTCATGAGGGATGTGGCTGGCGTGGAGTTTAGCGGCTGTGTGGTCTAGCCATTTGATGACGTTTCCTTTGTTTTTACCAAAGAACTTGTCAATACCAATGTATTTGGTGTTGGTAAATTCACCTGTGATAGGTGATTGTGCGTTTGTTTGTGGTTAAAGAGAGCAACTGTATTGAATTATCTTGGTGAATGCTTTAAGAATGACCAGACCTTCAAATATGGTGCATCCACTAGGAGTTTTTTCATCAATGTTGTGGGCGTATAAGTACGTTTTCCAGGTATCCTGGGATGTGGCCTGGTTGAGTACGTGGGCAAAGATGGGCGGGTTCTGTTCAGTCATTTTCTCTTTCATTGGCATGGTCAAAACCTGTAGTGCTACAAGTGATAAGGAGCGCCTTTTAATGAAGCTTCAAATATAAAAGTAGGCTGAGAAAAATTATATTTTATTAGATAATACTTTAGACTTATATAGATTTAGCTGTGGGGGGTATTAGATGGAACAAACCCAGGGGCTGGTCATGTGCTGGATGGGTTTGAGTTGCTGGATACCTGGACAGTCATGTGATATTGGTTTGTTGCCATTTCTGGTATGTCAAATGGCATATTGGAAAAGCACCAAATTGAGCAATGACTGGATGTGAGGTAAGATGGCAATAGCTGGAATACTTGTACATCCAGGCCCTCAACACTATATAAACAAAATCTTAAAATGTTGTGTGCAATGGATTGTAATCAAGAATGATAACAAGTTATCTAAAATAGGGGACACAATATGAAACACAAATTTTAAAAATATTGTGTTGGGTGTTTGAATTTGGCTGTAAAATATGGGGAAATGGGTGGATTTTTTTGAGCATTTTAAAATGGGTGTTGTAAAACTAAAAACAACTTATTAAGAAACAAAAATCTATAATTGGGATATTGGGGGGATATTGATTAAATATCCATATTAAGATAAAATAAAAATAAAAATTAGGGAGTAACTTAATTGAAATTTATTTAATATTTTATTAAATTCTTAAAATGAAAGGAACACAATAACAGAATATCAATGCACCTGTTCTGCGCTGCAGTTGCAGTTGCCCCCGCAGGTCAAAGAACAGAGTTATAGCAACACAAATGCCTACTCAGGAAGGGGACATGAGAGGAGAGTTTGATATTGAAGCTGTACTGACACAGCTGGTTTGAGGAGCACAAGCTGCTAGGGTGCAGAGCATCAACTCTTGGGTCACCAAGGTGAACCAGAAGCCCACCAAGGTTACCTTCACCAAGAAATTTAGAAACAAGGAGGTAGAAATTACTCTGTATGTGTTTAAAGTTGTGTACCAGTGTTGAAACCGCAGGCTCAACCCGCCAGCAAGGTTCCAACCAAGCCGGTTCATGACCTGCAAACCAATTATCCTGTCACTTGAAGCCATAATAGAGAGTCAACTCAAATTACTAAATCCAACAACATGAACAGATGATGATTCTTTATGGTGGGTACCTTGTTTTGGCGCTTGACTCATTACCAGGATCAAGCCACCCCCTTCACCATCCCACCGTGTGATCAACAATCATGTTCCTGTTATCCTTGATTCACATTAACTATATAATCAATATATCTCAATAAAGAATATTATCTAGTTTCTAAATACTTTTCCCCTTGTAACTCTGCTAAAACAGCACTGTTACAACGTTGGTAGCACAGGTAGGTTCTCCATCTTTTCTTATCTTGAAAAATTCTGCATGTTGCCCGCACTGTAAAGTTACGCCTCCCCCTTAGGCCTCCACTTCAATTCCTGCCAAATGCTTGGGAATTCCTACCAAATTATGGTTGAATATTTATCTGAAAGGTTACTGAAAAAGCCCAAGAAAGGCCATCAATTTAATATTTTAGAATTATTCTGAAGATTCCCCCACCTAACCCACCCAAGAGACACCTCTGGTTAAATGTCATGTGCAAGAGCGGCCAGGAGCAGTGGTAATTGCATCCAAAGCATATTCCTGATGTTAGTTGGTTCAGTTTTCCTTTCAACTATGTCCATTCAAAATTTGTCAAGATCTTCCTGCCTCAAGAAATGCATTTGTATCTGCTCATATCATTGGTCAATTGGTTTGTGATATTCAATCTACCACCCTAATCCTATCACATCACTTTAATGAATGCAAGTGTTGTAAAAGACCTTGCTTCATTATTCTCTACTCTAATAAAGTTCAAATTTGTTAGTTTAATTTGGCCTTCTGGTTTTGCCTGTTGCTTTTGGTGTTCAGTTGATTCCTTCTCCCCTTTGGCCTCCCAGGAATTGTTGGCAGCAATCTTTTGGTTGTTGCTGAAACCACAATTTATTGTGGTTGGGAGCTTGGTTTTATTTCCTCTTAACCTGCTCCCCAATTCTCACACGCACACACCACAGCCAAAAAATCCTCAACAGAATTATGTCTGGCCCCCTGCCTGACTGGACCACATACACTCCTGGTACCAAGATACCTGATGGCTTTGTCCTGTACCAGAATACGGTAATTCCACTACCTGCCTTCAACACCATGTCTGCACAAGGGTTCTTCCAGGCTCCCGCCTCCATGCCTCAACCAACCAACAAAGGCGCCATGCCAGCCTACGTAGCTCAAAGACTATGAAGCGCCGCCTTGGAACCTTTTTCTGGGGCCAACAACAACAACAACACTGCTGCATGGATCCAGTCCGCCCAAAGCAATCTGGCCCAGATGGAATGCCCACAGCAATTTTAGATTACAGTAATTTCCATTCACCTGACCCATGACGCTGGCACCTGGTGCAACAAGTGGCACAAGGAGCAACCAACAAGAACTGGGATACCTTAAGTAAGACTTCCTGGCAAGATTTGTGCTTAAGAATACAGCGCTCATGATAATTGTCAGGAAAGTCCTTACTTAAATTCCTGACAACAATTTCCTTGATAATTCATCTGCATAAGGGCACTCTAAACCAGAGTTATTAGGAAATATTGAAACAGCCAAATCAGTTAATAATATCTGTTCTATATTACCTTTGAAAAACAGTCTGGTTGAAGCTGATTATTTTATTAAAACAGGGACAGGGTCAAACTCAAGGCTTCCCTGGATGTAATTGATTGAATGGGTGATGAATTAAGTGTTAATACTATGGTTAACCAATTTTTACCTTCAACAGAAGTGTTCAGCCAATCAACTGGCGCTAAATCAACTTTGAATCATCCCCAAACCACTCAAGGTGACGTTTTCACAGCAGTTGACGCTGTTAACTGGGATTCTAGCTCTCAAAACTCTGGTTCTGTTGTGTTTACTTCTCCAGTTCCCCAGCCATCAGCTGGTGAAAACTGGGGCTTCCCCAGTGCTTGTCCCCTTTGTTTGTCCAATAACTTCAGCCAAGAAAACCAATTTTTGTGGAGATCATGCTCATGCTAAAATTCATTTACAAAAAGCTGTAGTATGAGTTCCAGTTGCCCCAAATTCTTCAGTTTAATCCCAAAATCTTCTAATCTCCTTTATTTTTCATCCAAACTATTTCATTACTACCAGGCTATATAAGTCTGGTAAGTTAAATTTTACTACTTGTTCAATCAATAAAGTCTACATCCATCCAAGTGATTGTTTTGCCTTTCTTTTATTCAACTTAAACCTCTAAATTTCCAAAACCATGAAAATACCCAAGACTCCTTGTATGGAGTTGCTTGGGCATAAATAGTTACTCTGGATAGTCCTGACTATGACAGTGTTCACCGGCATTTCTATAGGATCACGCGCTGATTCAGGTACAATGCCAGAGTCTGGATTCCTTGACAGCTCCTAGTGTTGTTTGATTCTGGGTGTCTGGTATACCACAACTCCTCTCTCAAACCTTCTCATTTCTGGGAAGAAACCAAGGTTTACGGTTCCACCACCCAGGGTTCCAAGCCTCAAGTTTTCTGTCCATTGGCTTCAGCTTTTTTATTGTGTTATCTAGGAGTGTACTTCTTTTTGGGTCGTTTTAATCCCCTGCTAGGTAGGTACCCTCTCCTTGGAGAGTTATTTCATCTAGGGATGGTCTCTTTACCTGTGGGATCCCTGGTAACAGGATTGAATCCCTCTGCAATTATTCACCACCTAGGGAGTTTACTCCCTAGTGGATGGGTCCCTGACAATAATATGCCAAGTAAAGAACCTAACCCAGACAGGCACCGTGAAGGAACTCACCCGCGCCTACAAGGAACTCTGACTTTGTGCACCATCCAACATGGCCTTTGACACCCCAGCCACACACCCCATGTACTACAACGCTCTCAAGCCGCTCATGATAGGACATGTAAACCTGGATCAAGTGCTCAACCTGTAAAGCCTGTACCGTGAAGCAGAAAAAGCGGAACAGATATCCAACACTCTGCACAAGGCAACCAAGACAAGGAAAAATCCCGGGGAGAGCACTAAGCAAGCCAAGCTCTTCCCACGCAACTCCTGACTTGCCCAATGATGAGTACCAACCCAAGGACGTGGACCAAAGCCCAATGATCCAAGTACCCTTGGAGGACCTGGTTCTGTATACCATTTCCAGACATTCTTATAAACCGATGTCCTACCCTTTCCACTTTTGCAGTTACACAGGCTCAGCACTCCTGGATTGGGGTGCAGATCAAACCCAAGTCAACAGTAGCTTTGTGGACAAGTTCAAGCTGGCCACTAATCCTTTACAGATTAAAAACATGGTTCTGGCTTACAAACACAGCATTGCCGTGACAAAGGAAAGCCCCCTTCTCTGTTGTGCTTGAGAACCTCCACTCCACCATCCAAGGTCCCCTCATTGACTTCCCAAAGTTTGATATTTTGCTGGGGCTAGACTGGTTACATAAGAACAACCCTCACGTAGACTGGGCAACCTCAGTGTTGACTATCAAGCGTGAAGGTGTCAACCACCAGATCTACCTTGACTTAGTGGACTAACTCCTACATGACCACGTCTTTGTGC
The DNA here is from genome assembly GCA_014839935.2 of Entomophthora muscae. Taxonomy (NCBI): domain Eukaryota; kingdom Fungi; phylum Entomophthoromycota; class Entomophthoromycetes; order Entomophthorales; family Entomophthoraceae; genus Entomophthora; species Entomophthora muscae. The sequence goes on along the minus strand of QTSX02003025.1, from coordinate 134,412 downwards.
GCATCACAGAGACCCTGAACAAAAAGGAGAAACTGAAGCCAATTGACTGGGATTCCTGCTAGTACAAGATCATACACTTCAAAGATCACCAGGATACCTCCACACCTCAGTACCGCGAAATTTTGGCCTGCCATCCAGAAATCTTCAAGGAAGCGCTGCCTGGGCTTCCCCCTGAGAAGCACATTCAGCACTCCATCCAACTCAAGGGGGCAGTACCCAAGGCGCGCCCTATTTACAGGATGACCCCAAACAAAGACAATGCCCTACGCGCCTATCTCAAGGAGGCGTTGGAGAAAGGACTTATCTGCTGCTCACAGTCTCCTTTTGGGGCTGCCGTGTTCTTTGTGACCAAGAAAGACGGTACCTTACGTCTGGTCACAGAATACCAAGCCCTAAACAAAGTTACCATCAAGAACCGTTATCCACTACCACAGATTGAAAATATCTTTGACGCCTTGGGAGGAGCTACAGTCTTCTCCAAGATTGATCTGACTTCAGGCTATAACTAGATGTGTATTAAGGAGGAAGACAACCCCAAAACAGCCTTCTGCACTAAATACGGCTCATATGAATGTGTGGTGCTCAACTTTGACATGAAAAACGCCCTTTCACCTTTACAACCTTCATGAACAAGGTTTTAGCCACAAATAGCAAGGTTTTCCTAGTTTATAAGGACAACATCATCATCTACAGCCTCTTGATGGATCAGCATTACAAAGACCTAGAGGCAGTCTTTGCTACCCTGGCACAACACAAACTGTTGGCCAAACCCTCCAAGTGACAGTTCTTCCATGAGCTATACCCTTCCTGGGAACAAAGTCTCAAAGGACAGCATCAAACCCAACAGTCAAAAGATACAGGCCATCTGCAAAATTCCACCACCCAAGGATAAGTTGGAACTCTGCACCTTCTTGGCAATGGTGGCCTATGTACGCCGCTTCATACCTGACTGTGGCGTTTTGATTGCCCCCTTATCCTTCATAACAGGCATCAAATCCAAGTTTGTGTGGACCCCCCAATGTGACCTCTGTTTCAGACACCTCAAGGAGAAACTTATGGCAGCTTCCATACTGCAATACCCCAAACGTGACGGGGAATACCAATTGGAAACCAACGCCTCAGATGCATCCATTGGGTGAGTACTATGAATCAAAAATAATGACAGTGACTTTCTGCCTGTATCTTACAAATTGTAAAAATTGACAGATGGCAAGTGTCAATACCCTATCCACAACAAAGAACAGTTGGCTATTGTGCACTGTCTAGTCAAATGGTGCTGTTATCTAGATTGACATGAAGAATTCACAGCATTACCTGACCACAAGTTGCTCATGAATTTCAAGACTCAAGCAAATATGTCATGCCCCCAAGCCTGCTGGATGGAGCTATTAAAGAGGTTCAACATGCTCATACAGTACAAACCTGGGGCCAAGCTTGCCATGGCAGACGCTCTCTCCCGCCTGTATATCTGTGCCTCAAGAGGAGAGAATGGGCTCAATCCAGACTGGCCTCTCTTAGTACTACAAACAAAAGCCAAAGGTTTCCCCCCAGCACAACCAACATAACAAAGGAAACAGTTATCAAAAATGAACACCTATTTGCTGACATATATGGGACCCTATACAGAAAAATGTCTGACGGCACAACCATTCCCTACATCCCCCACGCATCAGCAAGTAGACACCATCCTATGTTATCACAGACCTTGAACATACCAAGAACCAAAACCTATATAAGTTCCTTAAGCATAAGGCCTGGTGACCAACCTTATATTGTGATGTTCAGGAAGTCCTAGACCAATGTGAGGTATGCAAAAAGTTTGCCAAAAAGCAAAACCCCGCCAAAGTCAGTACTTCCCATCCGCAAACAACTACCTTTCAAAGTATGGGCTCTTGACATTGTTGGTCCCATGCCAGGAAAACACAATGACAAGAAATACATCATCACCGCCATTGACTTTGCTACAAGACAGACAGTAGACCAAAACAGTAAAGGCACTCACTGGCAACAATGTACAACAATTTATTAGCAAAGAGATAATCAGAAAGTTTGTAAAGCCAGAACTCCTGATAACTAATGGAGGGAAAGAATTAACATCCAAAACCACCAATGTATACCTTGCAAAAAAATGGGGTCAAACACACTGTGACAATGCCATACCACCCACAGGCCAACAGAAGTGTAGAGCGGCTTAATGGTAGCCTTGTGCAAGCCTTAGCCAAACTCACTGCCGGGAGACCTGAAGACTGGCATAAGCAGCTATTGACTGCACAACTTGTGTACCAAACCAAGTGAACAGATCCACCGGAAAAAGCCCTTTTGAGTTGGTATACAGTACACAGCCAAATATCATTCAAGCATTTATAGGACCCAAACTGGAAATTCCAAGTAAAGTACCCCTGTGTTCAGACCCTCACGTTGTAGAGGCTAACAGCAAACAAACAGTGAAGGAGAATGAACGTCTGCAAAAAAACCTTTGTCCCCATCCACAATAGACATGAAGTTGGGGACAAAGAATTGGTCATGAACATTGCAAAAAGAGCAAACTCTAACCCAAGAAAATGGGGCCATCAATAATTCTAAAGGTAAATGACAATAACACTAACCTTGTGCAAGGGCTTGGAAAACGTAAGCAAGACAAGACCCTACACCATGCTTGCCTGAGACCCTACAAAGCAAGACAAAAACAACAAGAAACCGCCCTGCCTGCCACAAAACAAAAATTAGTCCAATACAGCGCCCGGGCTCCTGACAACCTCCCTGACAACCTGCCCCCAGAGGAGGCCAACCTTTAGTCAGGGGGGGTCAAAACCGCAGGCTCAACCCGCCAGCAAGGTTTCTATCAAGCAGGTTCATGACCCACAATCCAATTATCTGGTCACTCAAAGCCAGAATAGGAAGTCAACTCAAATTACCAAATCCAATAACATGGACAGATGATGATCCTTTATGGTGGATACCTTAATTTGGCGCTTGACTCATTACCAGGATCAAGCCACCCCCTTCTTCCATCCAATTGTGTGATCAACAATCATGTTCCTGTTATCCTTGATTTACAATGACTATATAATCACTATCTCTCAATAAAGATTATTATCTAGCTTCTAAATATTTTTCCCCTTGTAACTCTGCTAAAACAGCACAGTTACAACATTGGCAAGAGTCAGTCCTGTCAGATATGCTGGAGAAGGCAAAGCCTGTACTTGATACTAGCTACAAGCTCTACGTCAGTGATGGTGATCAGGAAGAGGACAAGGAGGCTGAGTTCTTCAGAACTGATGAGTGACACTTAGTGCTAAGAAAGTTATTGCATTCTACACCAAGTTATCCATGCCCTGTGTTGTGCCCAATGCCATTGAGTCAACCCCACTGCTAAAACACCTGCCCATAAGTGCATCCCCATATCAAACACATCATCCTGCTTAAGCTAATTTGTGGATTGGGTGATTACAAGGCGGCTGCGGCCCTTGTTGGGGTGGATCCCAAGTACGCCTTGAAGACCTTCAACAAGTTCATTGATACTGGTCAAGTCCTTGCTTCAGAGAAATCCTTGCGCATTTCCACCATGCTCATCAAGGAGCACAAATAGGCAATCCGCCAGTGGATCACCCAGGACTGCCATCTTGAACTGACAAATATACATGCAATGTTCAAGTCCACTTTTGGGGTTGAGGCTTCCATTTCCTTTTACTACCATCTGCTGAAGAAGATGCGCTTTTCCTGAAAAAAGCTCAGGGTATCTCCATACAATTGGAATAGCCTAACCAACATTGAGACCTGGAAAAAATATGCAGAGGCGTATACTGCCCTCAAAGCCAAAGAGACAGTCAAATTCTATTACATTGACAAATCAGCATTTGCCTTGTCAATGTGCAATGGCTATGGGTATGTCCCAAATGCTCTAATGACGGGATGGCTTGGCGTGCTGCAGTCTGCGCCACAGCCTATTCAATGGTGGCTCTCCTCGGTCCAAAGAGGGCCAAGCACTACCAAATGATACTAGGCTCCCACAACAGCTGTAACTTTATAGCATTTCTCCAATTAGTCAAGGAGCACCTGAGGCGCACAGGCCCGGGCTTCACCAATGTGATTGTGTTGGACAACATTGGTCTCCACAAGGTGGCTGATATTTTTGAAGAATTTCCAATGATTAACACAAGCATTGCAGTGGGCCCCCAGAAATTGGCCACAGCAAATTTACGCCTTCTCTTCCTCCCTGCTTATTTGGTCTCCCTAAATCCCATCAAGGAAGTCTTTGGGTGGCTCAAGAAAGTTGTCAAGCAAGGAACCCTAACTGGGACTGAGGACCTATTTGATTTTCTGCAGGCCAGAATCTCACCCTCTCAGCTGAGGCCATGGCCAAATTCTATGGCCATGCTGATTTGTTCATCCCTGCAGCCTAGCCAAACAGCCAATCAATTAAAGGCTTATTGTGTCCAATTTTTTTATATTCTATAATTTCTTATTCAAGATTTATTAATTATCATTTTATATTTAAATGTTTCCACGCCCGCAATCACATTCAGAAGATCCATCAATGAAGGTAAGTAATTTATTTATTTTATATTAATTTTTTTATTATGCCATCTGAGGTTATATCAACACTTGATACTGGATTACACAAATATATTTATATCACTTTTTCAAATAAATTTAAAAATCAAATTAAAAAAAGGTTAAATATATAAGTTACAAAGTAGTATTGTATTTTATTAACATATATTATTATGCTTTTATGAAAACCTTCTATGAGACTTGTTTTGCAAAACTTTTTTGCTAAAATTAGATTTATAAAAATTATTTATAATAAGAATACTCTAAAGTGTAAAGATATTTTTTGGAAAAGAGAGTTTTAAGGGCGCCTGTAATGGGTTCAGCGGTATGTACCCACCCCTCAATAGAGGTGGCACACAACCTCCACTGCCACACTGTGAACAGTGGATACACCCTTATTGAAATACTCCTGCCTGCTGATGAAAGGAGGTAGGTTCAGATGGGAGTGAAGCAGCAGCTTTTCAGGCGGGGCTGCAAAAATTTATATCCCAGCCAGGACCAGGGCGTCCTGTATCACATGGTCAACCAAGTTATATCTGGGGGGACCTTCTTCCTATCCAGGGAGAGATGGGCTTTGTCAATTCCAAGAAGGACCCTGTCTAGGTCCTCCACACTGGCGTCCATTCCAAAGTAGAATAGATACCTGAGGTAAACCACCAGATGAAACCTTTGCTCAGCAAAGGCTTCAGTAAACTTGCACAATTTATTAAACCTGGCGCTTATTTTTTTCTCATGTTTTGTTTTAGCAAAGGTTAGATTCATTGCCAGAGGGACCCCTGTCTTGTTGGCACTCCAGGCCAGACCAAATGTCAGGATACCAAGAGTACCGTGGAGCTCCAGAAGGTGAGGGAGGAGTTGAAGCGGGTACTGGCATGGCCCACCAGATGATGGGACCTAACTTTACTAGGTAGGAAAGGGCCTTCCCAGACACAGTCCAAGGTCCAGCAGCTGGCAAGGCAGAGTCAATCAATCCTGTGAGTGCCAGGTAAATCACTCCCAGGAATTGGCTACTCTGGCTAGTGGCGTCAGAAGTGGGAGGGGTTGAGATGGTTGGTTTGGGTGTCAGGGGTGGTTCCATGGGGACCAGGTAGGCAGCAGGATTGTTGTACTTCCTGTTGAAGATCAAAGGGTGGATGGTGATTGCTTTGCCGTCACAGACAATCTGGTAGGGTTCCTTGGGTGTGTTTAGGCAGGTGTACCACAACAAGTCTTCCAAGGACCAGGGTTTGTGATCAGGACTTGGGGGATACTCAGTAAAATGCACAGGGCCAAATGGAGAGTTGGATGGACGTTAGTAGTCAAAGGCTTTGGTTTTGTCAATTGGAGTCTGGATATCTATCCCAGGGAATGGGTGCTGATGCTTGGGTGTATGCAGATGGAAGAGTATCAAAATTATATATGTAAACAGATTGGTGAACCAAAGGTTCATAACAACTTTCTTTGGTAAGGATGACAATACAGAACTTTTTCAGGTGCTTCTGATTTATATACTTACTCACATGCAAGTGTCTCTGGGCATTCTTCTGGTGATTTCTGTGTGGAAAGGTTTGGCATCTCAGATTCTGCTGTTTGATTGGCTTCTTCATGGTCATTTTTGGGGTTTTTAGGAACAGTTGGTTGGCTTTCTGTTAGTCCATCTTGGCTTGGCTGGTCATTGGTTCAGGCAGGTTTGGCTTCAGGGGTCATGAGGGGTTTCCCAATTTGATCTCCATTTTTTGGACTGGCTTTACAGGCATTCTTGAGGCAAAAGAACTTGATTAAAAAAGGTGTTCCCAATTAGGAAACCCAAATTACTTAATGGAGGTTGGTCTTGAACAGGGTTTACTGGGCAGCTAAAATTAGCCTGTCCAGGCCCAGCCAAACTCACCCAGGCTTGGGCGTAGCTTTTGGGGCCCAGAACGGGCCTCACAGCTACCACCAGGTCAGAAATGGTTCCTGCACCTGGATTTTTGCTTTTCAAAGCAGATTCAGGTGCAGGCAAATCTCCCCCGCCTGCTTGCCCCGCCTGGCAGCTAGGAGCAGGTTTGATTCCTGCCTGGGGCTTTGATTCTGTTACTTTTGTAACAGAAACAGCCAGAAATGCACCAATAAACATCCCCTTTTTGACCTTCTTCCTTCTATTTTTTGTGGCGCTTTTCCTTGCTCACCAAAATTGTCAAAAGCTATGGATAGCTTATAGTAAGAGATGAAGATGATGTCATCTGTTAGACTAGTCAAGCATTGAACCAGGGTGGATTCAGTGGCAGGGGCATATGGGAAATCCTCAGTGCCATCCCTTTGGTTGCCGTTAACATTGGTCAGCACACAGACTGACACCACCTTCCCATACATCCAGAGCTACACCAATTGCTCAGAAACCCAAATGCCATGTTTGCGCAAGTTGCTTCCAGACCTGGGTCAAGGGAAGCTTGTGGTCCCAGTGAAGGAAGTCAAGCATTATTGAGTACACCTAGGTGATTTGGGACTTGGGGCCTTCTTGGGCTTTTTGGCTGTCCCAATCATATTCTCCTTGTTTATTAGGTTGTTAAACTCCCGCATGACTGTAGCTTGGGTAAATTGCAATTGGTCAGCAATCTGATCCCAGGACAGACCCTACAGATTAAGTGTCACAATTTTCAGAGAATTTGGGCGGTGATGAGTTGTTGTTTGGGGCGCTGGGCCTCAGGAGCTGAAGCCTAATTAGCTGTAGGGGGGCAGGTTGTTGGTGGCAGGAAGTTGTTCCAAATCAAGGTTGCCGTCCTGATTGGTTGATTGACAGGCAGCTTGTGCAGGGGTGGGGGTGGAAGCAGGGGCAGAGCTAGACGCAAAGTGACTACTGAACAAGTCAAAGCCATAAGAGTTGGGGGTCAGGTACAGGTTGGCTTCCTTGATACCTGCCTCAAAGACTTGAGTGTAAACAGGTTCCTTCACGTTCTGAGCCTTGCCTCCATTGAAGCTGGCTTGGCTGCTTGTTCTGTTGAAGATGTTTTTAGTAAAAACCATTGTAAAAATTCTAGGATAAAATCACTAAAAGTAGAAATTTTAAAAAAAATTGTTTTATTTTTATTGTAATCTTGAGCTGATATTTGGAAGGTTCTCAAAACCTTTTCATACAAATCTGGAGCCATGAAAATGGATAAAATGCCTCTGTTCCTAAATTAATATAGCTGTTGATTGGCTGTTAAATTGATGGTTTTCTATTTTAGGCTGCTCATACTACACAACTTGTGTGACTTCATTTGGTTTCATGCTTGTTGAATCTTGTTTCAATATTTATCAACTTTTGTTTTATTTCAGTCCTTCTGTCAGTGTCTCATATGAATCCTGATTGGATTATAATATTTTCTGTAATAGCATCCATCCATCTCACTTGTTGTGTCAGTTCATTTTGTTTGTGGTTTGAAATACCCCGCTTGATGTTTGATGTAATTTTGTATAATGGGCTAGTGAAATTTCTTTTTGTTTGACAGTTCATTTATTAACTAATTTTTTTCAAATTATTTGAATCCTGAATCTCACACAACTTAGATTTTGTTCAAATCTGAAATCATTTTTGTTTAAATCTGAGGTATTTTTGGTTGTTGCCATAGCTTTTAAACTACTGTAAGGAACCTGATTATACGCTGTGTAATGCTGATCCAAACTAGGTATTTTCTAGTCATTTGCATATAACTTGTTTGATATGATCATTTACACCCATCAGGATGTGTGGGACTGAGTTTATACAGCATCCAGTGGGGTGGAATGGTAGATATACAATCAATGATCTTATGATTTACACGGCATGTAATCAGTGATAATCATCATAATGGCTAACCATTATATGATGTATAATAGCTACATCAATTATAATAAACTAGTAATATACAGTATATAATCTCTACCCATTGTAATGATAATCAAGTGATAATATGGTGTATAATTGTTGCATATATCATAATAAACTAACAATTACACAGTGTATAACTGATATATCAATTATAATAGACTAGTGATTATACGGTGTATAATTACTACGCTTAATAGAATATTGACCTAGTGATAATACAGCGTGTAACTGATAGAGATCTGCATGCAATATTAGCCTGATCATTTGTGGTCAATCAGCCTTATCTCATATAGTCCTTCTTACTAGTCTTCAATTTTGATCCTACAGTATGAACCGCTGTGGTTCCATTATCAGTCCCCGTTACCAATACCTCAGACTAAGGTAATAAGTCTACAAGGCTACTGGCGTTAGAATGTGCCCTTGAAAGTGTCCTCCACTTATGACATTTAACCACAGATAATCCTCATGTCTGTGCAGTTATCTTTACTCACTCAGGTGATTAAGTCTGAGCTTTCAGCTGCAAAGTAATCAACTTTACATCCCAGAGGCCTGATCATACCAAGTTCTGCAGCTGCTTTCCCAAGAAGTTAACCTGATAATAACTCTGAGCATATTCATTCTCCTGATGGTAGCTTTAGGACTTGCCAAAAGCCCCCAAGGAAACACAGACAAGGACATCCTACCAGTCTGTTAGGTAAGATGCTTTGTCACAGACCTCCTGTAAGCGCACAAGATCATGTAGAGCTATCTCAGCTCCTCCTTTCTCAGGCAGACCAAATTACCCACCAGGGTCACACCATCAGCCAGCCCTGTTAGCTCACTTTAACCACCAGGCTGGAACACTTCCCACCCCTGTCATCCAATTTTCCCTTCTGGACTATCACATTCCTCACCCCTAGCAGCCAACATTCCCTTTAGGTGAGGACAATTACCTAGCTCAAGCAGCTACTGTTTACTGCTGGGCTGGTTTATTTTTTGCCTCTAGTAGTCCTTTTTTACCTACTAGGCAGGCCTTACCTCCCCTAGTAGCCCATGTTGCCTACTAGGCTTCTACCTGTCAAAATCCACTAGCCATTCTCTTGGCCAACATTAGCCCCACCTGCAAAACCACCCAGAATGTGGATCATCATAACTGGGTTGTCACTTTACTATAGTGTCAACATGGCCACTCTTAACATGGTCACTTTAAACAAGATCATTGTTGACATGGACGCTGTTGCTGTGGCCCCATAATTCCAATAACTAAGTACAATATAGTACATGGCTTAGACTGGATGAAAAAGACAAGAACTCATATTGACTGGGACAGTGCCACACTCACCATACAACAAGGAGAAGTACATCACCGTGTGTATCCAAAACACCTTGACACCCTCATAAGAGATCACATATTTGTAAAGATTACCAAAAAAAGAGAAGAAAAAACAGCAATAAAAGTGATTAGGGCACCTGTACATATGAAATAATTCATTTTGGCAAATGTGGAAATCTACTTGAATAGGACCCAGTACACCAACAACTTGTCCAAGAATTCCCCTCAGTATTCCGGGAAAAACTGCCAGGCTACCACCTGACAGAGGCATCCAACACAAGATTGACTTAAAAGAAAGTATACACAAGGAATGTCACATATACCAGTTAACACCTCAATAGGAGATCACATTGAAAATTTACTAATTGTGGCCCTGTATGTCATGCCCTGCCCCAAAGGGCAGACCCTTTAGTTCAGATATTTTTTTTCACTGCATAAATTTTTCTTTATTTTAACATTGAAATTTTAAAGTAAGAACTTAAAATTAAGTATTTTAACTTGATTTACCTTGTTTTACACTGATTTGCGTTCAAATTGCTGTTGTTGTTGTATTTCTTTTTCCAGCTAATATATTAGATTGTATATTTATATTTCAAAGTTAGAAGATTTATAATTCTATTTTTGCCTTTCAAAACTCCTGGTTATTTTGTTGCTGCTTTACCCAGTTTTCACGTTGCTGATCTGCAGCCCATACTGTCTTCTGTTTCCCCTTCTCATCCAGGTTCCTTGTGCAGTTGTCTCCGGTTGCCATTTTCCTGGCTGTTTCTCCTATGTCTATCATTTAAAACTGAAAATACGCGCCTATATAATAAAGAGCTTGTAAAGAGTAGGCTTTAAGCCAAAATTCCAAGTTATTTCTTACCCTCAATCTTTATCAATTTTAACTTTAGATCTTAAATTTTAGGAATTTGTTTTTATTAATCCTTTATAAGTTCTCTAATTTTTTCTCCTTAGTTAAATTAATGGAAGTTGTAAAACAACAATTCTTAGGCTTGTTGTATCCATTATTTTCCCTTAAGGAATCTTTTAATAGTTACATGTACCAGTTTGCTGATGGGGAGTATCCCAATATTGACATTCCCTTAGTTATTAATTGTTCAATATTAAACACCTTGTTTATCTTCTTTTTTCAGGGTTCTTAAATTCTATCACTCCTATTTTAACCCAGTATAAGTTCTTAGCAGGATTTTGTAAGATTATATTACAGACAGTACCTACCTTTTTATACCTTCTGAATCTTAATCAAAATGCTCTACACGCTTTAGTTTATTACCTTGCACCACTATGGGCAATACCTTACATTATTTTGGCTTCCCATGGAATTGACCCAGCAATACCTTTTTCCCTCTATCATATCATTTTTTATCCTTGTTCCTCTCTATTATTGTAACTTTGTTATCTCTAATTGTTTTTTTACTTGGTTGGTTATATGATAAGGTTTTTTGTAATAAAGAAGGACATACTCCTACTTCCTACACCAACCAAACAGTAGTTCTCAATACCTTAGCTCATATTTCTCCACCCCCTAGTATCTTTAACACTTTAGCTTATGCAAAGGCACACTTTACTGCTTACAAAGATAATTTCCCTACCAACTCCTAGAAAGTCCTCTACTTTGCAGAGAAACTCACAGGTCACTACAGAGATTGGTTTAGCTCTCACTCAATATACAACCCAGGTATCCTTCAGAACTACAATCTCTTTGTCAGTTCCCTCCTATTCTTCTCTGGAGAAGAAAAAGAGTCATCTACTCCCTCTGCTTCCTGTTTGCAGGCCTCACACAAGGATTGCTTTCACTTGGCATATACAACCAGAAATTCTGCTCCCTTCAATCAAGACTACAAGCCTCTGACGCTGAGGCTTGCAGCCTCTACAAGATAGGTCTCAACGGCAACCTCCAGATTAACTCATACAGAACGGAACATCCTCCATGTCAAAAATTTCAAAAAATGTTTTTGCTTTATCTTTTATAATTTTAATTAAAAGCTCAAAATAAAAAACCAAACATTACTTCTATTATTAATGTCAATTAAATAATCAAGAAAAAAATAAACTTTAATATTGAAAATAAGAAAAATATTTTTGAGAATTGTTGGCATGGAGGATGTTCCATTCTGTATGAGTTAATTCTGGAGGTTGCCGTCTCACCAAGTTGCTCCAGGAATTTTTAGTCCACCACAAACTCCCCTATTAGTTAGAGCCTCATATAAGAGTGGTGGTTTAATGGAACTGAAGATACCTTTCCTTGAAAACACATCCTCCTTCCAACCTATACCTGCAGCTTGATTATTCTTACCAGACAAGGTACCACTTTCTTCAACCCCTCCACCTGGCACCAAGCCAGAAGCTTGATGGGGTTTTTGCCTTACTGCTGAGGAAGTCCTCAGAAGAAGGAACAATAATCTTTGCTCCTACTGTGGAACAAAGGACCATCTTCTACCAGTCTCTCCTCTCTCCAAGTGTTTCCCCCTTGTCAACAAGACCTCCACTCTCACCTCGCTTTCCCTTAGCAACACTCCCAAGTCACCTACTGTCTTAGTAAATATTCATGGGCCTTTGGAAATAATCAAGGTCTTTGCTCTTCTCAATACTGGCGCTGGTGCCAAATTCACTGAATAAAAACTCACTAATCTAATTGGACTCCTTGCTTTTGGATCCCTTGATGTTAAAGTGGTAAATAGCACCCTTACTGGTGCTACACCTATCTTCCAACCCGTCAACATTAACTTGGAGGGCTCTCCATTCCACTTCATGTGTAACTCCTTCCCCAACTTATCCTTCCCGTTAATCTTTGGATTCCTGTGGCTGAGAGAGTCTTTGCTTAACTTTGATCATCCAAACAACAAGATTTCATTTTTTTAATGATGTTGTCAAATTACTACCTCTTGTATTTGGTGCCCTTTGCCCAATGCCCTCCAAACTCAACCTGACTACCATATCTAGTACAATCCTGGTTACTCTTTCTACTAAGGACAAGGATGGATTACCTTATTATTACTCTGACTTCAACAATTGCTTTAGTGAAAAAGAATGTAACTTGCTACCTCCCCATAGGCCTAATGTTGTGAATGCCACCATTCACCATGTTTCAATTTTGCCTTTGTTGGGTTATTTTGACCAAAAATCTCTCTCTTTTGCTTTTGCCCTTTGAAATGAGGCTGGCATCAGTTGGAAATACAATTGTTTGGTTTCCTGATTCTGCGCAACTCACTTTCCCCACTCATGCTTGTGGCAAGTGATCCTACCATCCATGTACTTTTTTGTGGTAAAGCTACACACTATATAATCCCAATCTTTATACCCAATAAAATTTAGGCTCTATTCAAATTTTTGTCTTTGTGTCTCCATGTACTTTGGCGCCTCTCTAGCCATGTCTAGCAGATATTATTCATTCAGTGCCACAAGGTAATTACATAGCCTTATATGCCATTCTAACCAAGACTTAGTACAAATTCAATTCTAAGGTTAGGATTTCCTGATGTGCCTCTGTGCCACGCCTAATATCACAACAAAAAAGGCGTTCACTACCGGGGCTGTAAGCCCCTTGGTTATCCCTTTTTTAACAATGTTTTCAGGACCTTTGCCTCCTCCCATACAAGAGCCAACTTTGCCTGAAATTACCAGTCCTCCTATAGAGGAAGACATTTCCAACCCACCTATTGTCCCTACTGTACTGAACCTCAGGAATGGTCCCTGCCTAGTTGCTTACCCCATGGGTACCCCTGACTTAGAAAAAGTCAAGGTAGCCCTTGGGATAGTCCATGAAGGAGCCATCTCTTGCCTTCAGATGCAGTTCAGTCAAGTGGAATACTACAAATTGATTGTAGCTCAACAATTTTCACAGCATCTCCTATCAGCAGCTGGCTCTACTGAACCCTTATTGTTTTCCTTTGTACAAGCTGCCTTAGCCCACCATCAAATTGTGTTAGGGTTACACGTTCAGGAGATTTCATTGCTTCATGCAATTGTCACTCATCACTTGGATCAGTTCAGGCCTACCAGCAGTGGATATACTCCCTGTTTTCCTTAGTATCAGACAATCAGCGCAACTCTGTCGCCTTCCAATTTTGCTTGTTCAATTCCATCAAACAAATGCTCCAGTCCATTTCTGAGTATGTCAGATAGCGTCTTCATGAGTTCCACTAGTTAGAACAGCCCTGGTGCGCCCAAGTAGATTCCACTCTAAACACCTATATCACCAAATTTTAACAACTTTTGCAGCAACTCAACAAGTTCAGTGCTTACTCCTTCAACCAATTACAGCATGTAGCAGTCCATGCTGCAAAAGGCCTTCATGAACTTGGCAAGGAGTTTGATCAAGAAAGGGCTTCTACTGCCGCTACCGTTGCCAAACTCCAGACTCAAGTAAATGAACTATCTACCTCCAAATCAGATGCCCTGCCTTCTCCTCAATCTGATGAGTTAGCAGATAGAGAACAGAGACTATGAGATGCCATTTGAGAGTTAAGAGCATCCACCTGCAGTCAGGATTGCCCCTCCAAAGCCCCTCAGCCTGATCCTCAAGTGAGTGCTCTGATGACTCAGGTTGCTGACTTACAACAAGAGATTGCTACCTTGTGTGAGGTATGGTGTCTGTTGTTAGTCCAACTGGAGTTGCTGATGAAAATTTCTGTTGCCCTGGCTTGTCAGGAGACCCCTGCATTTATTGTGCTATAGAGTTAATATCTCTAGCTAATGAGGTGGACTATCTGAAACAAGACCATTCTGAGCTTGATAAAGACGTAAAAGAAATGAGTGGTAATTGATTCAGTGAATGACAGGTTTGCCCCTTGCCTTTTGGTGGGTCCATATCTTACATCTTGACTGGCTTAACTGTCCTCAGTAGTAACAGCACAGGGTCAGCGCTTGGATGTTACTGAGCAGCAGACCACACTAGCTAATAATACGGGCACCCGCACTGCTGAAACCTTGGCTACCCTCAAGGAAAGTGTTTGCCAGATGTGGGCCAGACAGCCCCCACTGGGTCCAAAGCAGAATTCTTCCCATGTATAAATGTACTTGATAGTAACAATGATGGCCCAACTCCAGAAGCACACTTCAAGCCTATTTTTAAGCAAGACTTTGACCCCAAAACCTCAACCATTGCAGCTTTCTTAACTATCTACAAAACTGCCATGAGAAGAGCCTCAGATGAGGTTAAGAAGGAACACATTCTAACCTGTATGCACCTGACCTGTCAAGAGGTAGTAGTATCAGAGCTGCCCACCATTGAGACCTAAGAAGATATGAAGCAACTTCCAATTGATAAATTTGGTGATGACCTTAGCTTGGAAGTGAAGAAGGACACATTTATGAACATTACTTTCAAGCTAAAGGAGACCCTAGCTGAATTTGCTGATAGATTCTACATGAAAGGACAACAACTGATCACATGCCAACAGTTGACTGCACATGTAGCATACATGGCTTGTGCTCAAGCACTCAAGGTTAACCAGCTCCTGTGTCTTCACTCTGAGGCCCATAAAGCCATGCTTTCTTCCATGAAGAGCATAAAGACACTTTTGCAGGGTATGCACCTTACCCATCCTGGGGCAGTTGTGCGTGAGAATTGTGCCGCCACACATCTGGTTTGTCTTCATGTGGTCCGCGTATCCTCATCATGAACTTTCAGAATCCTCCTTTACTCCAGGGTTGACATAACTGTGGACATATAGGTCACTGTTCCCAATTCTGCACCAATCCTAGAGTTAAAGGAGCTAATTCCAAAGAGCAGGCGGGAAAAGAACAGTCAACCTAGAAGCGGAGATACTCTTGGTTGGCAATTCTTCCCAGTCTCTTTCAATCCCTCCCTCTATAATTAACTCTGAGCCTGCCGATACCAAGGCTCCTCATATCCTCCTGTTGTTTCAAAATATCTTTGACAACTCTAAATTGGACAATTCTGATGGTGATGACCCTGACACATACAGATACTCAGTTCTTGTTGTCCCCAAAACCATTGTAGTCCCCTACAAGTTACAATCAGGAAAGACTATGACAACTACTAAGCCTTTGCCTGAGGCCAAAGAGGTTGTCTCTTTCCCTTACCTCACTCAAGCAAAGAGTTCCCTGTTAGTGGAGTCATCAGAAGAAGCCGCTGAAGTTACAGATGCTGTATTCAAGAATGTGTCAGTTTTGCTCCCTCTCCAGACAGTCTATAAGGAGTTCCCGGGCCTAAGATGCATGATTGAAAAGTGGGATAAATAATTAGCAGAGGCCCAAGACATTCTGGCTTTTCTCCCTCTCTTTGGTTGTACTACCACTCATGTGGAAATATCCATCTAAAAAGTGAAGATTAAGGCTGTCTTAGACTTGGGGTCTCCTGTTAATGTTGTCTCCTCAAAGCTTGTCAAGAAGCTCAAACTTGCCTTCAACCTTAACTATCACCAGTTGTATAGCACAGCTGGGCTGTCCATGACTCGCGCTATAGGAGCTTATTCTGCTCTTTCCATGCATGTTGGCAAACTACTCTTGGCCATGCCTGCTGTTGTCTTGGAGAATGAGAGCTACAACCTTCTAGTTGGTATTCAATTCCTTAGGGAATATAATGGGATCATCAACTTAAAGGATGTCTATCTCTCAATATTAGGGTATGAGATCCCTTTGATCTTTGAAGAGCCAGTTAAAGTTCCTAGGAAGTACCTCAATACATATTCCTTGGAATATCCCACTGGTGTTTTCACTTTAAAATACTGTACCCACTCCTCCAAAATGAAGTGCCCTCCTATGGCTTGTCCTGTGTCTGAAGGGATTTCTCTCTTGGCCACTTCTTCTGTGACTATTCCCCCTGGGTCTCAGGCTATCCTAGACTCCCAAATAATGTATGAGCTACCCTAGCATACGTTTCTAGAGTTATACTCTCCTCCCTTGCTAGGACACAGTGAACCCTATCTCTGTCCAGGAATCTTGGATGTCTTTCATAAAGACCATGTTTAACTGCTGGTTGCCAACTTAACTGCTCTCCTCATACATGTGTCTAGAGGGCAGATTGTTGGCTATGGCAGACTATTGAATGCTCCTGACGTTATATCTCTACATCCCTTTGGTATATTCCAGGACTTTAACTTAACTGAGGATAAGACCCAAGTCCTATCATTGTTCACTGCTCAAGACTTCCTGAGGCTGTCTATGGCTCAACAGAAAGAGATGCTTGACCTACTGGACCAGTTTTTGGATATCTTTGCTAAGGATAGCACTGATTATAGTTTATCCAAAGGTGTCATTCACCAGATTAATACTGGTGATGCTCCCCTTTTGTGCTTAACCCTATTGCCGCAGTTGTGTAGAGGATGCTCAGGTGTCTATAGAGCTCAAACAACTTTTAGACACTAGACTGCTTGCTTTTCCTCAAAGTACATGGGCCTCCCACTTGCTCATATTAAAAAGAAGGATGGAGGTCATCATATTGTAATGGACTACCAACAACTGGATTCCTTGACCATAAAGAATTCCTACCCCTTTCCACACATTGATGATGCTCTCTGCTGCCTTGTAAGCTCCAATCTCTTCTCTGCCATGGACCTAGCCTCTGGATACTGGCAAGTTGGTCTCTCTCCCAAAGATAGACAGAAGGCTGCGCTCATCACTTCTGAAGGATTGTTTGAGCCTACACAAATACCGCAAGGACTATGCAATGCTCCAGCAGCTTTCCAACAAGCCATGGACTTCATCTTCTGCAATTCAAAGCTCCCATGTGTCCTAGTGTACTTAGATGATATAACTGTCTTTATTTCTACCTATACCAACCACCTGGCCCATATTAAGGAAGTGTTCATAAAGATTCAAGAAGCTGGACTCAAGTTAAGGCTTTCTAAGTGTGCCTTCTTCAAGGAACACCTTGAATTCTTGTGATATGAGGTGAACCAGACAGGAATTTGCCCCATGACTAATAAAGTTGAGGCCATTGACAAAATGCTTCCACCCACCAACCTGCAAGAAGTCCAAGTCTTTCTGGGAATATGGGATACTACAGACAATTCATCCCCTATTTTGCTGACACTAGTGAACCTTGGTCCAGCTGCCGCGTAATGTCCCTTTCAAATGGACTCCTAGCCAGCAACAAGCCTTTGAGACTCTCAAACAAAAGCTCAAAGAGGCTCACATCCTAATATATTCTGATTACAATAAGGAATTCATCCTATATACTGATGCTAGTTACTTGGCCATGGCAACCTCCAGAATTAACTCATTCCGCAAGTTGAATTACTAAATGTCAAAAATCAGCATTAAAAATACTTTAATGTTGACAGCATTGAAAAGTCAGAATTAAGTTTTAACTCATGCAGACTACTAAATGTCACCACTTTTTTAATAAGCAGAAACCTGTTTCTGAACATTTTACTTGATAAAAATTAAGCTTCAAGATACTTTTTAGGGTAATGTGAAAACATAGATTTTTAAAAAGTTCATAAAAATTTATGCATGACAATTAAAAAAAATATAAAAATACACTTCAAAAATAATTCACTATGAAATTAGCTATATTTACTATAATAAATTTTTTCCCACTTATAAAAACAAAAAAATCCAATCCACAAAAAGATACTACATAAAGTTTCACGTATTATAAGAAAATATAATAATCAAAAATAGTAATATAAAGTTTTTTTCTATATTGAAAACTACAAAAAACAAATGCTTTACTAGTAAAATACCTATATAGGCCATATAATACAGTCTAAAGCATCAAACTATCAATAGAAAATCAATGGTTTTATAAAAAAGTATCATAAATTATTTATGAGTTATTTAGAATAACTATTTATTTAAAAATATTATACTTAACATATAAGAACTATATAAAAAATTAGGCAAGTCCCAATAAATTTAGTTAAAAGCTAGACTGTGATCACCTGGTTGCCATTAAGAACTGTGGCAATCTTCTTGATGTATTCCCCAATCTCTGAAAGCTTATATTTGACTTTGATAATCTCCTTGATCTATTTTTGATATTTTTTCTCTTTGGTGGCTCTCTTCTTCTTGGATGGGCGGTTTTCAATATCTTTGATGGATGCAGAAGTCTTCCCCTGTTGGACTTTGAGGTACTCATAGAAGGTGTTGTATCTGAGCTTGATTCAAAAGGAGGACTTGATATGCTTATGCCAGCCCTCTAAAGATGAAGTAGCTTTTATCTCATCCTTAAGAACTGCCTGATAGCAGTTCCAGTTAGCTTTGGCTTTGGGCTTGCTCCAGCGCTTAGTAACCTTACGTCCAATCCACTGTGGTTTGTAATATTAAATGAAAGGGTAGAAGGCATTCTCATGTTTCTTGGCATATGGATCCTGGCATGGGAGCTCAAAGGCTTTTACAGCATGCTCTGGGCTTAGAAAGGCTAGTGCTACAAACTGCTTAATTAAGAACTTGCACTTTCCTGATGTATCTAGACGGTGGAGCTTGCTGAGCTCATGTAGACCCTTTAATTTCCTGTTGAAAGCCTGTCAATAATGGAAAAAACACCCCTGGACCTCTTCATCAAAAGTGTTTACAAAAGCGTTATACTGGGCAGTTTCATAGTCTATGATTATAGATGAGGATCCAAGTGCTTTATCATGAGCTTCTTGTTCTGCAGCAAGAGTGGCTTCATCCTTTTCATCATATCATCTTGATTGGCTCCAGTGTTATGGCCAGGGAGAATCTTTTAATTATTGGGTAGGGCTTTGATGCCCTCCTGAAGAATTTTAAAGGCCTTTGTGTAGATCTCTTTTGTTGCCCAAGGAAGCAGAAAGTAGGCAAATAAGAGCACCTTGCCTTCAATAAGGGAATGTATAACCATAGTTGGTAAAAAAAGGCAGGGGCATACTGCAATGGTACTGTCACATAAACATGTCTTTAAATATCTTAACTGCTCCAGGTCCTGTTGTGTAGCATAGCATATAATTCTTGCTTCTGGTGTAGGCCCATCATTATGTAAAAGGAATACCTCATCACCATTGAATACCTTTAACTCCTCTGTCAATACTAACTGTCCTTGAACCATGGAAGATTTCTTATGGGGGAATAGATCACGGTGTTTGTCACATATGTACTTCACTAACTAGTTGCAGTAAGGGATGAGCTTCAGGTTCTCATTACTTAGGTGAGTGGTGGCCTTAACTTCCAGATCAGAAGCCTTGACGTCTTTGGAGACTGGGACTATTTGATAGATGTACCACTTTAGAAGCTTTTCAATAAGATTGATTAGAGCATTGCATGTGTGCTCTCCTTTTTAACTAGTGACTTTATCCCATCCTTCTGTGTTGATCCTGGCTGTGCAGCTTCTATCTTCACACACATAATGCTTTTATCTTCCTGCTATCTTTTGATTGTTGCAATTATTACATAGTCATCACAGACTAAACTTGCACCTCCTTTGACAGACATTAGAGGGAAAACCAAGGTAACTTCTTTGAGAGCTTAAACTCTCCTTTGATGTTACATATATTGTGCCTTTAGGGGATCCCATGGGCCAATTGGTGCTTGATGATAGTCAGACAGGTAATCATCAGGATCTTTTTTATTGATACTTGATGAGGAGGATGGAGGTGCAGATTTGTTGAGCAGTGGAGGGGAATTATCTGGAGTTGGATTCAGGCGCTTCTTGGACTGGAATGAGCTTGATTTCTAGGGGCTTGATTCCTTTGAGCTTGATTTATCTGGGCTTGACTGGGGTTCTGGACTCTTGGGTATCTTTGTTCTTCCTTGCTTGTTTAGTGGAACTTCATCTCCTTCTGATTGATACCAGCTTGGAGAATGGGAGGGGGCAGGAGAGGGCTCTTTGCTTTCAGAGTCTGGGGTCTTCTCCTTTGTCTTTTGTTTCTTTGAGGGCTCTTTGGCTGATTTTTTGTTGAGGTAGGGACTTTGGGCCTTTCCAGAGGCTTTAATCACTTTCTTGGTTGACTTGGGGTTCTTTTGTGGCTTCTTGGAAGATTTTTCCTACAATGTATAGAATATAGTTTATAAAGTAAGAATAATCAGTTGAAACATGAATAAAATTAAATAATAATCACTTTTTCTATTATTATGAATTAACTAGTTTATAGAAGTATGGAAAGTAGTTTTAGAGCTAGTTTATTAGTAAAGAATAGAAAAAAACATGTTTAAATAAAAAGTCAACATTCTGGTAGTCACAATAGTCAAAAATATTTAATTTAGTTTTTTAGTATAAAAACACTTTAATTTTGACGTCAACATACTGACAGTCAGCGTTAAAGTGGAAAAACACTATGTAAATCACTTATAAATATTGGTTAATATTTTCCGGAGTTGGTTTTTTAAGTCCAAAATTGATTATTTTTAAATTTAAAAAATTTAAAGATTTGTATATGTAACTTATGAAAACCAAATCAAAGGGATTGTAGAGGGAAGTCTAAAGTACAGCCCTGGGTACTTTGGCCTGAATTACCATACTGTTGTATGAGTGCTTTTTGTTAAGTGGCAGCGTTTTACTAATAAACTAGTGAAGGGGTCAACATTCAGGCAGTCAGTGTTCTTTTATAGTAACTCTCCTTTTAAATCTTGCTTAAATTATGTCACTTTGTTTGCTTAGCCAAACCCCTTTGTTGCAATTTAGGTGACACATCAATTTGACACAAAGTTGACATTATAAATACATATATAATTTCTAGTTTTAACATATGTGTTTTAGCTTAAGTAGACTTCTGGAAATAAGCTATAGTTTATCCAGTGAGTTTAAAATAACAGTAAATTTCTTAATAATACAAATGTTACTCTGAACGGTGGCATGTGTCTTTGTTCAATGCTTATCTTAATTTATATTTAATAAAAACAGTATTATAGAAATATAAAAGATAGTTATTTTTAAGAATAATGTGTATTTTATTAAGAAATTTATGGATTCTTATTTGGGGTTGACATCCAGATATTACTTGCTGTAGTTGACCTTAATGTAAAAGTACAAAGAAACTTACATTTTCACAGTAAATATTATTAGTTTTCTGGCTTAAAATTAAGCCTTTGTTTAAATGGTGTTGACAGTATGCATGTTCCTTTTTAATTTTGTAATTCTGAATTAATAATTAACTATGAAAAATTAGCTTAGTTTTGGAAATGCCCGATTCTGGCGGATAAATACTAAAATAATGCTGACTTACTGAATGTTGACAATTTGTTGACATTCAGTAAGTTGATTTGCGGAATGAGTTAATTCTGGCAGTTGCCCTGGCCATTGGAGTCATCTTGGCTCAATTTGATGATGAAGGTGTGGATCACCCTGTAGCTTATACCTCTTGTGTCCTGAATAAGCAGAAGAAGAACTACAGTGTAACCAAGAAAGAGTGCCTTGTTATGCTGCATGCTATCAAGAAGTTCTTCCATTATGTGTATGGCACCCATTTCACTGTGGTTGCTGACCACGCTTTGCTCAAATGGCTACAAAAAATCAAAAAAAGAAGGACAACTAGCCAAATGTGCTCTTTGCCTGCAAGGATACACTTCACTGTGCTGCATTGCCCCGGGATTCAACATCAAAATGCTGATGGACTGTCCAGAATGCCCATCCTTGCTCTACACCCTGCTGAGGCTGACAGGTTGTACAAACTAATTGGATATCCTTTCTTGTGGGAAGACAAGACAGAAGAAGTCTGAGTTGCCCTTTCTAAACTATCTGAAGACATACTCATACATGACAATCAGCTCTTCAAGAAAGTACAGGATCACTACCTGCCTTATGTAAGGCCTAGTCTTTGCCTTTTGGTGGTGCTTTAAGCTCATAAGGAGAAAGGACAAGGAGGCGTTGCCAAGACCTATGCCTGGCTCCAGAAGAACTACTTCTGGAAAAAATCTTTGTCTGCTGATTCCAGATGTTATTGCTAGTTGCCATGATTGCAAATGAAATGGCCTAATTCTACCACTTATGAGTCCAAGCTAGTCCCCTCTCAAAACTCATTTCACACTGTCATTATTGACGCTGTAGGACCTCTCCCTTGCTCCTGCTCTGGTTCCACTTTATCCTAATTGCTAACAATCATTTTAGCAAGTGGGTAGAAGGACGCCCTACTAAAGACATCACTGCCAAGACAACTGCCGCCTTCCTGCTGAAAGATGTATTCTTTTGCCTCAGTTGTCCTCAATTATTTTTTCTGACAATGGGACTAACTTCAACGCCAAGTTAGTAACCTCTGTGGTTGAAGCCTTGGGGTCTCATCAGTCTTTCTCTGCCCCCTATAATCCTTCCACCAATGAGGCAGTTGAGCGCGCAAACTCAACTTTGGTTTCTATCATGAGGAAAATCACCTACTCTGATGCTGCCAACTGAGATCTATACTTACCAGCTGCTCTCGTTACCTATTGCTTTAGCAAACATTGTGTCACTGGGTATTTCCCTTTGCTATGATGTATGGTTATGAAGCCACCACTCTGACACTCCTGGGGGCCCCTACTCTCCTCTGATAAGGCCATGAATCCAGATGTCCATATCAAAGATCTTGTCAATTGAATCATTGATATTCACGCCTCTGCCTACACAACTGCCTATAAGACCAAGCTGCTTGAGCTCTCCCCTGACAATGCTGGAAGATCTTCCCTGCCTGAGTTCAACATTGGGGACCACATTCTTTACTATCAACATAGAGTAGGAGGACATGCTCATAAGCTAGACTTATTGTGGATTAGGCCCTTTGAAGTGACCTTCAAACAAGGGTCAGATTATACTGTAAAACTCCTCTCTAGTGGTCAACTGCTTGCTTGTGTGCATGCCAAGTTCCTCTGCAAGTACCACCCCCCTAAGGCCAATATAGAGGGGGGCAATGTTGTAAATGCCACCATTCACCATGTTTTGATTTTGCCTTTGTTGGGTTATTTTTAGGATGAATCCCTCTCTTTTGCTTTTTCCCTTCAAAATAAGGCTGGCTCCAAACTGGGAAATATGATTGTTTGGTTTCCTGATTCTGCGCAACTCATTTGCCCCACTCATGCTTGTGGTGAGTGATCCTACCGTCCATGTACTGTTTTGTGGTAAAGCTACACAGTATATAATCCTAATCTTTTGTCAAGGATCTGGATGTACCAGTATTCTGGCTACCGCCAACTTATTTAACATCCAGTCATTGCCTAATTTGGTGCCCTTCCCATATAAGTTTTATATACCAGAAACGGCAACCAAGCAATATCACATGACTATCCAAGTATCCAGTGGCTCAAACCCATCCTGCACATGACCAACTGCTAGGTTTGATCCAACTAAATCTCTGCCACAGCCAAATCTATATAAGTCTAAAATATCATCCAATAAAAGATAC
The DNA here is from genome assembly GCA_014839935.2 of Entomophthora muscae. Lineage (NCBI taxonomy): Eukaryota > Fungi > Entomophthoromycota > Entomophthoromycetes > Entomophthorales > Entomophthoraceae > Entomophthora > Entomophthora muscae. The sequence continues at coordinate 110,504 of QTSX02003025.1, read as the reverse complement.
TTATCTTCTTTCCTAATTTCAAATTTGAAGCTTCCCCCAAAGGCGCTCCTTATCACTGGTAGCAGCTACAGTTTTTGACCACACCTATTAAAGAGAAAATGACTGACCAAAACCCGCCCACCTTTGCTCACATACTAAAACAGGCCACATCCCAGGAGACCTGGAAAACGTACTTCCACGCCCACAGCATTGACAAAGATATATCTAGTTTATGCACCGTATTTGAAGGACAGGTCATGCCCAAAGTATGCACTAAGATAATTCAATACAGTCACTCTCTTCAACCACAAACAAATGCATAATCACCTATCACAGGTGAAGTTACCAACACTAAGTACATTGTTATTGACAAGTTCTTTGGTAAAAACAAATAAAAATCATCAACTGGCTAGACCACTCAGCCGCTAAACTCTGCGCCAACCACATCCCCCACAAAAAACGGGTCCAGGAAGCCAGCAAGCACCTGTATGAGGCTGCAGCTAACTGTTTTGCCACCTAAGTTGGCTCACAAACCAACAACCATCTTGACAACTGGGAAGAGTTCAAAGCGGACATCACACACAACTTCTGTGTCACCAAATCCCTCCAAAACATTGCAATACAGCTCAGCAATCTTCCTCAGAAGACCACTATCACGGCTTACGCCAATGAATTTGAGGAAATACGCCGCAAACCCCAAAACCCAGAACAAGCCAACAACATACATAAAAGAGCCTCATTCATCAACAGAATGAAACCCTCTGTTGCTGCCCTCATCTGCCCAGAGACTAATACCTGCATGTAAATTCACTGCCACCTCTGGCTTTGGACTGCTCAATCTTTCCCTGTTGTACCAAGAAAGGTCCCAAAACGCCCGCCAAACCCCCTCCATTTGTTGAATGATTTAGCTCACACAGTTTACAAGAGGTTTGTGCTGGCAGATCCTGTGGAATCCCTGCCTTTGGTTTCTCCTTCCTGGGAAGAAACCCTGGTTAATTTGGACTACCTATTAGCCTGGTGTTGTCTGTTTTTAAAAACTATCAGAGCCATCCAATCAGGTGTTGCCACATCAACGCTTGATAACCCAGTTGACCCCCAAATGTCTGGCATCTCTTCCAGCCAATAAGATTTGATTTTGGAAATTGGAGTAAAACTCTACAGTCCCCCTGAGCCCATCCAGCAAAGTTTTGTACCTAGCCAATCAGGCTCACCCCCAACTGTCATGTGACCAGTTTTTTTGCAATCCATCCCTTTTAACCAAGCAAGGGGACTTTCAGCCCCTGCTTGTCTATTTTCAACTTACATTAAAGTTTGGAGTCACCTGCACCTTAATTTTCTTAATTTTGAGTTGCCTGGAACCAGTTGTGTCCCTAAAGCTCAAAATATTAGAGTGTAGCCCCTGCCCTAAGCTTACCTTTAGCCAGCTGGTTTTGATCCCAGCTTCTCTTCTGGCTCCTTGTACAAGTGTTCTTTCACTTAGTTGTTGTCTCTTTTGCTCTTGCTTTCAAAATTAAAGTTCAAAGCTCAAAATTTATTTGGAATTTTCCTATAAATTCTATTATTATCTTGTATTTTCCTTTAAAAAACATTGTTTTCAAACCCGCTTTTGCTTGCAGTTATAATCCAAGGGCCCCAAGACAACAGCAAGGCTACCCAAACCTGTTCTGCTGTTTTCCCAAGGATTTGCCAAAGACTACCCTAGTCTTGCCATTTTCTCTTCTTTTTCTCCAGAAACTATACCATTCTACCCCAAATTTTGTGCTGGTTCTTTCTATGATACTGCCGGCTCTTAAATTTGTCGTCTTTTCCCTGACTCTGTTTCTCTTGCTTCTGTGGTCCACCCCCCCTGACCTGCTGGGGAAAATCTCCTCATCAGCCCGTCTGGTAGGTAGCAACCCTGCCAGTCTCTGGGACCTCCCCAACAGTCTTCTCTTTTCCAGAGAGGCTGTGGTTAAGAGCCTGACATGTGACAATCTTGACCTGGACGTCGTGGAGCTTGCTTTGCCTAGTTCTGAAGAGATAGTGCCCCCCACACCTCCTCTCCCCTCCATGGTTCAAAAGAATGTGGTACCCCCTGGGTCCTCCAAGGTGGCCTCCCCCGCTCCTACTTGCACTCCCTGGTTGCTCACTGGCCTGATTCTAATGGGTTTGAATGCCTACTTCCCCCAGTTGTCCCCAGTGTCCTCCCTGTGGTCCCCTCTCCAAGCAGCTATCCCAGTTGTGCACTGGATGGCATCCTGGTGGTTTGTTGCACCAGGATGGGAGCCAAACTTAGTTAGTTTAGCCCCCCTCTCTCACACTGCATGCCTGCACTCATTACAGAAGCCAAGCACACAGAAAAACGCACAAACATGGAATATGCTGCATGCAACAACAATGCTCCTCAAACAGTAATGGCATAGAAAACTCCAATGGCAACAAACGCCAAAAAACCAATCATAGCAACAACAAACTCAATTGCAACAATGGCAATTGCAGCCAAAGCGCAAACTGCTCCTGTCCCAAGAAAGAGGACACTGCCAAAGTTAACAATGCTGAAGTAGCAACCCGCTATGAATCTGACCCCACATTCTCTGACCTCAAAGGTCTAAAAACAGAGGAACAGTGAAAATAGAAGGGGAACAGGCTTAAGTGCCCCTGTCTCCCCCCAACTTGACAAGAAGAAGTACCAAGGCACAAACTTTGCTGCTTGCATCTCACGTGTCCCACAATCCTCCATTTTTATGAACATAAAAATTAAAGATCACTCACAAATTCTTGTCTATCCATGCACTTATAAATCTCATACACATAAAATTTTATTTGAATTTGGTGCACAACACACTATGGTTAGCAAACCTTTTGTAACCAAGTACAAAATACAAGTTGTCAAATCCAACTTCAAATACACCAGAATGGCAGATAAATCAAAGTTTCTACTCAAAGGCAAAACAATTCCCTTCAGAATTGACTTCCAAGGCATAAAAACGTCCATCAAAGGACTTTTCATGAACAACACAAACTACAAAATTGTAGCAGACATGGACTGGCTCACCCAAGTGAACCCCAGCGTATGTTGGAAAACAAAAACCATGTAATCAAACACAAAGAGTCTATTTTAATATCCTCAAAGAACCCAACAACCTCATTCTAAGAGACACAGTATTTTTCCAGGTCATAAATCAAAATGACTCAGAACATCTAATCAAAGACAGTATTCTCCACATAATTAAATACACTGAATTCTATAATATACAAACAGCAAAAATCCAATGCCCAGAACTTGTGGCACTCCTAAATGAATACACCCATGTATTCAAGGAAGAGCTCACAGAGTTACCCCCCCAAACGGGGGGGTCAAACATGGCATTGAACTGTGTAAAGCCATGCCTAAACCTGAACCTCTCTACAGACTCTCACCCATCAAGACCCAAACCATCAAAACCCACATTGAGGACAACCTAGCCAAAGTATTCATTTGCCTGTCTGAATCCCCATGGGGGACAGCAGTGTTCTTTGTAAAGAAAAAGGAAGGCACTCTGCATCTAGTAACTGACTAAAGAGCACTAAATGCAAGCACAGTAAAGAATAAATATCCCCTTCCACTCATAGAGGATCAGTTTGCAAGACTCTCTGGAGCCAAATTTTTTCCAATATTGACCTCACCTCAGGTTATAACCAGGTTGAAGTGAAGAAAAAGGATATACCAAAGACTGTGTTCCGTACACAATCTGGATCCTTTGAATGTAGGGTATTGAACTTTGGGATGACCAACACTCCTGCAACACTTGTCATCATGATGAACCAAGCGCTAGATGACCTCTCAAATACATTATTCTACATTGATGATATCATCATATTCTCAAAAACAAAAGAGGAACACCTCACACATGTATGCGAGACACTTGATCAACTTGTAAAGCACAAACTTTATGCAAAACCAAGTAAGTGCCAATTTATGAAAAAGGAACTCCTGTTCTTTGGCCACACTGTCTCTGAGGGTGGCATCAAAGCAGACCCAGAAAAAATAAAAGCCATAAACAACATACAACGCCCCACCTCTGTGAAACAAGTTAGATGCTTTCTTGGAATGGTAGCTTATCTAAGGAAATACATTAAAGATTGCGGGAAACGTATCACACCAATCAATGACTTAACCAAGGGTAAAGCCAAAAAGAACTTAATCTGGACACCAGAATGCAACAAGAATTTCCAACTATTGAAACTAGCTTTGATTGAAGCACCAATCTTACAATATCCTAATAACAACAGGTGCTACAAGCTCAAGCTGGATGCCAGTGACACCGCCATTGGCGCAGTCCTATGCATCCCCCAGCAGGGCAGTAAGACTTCCTGCCAGTATGTTAGAAAATTAGAAAACTAACCAACACTGAGCAGATTACCCAATACACGTTATGGAATTGCTAACAATATATCACACATTCAAGAGATGGAGATGTTATCTAGAAGGACATTTAAATGTCCAAGTAATAACTGATCATAAATCTCTATCTATTTTAAAACTCAGAACACACTTGCACGGCAACAAGCCACATGGATGTCCCTGCCAGAATTCTTAATCTGGACATCAATACAAAAAGGTGGCAGAGATGGTCACAGCTGATGCTCTCTCTAGGCTATGTCAGCCAAGAAAGGATCATCCTGACCACCTGGACCCTGACTGGCCTAACCTGTACAACACTGAGTATAAAACCAAAGAGAAAGACCCCTCAACACATCAACTGACCCACAATACATTAGTAAGGAACAAAAAGTATTTGCATGTATCAAATGGCATGTTATACTGAATCATTAATGAAAAACATGTCCTGTACATTCCACCCATACAAAGAGTTGACACCATATTAAGTTATAACTGCCTTCTAGGACATACAAAGGCTAACAACCTATACCTCACATTAAAAGAGATGGTATGGTGGCCCAACCTCAAACAGGATATAGTTGATGATCTGAAAAAGTGCGCACTGTGCAAGAAATACACCAGCACAAAGGCCCCCAGCCAACGGTCAACCCAGTGCCAGACCCTGAACCATTCAAGGTTTGGGGGCTAGACGTAGTAGGCCACTTCCCAGAAACAAAAACAAACCAATGTTTCTTAATTGTAGCTATTGACTTTGCCACACGCTGGCACATCTGCTGGGCAACAAAGGATCACAAAGTAGAAACTATAAACCAATTCATTAACAAAGCAATCATAGCTGACTACGGTACTATAGACTACATCATAACTGATAGAGCAACAGAGTTATCAGGTTGTAGTAAACAACAATCTAAAAGCATAAAATATCAAACATTCTACAACCTTGCCCTACAGGCCAACGGCCAACAGCAGAGTTGAACGCCTAAACAGCAGCCTTATCAGAACCCTAGAGAAAATAATGGATGGCAAAGCCAAAAACACATGGCCACAATACGTGAAACATGTATTACTAGTATCCCAGGGCTGCACCAATAAAGGGACAGGCTACTCACTGTTTGAACTAAAATACAGGTAACACCAGAGATAGTTACCCACAACAAGAAACCATACATTAAGATCCCCCAGGGAAACTACCCACAGTAGAACAAGTACCAACTATACAACACATACACCTCAAAGCCAAAATAGCAGAAATAAAAAGGCTCAAACACAAAAGGTAACCTCTACAGAGGAACCACTTCCCATTGACTCCCCAGTCTGGGTCCTAGCTGGAAACATAAAGAAGCTAGACTCAGTATACAGAGGACCAGGAAGAATCATCAAGTACAGACCAGACCAAAACACCTATCTAGTGAAATTCCAAGAACCCAAAACCCCTGTTGTTAAGAAATACCACAGAACCTGTCTCTGCCTTAGCAAAGAAGAAGACTCAACCAGACTGGCAACAACTAGTAAACAACTCCAGGAACATCAGGCGGCAGCTGTTAAGACAAAGCCCCCTCCTGATGTACCAGAGTAGCCCCTTAAGGGGGGTTTCAAGGACCTGGATGTACCAGTATTCTGGCTACCGCCAACTTACTTAACATCCAGTCATTGCCCAACTTGGTGCCTTTTCAATATGAGTTTGACATACCAGAAATGGAAACCAAGCAATATCACATGACAATTCAAGTATCCATTAGCTTGAACCCATCCTGCACATGACCACCCCCTAGGTTTAATCCAACTAATTTTTTGCCACAGCCAAAATCTATATAAGTATAAAATATTATCCAATAAAAGATACTTCTCTTCTTTCCTAATTTCATATTTGAAGCTTCTTTAAAAGGTGCTCCTTATTACTTTATAGCCAATAAAATTTAAGTTCTATTCACATTTTTGTCTTTGTGTCTCTACATACTTTGGCGCCTCTCTAGCCACATCTAGCATATATTATTCATTAAGGGACACAAGGTAATTACATAGCCTTCCCTGCCATTCTAACCAAGACTTAGTATGAATCCAATCCTAAGGTTAGGATTTCCTGTTGTGCCTCTGTGCTGCGCCTCAGATCACAACACCTACTATATCCATATAAACTTAAACCAGACACCACTTCTCCTTGGGGAAAATGTATCCCCCTCTCTGACTCAGACAACACCTTATAAAGAGCTACATCAATGAGGAACTCTAAAAGGCTTCATCTCACAATCTATGTCTCCATGTTATTCCCCCATCTTCTTTGTCAGTAAATTAGATGGCTCTAGGCGCCCTTGTGTCAACTATAGAGCACTCAATGAGATTTCAATCTAGGATAGATGCCCTATTTCTTTGCTGAGGCTTTGATCAATTGCCTCACTGGTAGCTCTGTATACACTAAGATTGACCTCCAAAGCGCTTTCAACCAGGTCAGAGTCTCCCCTGACCACAAATGGAAGACTGTGTTCCATACCCCATTTGGGTTGTATGAGTACAATGTAATGCCCTTTGGATTATGTAACGCTCCTTCAACCTTCCAGGCCTTAATTAATGAGGCACTTCTTCCCTTCCTTAACAAGTTTGTTGTCATCTATCTTGATGATATTCTCATATACTCCTCCTCCCTCTCTGATCATGTCGCCTATGTCAGCCAGGTCCTCCAGAGACTTTGATAATACAACCCATTTGCAAAGTCTTCAAAGTGTTCATTCTTCTGCTCTAGGGTGGACTTCCTTGGCTACATGGTCACCGAGAACGGTTTTGCAGTCTCTCCCTCCAAAGTTGAGGCCATTCAAGACTGGTCTGTTCCCAAGACTTGCTCCCAACTTTGTGGTTTTCTTGTGTTGGAAAATTATTGCCGTAAGATTATGGAAATTTTTCTTCTCTATTTTTGCCTCTCACTACCCTTACTTCTCCTTCCATTCCTTTTGTCTCAACACCTGAGACCCAGCTTGCTTTTAATGCTACTAAGGCCATCTTTGTCTCCACTACTGTTCTCATGATTCCTGATCCTTCCAAACCCTTCTCAGTTGAGACTGATGTCAGTGACTATGCCATTGGCAGTGTTCTTCTTCAGCTTGGAGGGATTGAATGCAACACCCTGCACATACTTCTCTCAAAAACACTTTACAGCTGAACAAAACTACCCTGTACACAACAAGGAGCTTCTTGCAATCATCAAATCACTCAAGCATTGGTGTTGCTTCCTTGAGGGACTCAATAAATCATTCCTCATTTACACAGATCACAAGAATTTGCTTTACTTCACTGAGTCATGTAGCATTTCCCAAAAACACACTAGATGGGTACTGGAGCTGTCAAATTTCTGCTTCAAGCTTGTGTACAAGAAAAGTGTACTTAATACCCTACCTGACGCGCTTAGTCATCATCTTTTATTATCCAATGTTGACAAAGACAGCAAACTCCTTAACACCAAGATGGTCCTTACACCTGAGAGCTTTTATGAAACTTAATGTTATTGGTACTACAACCCCTGATATACTGAAGCAAATCCACAAATCCCAGCTTTCCAATAAAGCCTTGTCTCAGATCATTGACGCTCTTACAAACAATAAGACAGTCATAAATACTTCTTTCTCCCTTCTAGATGGTATGTTATACTTTAACAACCTTTTGGTAGTCCCTTCTCTGGACCTTCAACAGCTCTTAACCATCACATTCTATGATTCCCTTGCTGCAGGCCACACTGGATATAAGAAAACTCTTTCTAAACTCTGCAATCACTTCTGGTGGCCAAAGATGTCCACCTTTGTCAAGTCATACATCAGTAGTTGCCTAGTTTGCCAGAGAAGCAAACACTCCACCCAGAAACCCATGGGCCTTTTATGTCCCCTTCCAGTCCCTGAAGGTCCTTGGCAGGCTGTCTCTTTGGATTACATTGTCCATCTTCCTAGTCTGAGGGTTTTGACGCCATACTGGTCATTATAGACAGATTCTCAAAGCAGGCTATTTTTTCTCCTTATAATTCCAACATTACTGCAAAGCAGACTGCTTCCCTTTTTGTTAAACACGTCTTTATCCACCAGGGCACTCTAAGAGACATTTTTTCCAACTGTTGACCACAATTTCTTTCCCTGTTCTGGAAGGAGTTTATGACCTAGCTAGGTGTTCACATCTCTCTTAGCACTTCCTACCATCCCCATTCTGATGGGCAGACCAAACGTAAAAACCAGACATTAGAATGCTTCCTGCACTGTTTTTTCAATGAACAACAAGATAATTGGGCTTGCCACTTACCTTTAGCCCAATATACTTACAATTCTACTCCCCATTCCTCTACCAAGACAACTCTGTTAATGGCAAATTTAGGCTATACTCTTGCCTTTGTTCCTTCTGTCATCTCCTCTGTTTGCTCCCTGTCAGCCAAGGAGTTCCGGTCCAGCTACAACTCATCCAGGGTTTCTTAAAGGATAATCTTTCTAAGTCTATTGAAGTTTTCAAGGTCCAGGCCAACTGTCACTGTCAGGAAGAAAAAAGAATCCAAGTCAACAATCTTGTATATCTTAATAAAAATAATCTTCCTATCAGATGGCCCTCCTGTAAGCTTGGTCCCCAATTAATTGGACTTTTTCTTTTAACTGAAAGGGTTGGAAGGGTAGCATACCACATTCAACTTCCTCCAGGGTATTGCATCCATGATGTCTTCCATCCTTCCCTTCTTAAACTCCAGACTGTTTCTCCTCCTTCTCAACAGAACAATGAAGCACCTCCTCCTCACATGATTGAAGGAACTCCTGAGTATGAGGTTGAGTTCATTATCAACCATTTTTATCACTATGGTAAACTACAATATCTGGTTCTTTGGAAAGGATATTCTGTTCAGGAGAGTTCTTTAGAGCCATTGCCCAACCTTGAAAACTGTCCTGAGTCCTTCAATTCTTATATCCAAGCACATCCTGAGCTTGGATCTGGAGGGGGTAATGTCATGCCCTGCCACAAAGGGAGGCTCTTTAGTTCATATATTTATTTGTTTTTGCACTGCATAAAACTTTCTTTATTTTAACATTAAAAATTTTAAGTAAGAAGATAATAATTAATTGTTTTAACTTGATTTACCTTGTTTTATGCTGATTTGCATTTGAATTGCTGTTGTTGTTATCATCTTTATTTTTCCAGCTATTCTATTAGCTTATATATTTATATTTTAAATTTTAAATATTTCTAATTTTATTTTACCTTTCAAATCCCCTGGTTACGTTGTTGCTGATTTCCCCAGTTTTCACGTTGCTGATCTGCAGCTCATACTGGCTTCTGTTTCCCCTTCTCATCCAGGTTCCTTGTGCAGTTATCTCCAGTTGCTCCTTTTCTTGGCTTTTTCTCCTATGTCTATCATTTTAAAACTGAAAATATGCACCTATATAATAAAGAGCTTGTAAATAGTAGGCTTTAAGCAAAATTCTAAGTTATTTCTTACCTTCAATTTTTATCAATTTTAACTTTAGATCTTAAATTTTAGGAATTTGATTTTTATTAATCCATTATAAGTTCTCTAATTTTTTTCTCCTTAGTTAAATAAATGGAAGTTGTAAAACAACAATCCTTAGGATTGTTTTACCTATTATTTTCCCTTAAGGAATGTTTTAATAGTTACATGTACCAGTTTGCTAATGGAGAGTATCCCAATATTGACATTCTTGTAGTTACTAAAAATCCACTAATAAATACCTTGTTTGTCTTCAATTTTTAGGGTTCTTAAATTCTATCACTCCTTTTGTAACTCAGTATAAGTTCTTAGCAGGATTTTGTAAGATTATATTACAGACAGTACCTACCTTTTTATCTTCTGAATCTTAACCCTGATGCTTTACACGCTTTAGTTTATAACCTTGCACTACTATGGGAAAGACTATACACTTTATAAAGGGCTCATTTTACCTTCCAAGTCCCTCTTAGTGTGGCGTCTTCTTTGTGGCTAAGAAAGATGGTGGATTACACCTTGTCACTGTTTACAGAGCGCCCAACAAGGTCACAATTAAGAACAGGTTTCCCCTGCCCCTTATTAATAACCTCTTTGAAGCTCTAGTAGTGTGACCATACTACAGTCACGTTGGTCTGGGGTTTCACAAAGAGGTTGATTGTGATGAATTTCATAGGTTAAAATTCAAAACAATAGGATTAGCCTGGGTAGGTTTTACAGTGTAGTAATGAATTACCCAGGAATCAATCAGGCTGTACTAATTGAGGGCCAAAATGAATCATCTGAACAGTTCAGATTATGAGATTAGGTGTCTCAAACCAGTTAATTAACCAGGAAGGTTAGTTAATATATTTACCCTGGAAAATATTTAATGGGGTTTTAATCATAGGGCCAAAATGGACTTGATCGTGTCAAGTAAAGACTTTTTTCTTCAAACAAATTAATTAACTGGGAATATTAATTAATATATGCTGGGAATATAATTAATGAGGACTTAATTAAATTGTTTAATTTCCTTGGCTGTGTCAAGAAGTTTGGTTAGGGCAAACCATAAGTAAACCCCCAAAGTTTTGTGTTAATGTTACAAATGAACCAATGAGGATTCAGTATTTGAATCAGGGAAGACAACAGTCCAATAGAAATGACAGGAGTTAAAAGAATAATGTATTGTTTATTATGAAATAATTTGATTGATATACTATATGGGAAAAGTCACCAGGCCATAAGGAGGTGGTATGGTGGCATGTTCCATGTAAGGTTCAAAGCCAAGGAATAACTTGTGCAGGATCAGCAGGTCAAATTGGTAGTGCTCCTAATTAGGAGTTAGTACCCGCAATTTGATATTGCCATTAGGTTGGTTCATGTTGTTAGATACGTCAAGGGAATACTCATCAAGCGCCCCATGTGTATAATAAGGTAAGTTGGCAGGCAAGTCTGGAAACTCAGTTGCAACACCCCCTCCTTGCCCCCTGCTTGTTGTCAGACACCATGACCGGAGCCTGCAGAAAATCTGGGAAGGTCCTCACAAACAACCTTTGTGTGGGGATGACACAGCAAGGGCCCAAGCAATTGTGGTGGAGTCTTTTGGTATTTCCTTGGGCATCTCTAAGTTGGTAGGTGTGGTTGTCATAGACTGCAGATATCTTGAAGGGCCCTAAGTGGTTGGGCTCTAACTTTGCTGAATTGAGGTTGAGGGTGAGACAGGGTCACCTACAGCGTATCTGGCCTTGAGGTGCTTTATCTCTCCCTCAATTTTGGTTGTGCTCAATTTCTTGGGCTTTGGTACGCCATTGGCTCAGAGAAGGGGTAGGTAACAAAGAAGGTCTTGAGGATACTGTGGATTTTAATTTTCCTTGTTCTACTCCTGCCAAGCTGTCAGGCGTCTTAAAGGCCAGACTTCTGGGGCTGAACCCAGTGCCCCTGTTTACTCTCACTTGTAAGCTATGTAGAGCGGTGGGCAAGTGTTCAGTCCACTTGGTATTAGGATGTTCCTGTGAGAGTTTGGCAATCATTTGGATCAGCAAACCATTCAATTGTTTCACATGTCTATTAGCTTGTGTGTGGTATAGGCTCAAGACTATTTGCTGAAGGAAATTCTTGGAGCAGAATGCTTTCATGACATTCCCAACAAGCTCAGGGCCACCATCTGTAATGAGGCATTTGGGTTGCCAAAAGCAGGCCACAATTTCCTTGCCAATAAGCAGGCAATGGTGGTGGAAGTGTGTTGTAACTGTGCTGTTTTAGCAGAGTTACAAGGGGAAAATATTTAGAAGCTAGATAATAATCTTTATTGAGAGATAGTGATTATATAGTCATTGAGAATCAAGAATAACAGGAACATGATTGTGTTGATCACATGGTTGGATGGTGAAGGGGATGGCTTGATCCTGGTAATGAGTCAAGTGCCAAAACAAGGTATCAACCATAAGGAATCATCATTTGTTCATGTTGTTGGATTTGGTAATTTGAGTTGACTTCCTAGTCTATCTTCAAGTGGCTGAAAAATTGGATTGCAGGTCACAAACCTGCTTACCTGGAACCTTGCTGGCAGGTCAAGCCTGCAGTTTTGACCCCCCCTGACTGAAGGTTGGCCTTCTCTGGGGGTAGGTTGTCAAGGAGGTTTTCAGAAGCCCAGGCGCCATACTGGACTAACTAATGTTCTGTGATGGGCAGGGTGGTTTTGCGCTGTTTTTGTCTTGCTTTGCAGGGTCTTAGGGAATTATGGTGCATATTTTGTCTTTTCTGTACTTTCTGAGTCTTTGCACAAGGTAAGTGTTATTTTTTTTTCTACCTTTAGAATGTTTGCTGGGCCTACTTTCTTAGGTTTTAGTTTGTTTTTAACAACGTTCATGACCCAAACTTTTTCCTCAACTTCATGTCTATCTTGGATGGGGACAAAGGTTTTTTGCAGACTTTTATTTTCCTTTTCTGTTTGCTAACTTTTGGCCTCTATAACTTGAGGTTCTGAACGCAGGGGTACTTTACTTAGAATTTCCAGGTTGGGTCCTATTAATGCTTGAATGATATTTGGCGGTGTACTGTATACTAACTCAAAAGGGCTTTTTCTGGTGGATCTGTTCACTCAGGTTTGGCACACTAGTAGTGCAGTCAATAGCTGCTTATACCAGTCTTCAGGTCTCCTGGCAGTGAGCTTGGCCAAGGCTTGCACAAGGCTGCCATTTAGCTGCTCTACACTTCTGTTGGCCTGTGGGTGGTATAGTGTTGTCACATTATGTTTGATCCCATTTTTAGCAAGGTATATGTTGGTGTCTTCAGAGGTCAATTCTTTCCCTCCGTCAGTTATCAGGAGTTCTGGCTTTCCAAACTTGCTCATTATTTCTTTTCCTATGAATTGTTGTATTTCATTGCCAGTGTGCGCCTTTACTGCTTGGGCTACTGGCCATCTTGTAGAAAAGTCTATGGTGGTGATAATTTATTTCTTATTGTTGTGTTTCCCTGGCATGGGGCCAACAACATTATGTGCCCATACCTTGAAGGGTAGTTGTGTACAGATGCTTAGTACCAATTTTGGAGGGGTTTTGCTTTTGTTAAATTTTTTGCATACTATACATTAGTCTAGGACTTCCTGAAAGTCACAATATAAGGGTGGCCACCAAGCCTTGTGTTTAAGAAATTTGTATAGGTTTTGGCTCTTGGTTTGTCCAAGGTCTCTGTGATATTGTAGGATGGTGTCCACTTGCTGATGTGTGGGGATGTAAGGGGTGATAGTACTGTTGGACATTTTTCTGTGCAAGGTCCAGTACACATCAGCAAATAGGTGTTTGTTTTTGATGACTGTTTTCTTTAAAATGTTGGTTGTACCAGGCAAGAAACCCTTGTATTTTGTTTGTAGCACCATGAGGGGCCAATCTGGGCTGAGCCCATTTTCTCCTCTTGTGGCACAGACATACAGGCACAAGAGGGCATCTGCCATGGCAAGTTCTGGACAAGGTTTGTATTATATGAGCATATTGAATCTCTTCAAGAATTCCATCCAGTAGGCTTGACGGCAAGATATATTTGCTTTAGTTTTGAAGTATATGAGCAACTTGTGGCCGGTAAATGCCGTGAATTCTTCCTGCTGTTCTAGATAACAACGCCATTTGACTAGGAAGTGTATGATGGCCAGCAGTTCTTTGTTGTGGATAGGGTATTGACATTTGCCTTCTGTCAACTTTTGGGATTCATAAGCTACAGGTAGGAAATCACCATCATTATTTTTGATTTGTAGTATTCCCCCAATGGATGCATCTGAGGTGTTGGTTTCCATTTGATATTCCCAGTCATGTTTGGGGTATTGCAGGATAGGAGCTGTTGTGAGTTTCTCCTTGAGGCGTCTAAAACAGAGGTCACGTTGGGGGGTCCACACAAACTTTGATTTGGCGCCTTATGGCAGATAAGAGAGCAGTCAAAACACCAAAGTCAGGTATGAAGCGGCGTACATAGGCCACCATCTCCAAGAAGGTGCAGAGTTCTGACTTATCCTTGGGTGGCGGCATCTTACAGATGACCTGTATCTTTTGACTGTTGGGTTTGATGATGTCCTTTGAGACTATGTGTCCCAGGAAGGGTAATTGCTTGCAGAAGAACTGGCACTTGGAGGGTTTGGCCAACAGTTTGTGTTGTTCCAGGGTAGCAAAGACTGCCTCTAGGTCCTTGTGGTGCTGTTCCACCAAGGGACTTTAGACAATGAATTTGTCTAGGTAGACTAGGGCATGCTTGCCTATGTGTAGCACAAACACTTTGTTCATGAAAGACACAAAGGTGGAAGGGGCGTTTGTCATGCCAAAGTTGAGCACCACACACTTGTAGGAGCTATATTTAGTGTGTAAGTCTGTTTTGGGATGTCTTCCTCCTTAATACAAATCTGGTTGTAGCCTGCGGTTAAATCAATCTTGGAAAAGACTGTGGCTCTTCCCAAGGCGTCAAAGAGGTTTTCAATCAGTGGTAGTGGATAACAATTCTTGATAGTAATTTTTTTAGTGCCTGGTAGGCTGTGACCAGACGCAAGATACTGTCCTTCTTGGCCACAAAGAATATGGCAGCCCCAAAAGGAGATTGTGAGAGGCGGATAAGTTCTTTCTCCAATGTTTCCTTGAGGTAGGTGTGTAGGGTGTTGTCTTTGTTTGGGGTTGGCCTGTAGATGGGACATGCTTTGGGTGCAGCTCCTTTGAGCTGGATGGAGTGTTGAATGTTTTTCTCTGGAGGCAACCCAGGTAGAGCTTCCTTGATGATTGCTGGATTGCAGGCCACAATTTTGCAATCCTGAGGTGTGGAGGTATCCTGGTGGTCCTTGAAGTGTATGATCTTGTACTGACAGGAGTCTCAGTCATTTTCCTTCAGGTTTTCCTTTTTGTCCAGGGTCTCTGTGATGCGCACAAAGACATGGTTGCATAGGAGTTGGTCCATGGAGTCAGGATAGATCTGGTGGTTGACACCTTCACGCTTGATGGTCAACACTGAGGTTGCCCAGTCTATGTGAGTATTGTTTTTTTGCAACCAGTCTAGTCCCAGCACAATATCAAACTTTTGGAAGTCAATGACGGGGCCTTGGATGGTGAAGTGTAGGTTCTCAAGCATGACAGAGAAGGGGCAGTTTTCCTTGTCACAGCAATGTGATGTTCATCAGCCAGGACCATGTTTTTAATCCACAAAGGATTTGTGGTTAGCTTGAACTTTTCTATAAAGCTGCTGTTGACTAGGGTTTGATCCGCACCCAAATCCAGGAGTGCTGAGCCTGTGTAATTGCAAAAACGGAAAGGATAGGTCATCAGTTTATTGGGATGTCTGGCAATGGTGTACAGTAACGGGTCCTCCAAGGGTACTTGGATCATTGGACATTGGTCCACGTCCTTGGGTCAGTACTTATCATTGGGCAAGTCTGGAGTTGTGTGGGGAGATCTTGGCTAACTTAATTCTCTCCCAGGGCTTTTCCCTTTTCTTGATTGCCTTGCATGGCAGTGATACAGAAATGAGTAAAATTTGACTGTCTATTGTTTTCATTCCCATGTTCATTTGAGCCTGTGGGTTTGCGGTTGGTTTATTCCCGTTATTTTCAGGGGTGGTTGAGTGGAGCGCCTGCCCGTGTGAGAATCCTTGGGTCTCTCTTGTTTTCTAGTTGGTGCCTTATGGAGGGTGTTAGATGTTTGTTCCGCTTTCTCTGCCTTGCAGTACAGGCTTTGCATGTTGGTCACCTGTTCCAGGTTCATGTGTCTCATTACATGCGGCTTAAGGGCATCATAGTATATGAGGTGTGTGGCTGGGGTGTCAAAGGCCATGTCAGAGGGTGCCCAAAGTCAGAGTTCCTTGTAGGATTGAGTGAGTTCCTTCACAGTGTCTGTCTGGGTTAAGCTCTTTACTTGGCGTATGATCATGAGTGCTGTGTCCTTAAGAATAAACTTTGCCAAGGAGTCTTGCTTGAAGGTATCCAAGTTCTTTTTGGCATATTCTTTGTGCCATTTGTCACACCAGGTGCCAGCGTTGTGGGTCAGTCAGATGGAGATTTCTGCAATCCAAAATTGCTGTGGATATTTCATCTGGGCCAACTTACTCTGGACAGACTAGATCCATGCAACAGTGTTTTTGTTGTTGGCCCCGGCAAAAGGTTCCAAGGCAGCACTTTGTAGTCTTTGGGCTACATAGGTGGGCATGGTGTTTTTTTGGTTGGTTGCAGAATGGTGGCAGCCATCTGGAAGAACCCTTGTGCAGACATGGCGTTGAAGGCGGGTAGTGAAATCACAGTGTTCTGGTACAGGACAATGCCATCAGGTATCTTGACACCAGGGGTGTACGGGGTCCATTCCAGCGGGAGGCCAGACATAATTCTGTCAAGGATTTTTTGGCCACGGCAAGTACAGGCAAAAGATGGGATTTTACAAGATGAGGTAAGATGGAGAACCTACCTGTGCTACCAATGTTGTAACTGTGCTGTTTTAGCAGAGCTACAAGGGGGAAAGTATTTAGAAACTAGATAATATTCTTTATTGAGATATAATGATTATATAGTTAATGTGAATCAAGGATAACAGGAACATGATTGTTGATCATACAGTTGGATGAAAGAAGGGGGTGGCTTGATCCTGGTAATGAGTCAAGCGCCAAAACAAGGTATCCACCATAAAGGATCATCATCTTTTCATGTTTTTGGATTTGGTATTTGAGTTGACTTCCTATTCTGGCTTCAAGTGACCAGATAATTGGATTACAGGTCATGAACCTGCTTGGTTGGAACCTTGCTGGCAGGTTGAGCCTGCGGTTTTGACAGGTGTAATTAGTGATCACCCATGCTACTGGCCAATGAGTGAAGTAGTTGATAGCTGTGATGATGTTTTTTTCAAGTCTGTCTTTGGGGAGAGGTCCAGCAATGTCAAGTGCCCACTGTTTGAAGGTTTCCATGGCCTTAATGGGTAGGAAGAACTTGGGGGTACAGGTTTAGATGTGTTCTTTCACACAACAAACATGTATCAAAGAGATACAAGATGTCTTGACTCATAAAAGGCCACCAAACCTTAGGTTTCATAATCTTGAAGAGGTTACATCCTCTGATATGACCCAAGGTGTGGTAGTAGTGTAGTATGGTATCCCCTTGCTGTGTAGTGGGAATATAAAGTGTCTTCTCACCTATCTCTGCCTGGCAGCAGACGTTACCAGCATTGGTGGTGAACTGAATTTTGTTGTCCTTCAACTTGGAGATGGTTACCAAGTTAAGGCCCTTGTAGCAAGTTGCCTCGGGGCAGAGGTAGAGCATGGGCCAATCTGGATCCAAACCATTATCTCCAGTGATGGACGCTATTTAGAGCCTAGAGAGGGTGTCTGCTGTGACAAGTTCCTTCCCAGGTTTTATTTGATGCGCACCTGGTAGGGAGACAGACGCTCAACCCAGCCTGCCTGGTGGCGTGTCAAGTGGTACTGTGTGTTGAAGTATTAGAGCAACTTATGGTCTGTCAGGACACAGGGTGGGAACGTGACCCCCTCCAAGTAATAGTGCCACTTCTCAACGCAGTGTACAATTACTACCAATTCCTTGTCATGAATTGGGTAGCGTTGTTCTGAATCAGTGAGCTTCCTGGATTCATATGCTAGGGGGGAGATGCCCTCATCTGTTTCTACTTTTAACACCCCCCTATGGCTCTGTCAGAGGCGTCAGTCTCAAGTTTATATTGATAGTTCTAATTTGAGAAATTGAAATACAGGTGTAGTTGTAAGTCTTTGCTTCAACATGTCAAAGGCTTGATCTCTGACAGGAGTCCAACAGAAGCGCTGTTTAGTATTCAAGAGCTCAGTGAGAGGTGCAATTATTTCTCCACAGTATGAGGTAAACTTTTGCATATAGGCAACCATGCCCAAGAACATACACACTTAGCCCACATTAGTGGGAGGCGGCAGGTTTTGGCTTTATCACTTGGTCAGAAATGGTGTGCCAAAGGATAAGATATATGACTGGAGGAATTGCATTTTTCAGGCTTGGCTTTTAATTGGTTTTTACAAAGGGTTTTGAGGACAGCACTTAGATGTTGGAGATGAGTGGTTTGGTCTTGACTGAAGAAAATAATGTTGTCAAGGTACACAACAACACACTTTCCAATTAGATCTTCAAAGGCTTTGTTCATCAACATGGCAACAGTAGAGGGAGCGCTGGTCATTCCAAAGTTCATGACATAACACTCAAAGAACCCTTAGTGTATGTGTAAGGCAATTTTTGCCTCATACCTTGTGCAATGTGGACCTGGTTGTACCCCATAGTGATATCAACCTCATTGAAGACCTTCACATCTTCAAGTATGTCAAACAGGTTATCAATTAGCAGAAAATGCTGTTTGTTCTTGACTGTTATCTTGTTTAGAGCATGGTAGTTGGTTACCAATCAAAGGGACCCATTTTTCTTGGCTAAAAAGAAGACGGCAGCCCCATATGGGGAGAAGGAAGGGCGGATAAAGCCCTTATTGAGTGCGTCCACAAGGTGCTAATGGAGAGTTTTTTCTTCCTTGGGCGTCAATCAATAGAGGGGGCGGGCCTTAGGCAGCAACCCTTGCAACTGGACTGCATGTTGTATTTCTATGGAGGGAAGTAACTGGTCAAGTGTTTTGCTGAATACATTCTCATACTCCTCAAAAAGTGCTGCAAGTTCTGGTAGAGGTGTGGTGGTCAAGTGGGGAAGTGTAGTGGGTTTGTGACAAGTTACCTTGACTAAACACTGTTTAAAGTCCAGCTTCACACCTTGAAGTTGTATGTACCGGTTTATGTGAGCCTGAAAAATACTGTGTTGTGGAGTAATTTGTTCACCTCAATGGGTTAAATCTGGAATCCCATTCCATTTCTGTTGAAGGTGATTACAGACAATCCCAGTTGATATATGAGCGGTTGTGTTGGAGTCAGTTGAAGCTGACAATAATGTTGTGGTTGATCCCTGCCAATATTAGCCCAGAGAGCTTATACTGGATGTTCCCCATTCTCACAGAGAAGGGTACTGTCTCACAAGTGATTGTTACTCTGCAGGAGTTGGCTACACATACTACCTTGAACTGTCTAGGTAGTCAACTTAGTTCTTGGGAGATTGCAAATTCCTGGTTGACCATGGTGTGATTGGCACCAGTCTCTACCAAAAGCTTGTGAGTGTTCCCACAGAAACAGAAGAGGTAGTCCAAGCGGTGATTTTATTGGAAGAATGACTGGCTTGGAAGACAGGGTCATCACTGTGGACTTGGAACATGTCTAAGGTCTCAACATTGTGCACATTATAGTTGCAGGGGTTTTTAGCAATGAGATATTGGGAGTGGGGGTCAAGAAGGGTTGTAGAACCTCTTGTATCTACAACCCCCAGGCTTTTCCTGGGTCTTTAATCTGATCTAGCTGGAGTCCCCCCTCAAGGGGAGCTTAGCCCCATTTTCCTGCTGACGGGATTGACAATGGCCCACTTGGTTGTGAACACTGCCAGGTGTGGGGAAAGACTGGGGAGGTGCATGATTAGATCTGTGGATCCCATTAAGGCTTGATTGTTGGCCTCTACAATGGCTTTATAGCAGCTGTCAATAGAGGTGCAAGGCCTACAGGAACCCACTTAAAAATGTGGGGTTTGAGCCCATTGACAATAAGAGTGAGCAGCATGGTGTTCCCGTTGGTGACAGCTTCTGGGGTGGAAGTAAGGGCTTGTTGCCAAGCTGCAAGGTATTTGGAGACAGATCCTGTTTTTTTGATAGCCAAGAAGGGAGTTCCCACTACAATGGGTGAAAAGGTTTCACTTTAACAGGATCTGGTGGTAATCCTAAATGTTGCCCAAGTGACTTCCTGCTCTTGACTTGCCCAGTTAGTAAACCACCTGCAGCAGGCCCTATAAGGTGCGCAGATGCAGTGGCAATCTACATGAGTTCTGTCATGAATACCGCTATTCACCATGTATTGATTTTGCCTTAGGTGGGCCATTTTGAAGACAAATATCTCACTTTTGCTTTTGCCTCTCAAAATGAGTTGATAACTGAATCAGGAAATACAATTGTTTGGTTTCTTGATCCTGCGCAACTCACTTGCCCCACTCATGCTGGTGGCAAGTGATCCTACCGTCCTGGTATTGTTTTGTGGTATTCCTAACCACTATATATTACATTTCATATTCACCAATAAAAATTAAGTTCTATCCAATTTTTGTCTTTGTGTCTTCAGTACTTCCTGCCTCTCTCTAGCCACTCTAGTAGAGATTATTCTTCCAGGGCCGCAAGGTAAACACATAGCCTTCCCTGTCATCTAACCAAGACTTAGTAAAAATCCAATCCTAAGGTTAGGATTTCCCATTGTGTGTCTGTGCTGCGCCTCAGACACAACACAGATCAAGAGCAGATAATATGGGACACTATTCAAGAGCTATGTACAACTACTCATAGTCAAGGACATCCTGCTTAGGCTCCTCAACCTGACCTCAAAGTGCTTGAGTTGACTGCTCAAGTTGCAGAGCTACAGCAAGAACTTGCTGCCCTACGTGAGATGATGGTAACTGCTGCTAGTCCAATTAGGGTACTTGACAAAGATGGTTGCTGCCCTGGCTTACTAGGAGCCCCTTGAATTCAATGTGCTAGGGAACTAATTGCCCTAGATAACAAAGTGGATCAATTGAAGCGGGACCATACTGACCTAGATAGAGACGTACAAGAGATGAATGACTTGATTGACTCTGTGAATGATAGGTTCACCCCTTGCCTCTCAGTGGGGCCATCTCTTACTTATTGACTGGCTGAGCTCTCCACAATAGTGACCACCCAAGGTGAACACTTAGATGCTACTGCACAAAATACCACTCAAGCTGTCAATATGAGTGCCCGCACTGTTGAGACCCTGACTACCCTTGAAGAGAGTGTTTGTCAGCTATAGGCTGCAGCCCCCCTCTGAGTCCAAGGCAGAGTTTTCCCTGCGTATAAACGTACTCAATAGCAACAATGGTAGTCCAACTCCCAAAGCACAATTCAAGCCTACCTTTAAGCAATTCTTTGACCCCAGAACCTTGACCATTGCAGCTTTTCTAACTATCTACAAAACTGCCATGAGACAAACATCAGACAAAGTTAAGAAAGAACATATTCTGACCTGTTTACACCCGACTTTCCAAGAGGTGGTGGTGCCTGAACTACCCACCATTGAGACGTGAGAAGATATGAATCAGCTTCTGATTGACAATTTTGGTGATGACCTTAGCCTGGAAGTAAAAAAGAACGCTTTTATGCATATTGCTTTCAAGCCTAAAGAGTTGCTAGCTGAGTTTGCAGACAGATTATACATGGAAGGACAGCAACTGATAATGAGCAGATAATTGACAGCCCATGAAGCTTACATGGCTTGCGCTTAAGCTCTCAATGTTAACCAGCTTCTGTCCCTCAACTAAAAGTCCATAAGACTATGCTTTCCTCCATGAAAAGCATCAAGACACTGTTGCAGGACATGCACCTTACCCATTCTGGAGAAGTTGTTAGGGAAAGTTGAGCTCCTTCTAACTCTGGTTTATCTTCCTGTGGTCCTTGCATTCTTACTATGAACTTGCAAAATCTTCCTTGGCGCCAAGGTTGCCACAACTGTGGTCAAATAGGTCACCATTCTCAAGTCTGCACCAACCCACAGGTTGAAGGAGCTGATCCAAAAGAGCAGGCGAGAAAAGAACAGTCAACCTAGAGGCAGAGACGCTCTCAGTTGACAATTCTTCCCAGTCTCTTCCAATCCCTCCCTCTATATCTGACTCTGAGCCTGCTGATAATGAGGCTCCTCCTATCCTCCTCTTGTTCCACAATATCTCTGACAACTCTGACCTGGATGACTCTGATACAGACGGTGCCAATGCATATGGGTACTCTGTTCTGGCTATTCTCAAAACCATTACAGTCCCCTATAAATTACAATCAGGAAAAACTACAACTACCGCTAAACCTTTGCCTGAAGCCAAAGCAGTTGTCTCTCACCCTTACCTCACTCAGGCTAAGAGGTCCCCCGTGCTAGTGGAGTTGTCAGAAGAAGCTGCCAAGGTTGCTGAGCTGTCTTCAAGAATGTATCTGTTTTTCTCCCTCTCCAAACTGTTTATGAGGAGTTCCCAGGATTAAGATGCATGATTGATAAGTGGGATAAGGAACTAGAAGAGGCTCAAGATATCTTGGCTGACCTTTCTCTCTTTGGTTGCACCACCACTTGAGTAGAGATATCCATTCAAAAAGTGAAGATCAAGGCCGTTCTAGACACTGGCTTGCATGTCAATGTTGTCTCCTCCAAGCTTGTGAAGAAACTCAAACTTGCCCCTGACCTTAATTATCACCAGACGTATGGCACAGCTGGACTGTCTATGACCCGCACCATAGGGGCGTACTCCGCTCTACCCATGCAGTTTGGCAAGCTTCTCCTAGCTGCTCCAGCAGTTGTCTTGGAAAACAAGAGTTACAATCTCTTAGTTGGCACTCAGTTCCTCAGGGAATAAAAGGGGATAATCAACTTGAAAGATGGGTACCTCTCTATTCTGGGATACAAAGTCCCTCTGATCTTTGAAGAGCTGGTTAAAGTTCCCGGGAAACGTCTCAAGACATGTGCCTTGGAATATCCCACTAGGGTTTTCAACCTCAAATATCGCACTCACTCTTCAAACATGAAATGTCCACCCATGGCTTGTCCTGCATCTGAGGGGATCCCTCTCCTAGCCACGTCCGCTGTCACTATCCCCCCTGGCTCCCAGGCCATCATAGACTCCCAGATATCATATGAACTACCTGAAAAAACCTTCTTGGAGTTATACTCTTCCCCCTCTTTAGGGCGCAACAAACCTGATCTCTTTCCTGGAATCCTAGATGTCTCTCATAAGGACACTGTTCAATTGTTAGTAGCCAATCTGACTGCACTCCCCATGACCGTGTCTAGGGGGCAGGTTGTCGGATATGGCAAGTTGTTGAGTGCTCCTGATGTCCTGTCTCTTAATCCCTTTGGCACATTCCAAGATTTTAACCTACCTGTGGATGAACCCCAAGTCCTACCCTGTTCACTGAGCAAGACTTTCCACAGCTTTCCCTGGTTCAACAGAAAGAGGTGCTAGACTTGCTAGACCAATTTTATGACATCTTTGCTAAAGACAGTACTGACTATGGGTTAGCCAAAGGCGTTATCCCATCAAATTGACACCGGCAACGCTCCTCCCTTCTGTGCTAAACCATATTGTTGCAGCCATGTAGAGGACGCCTAGGTATCTAAAGAGCTCAAACAACTGTTAGACGCAGGGCTGCTGGCACCTTCCCAAAGTCCTTGAGCATCCCTGCTACTCATCTTAAAGAAGAAAGATGAAGGTCATTGTATTGTGATGGACTACTGCCAATTGAACTCTTTGACCAAGAAGGACTTGTACCCCTTGCTGTGTATCAATGATGCTCTCTGACGTCTTGGTAGCTCTAAGTTTTTCTCCTCAATGGATCTGGCATCTGGATACTGGCAAGTTAATCTGTTGCCTGAGGATTGCCAAAAAGCCGCACTCATTATATTGGAAGGGCTTTTGAGCCTACTTGCATGCTGCAGGGGCTCTGAAATGCCTTGGCCACCTTCCAAAGGGCCATGAACTCCATCCTTCATGACTTGAAGTTGTCGTGTGTCCTAGTATACTTGGATGATATAAAAGTTTTCAGCGCTACCTTCATCAACCACCTGGCTCATCTCAAAGAGGTGTTCCTAAAGATTTGAGAGGCTGGCCTCAAACTAAAACCTTCCAAGTGCGCCTTCTTCAAAGAGTGTCTTGAATTCTTGGGCCATGAAGTAATCCAGACTGGGATTTGCCCAATGACTAAGAAGGTTGAGGCCATTGACAAAATGCTTCCGCCCACCAACCTGCAAGAGGTACAAGTCTTTCTAGGGATGATGGGCTACTAAAGAAAGTTTATCCCTTACTTTGCCAATACTAGTGAACCTCTAGTCCAACTGTTACGTAATGTTCCTTTTGAATGGACCGCAAGTCACCAGCAAGCCTTTGAGACCCTTAAGCAAAAACTAAAAGAGGCGCAAATCCTTGTGTATCCCAACTATGATAAGGAGTTCATTCTATACACTGACTCTAGTGATCTTGCTATTGGAGCTATTCTGGCCCAAATAAACAATGAGGGTATAGACAATTCTGTGGCTTACACTTCCTGTGTGCTAAACAAGCATGAGAAGAATTATAGTGTCACAGAGAAGGAGCGTCTTGCCGTGTTGCATGCAGTCAAACAGTTCTGCCACTACATGTATAGTACCCATTTCACAGTTGTCACTGGCCACACTTTGCTTAACTGGTTACAACAACTTAAGGATCCAGAAGACACTTAGCTAGATGGGCCCTATGTTTGCAAGGTTAAGACTTCACTATGCTCCATTGCCCTGGGATTCAACATCAGAACGCTGATGGGCTATCCAGAATGCCCATTCTTGTTTTACATCCTGCAGAGGGTGACTGGTTGTATGAACTAATTGGATACACTTCTTCTTGGAAAAGTGAAATAGAAGAGGTCCAACTGGCTTTGTCCAAGCTATCTGAAGATACCCTCATACGCAACAATCAACTCTTCAAAAAGGTACAAGATCAGTATATGCCCTATGTACGACCCAGTCTTTGCCTCTTGTTGGTGTTGCAAGCTCATAAAGATACTGGGCATGGAGGCATTGCTAAGACTTTTGACTGGCTTCAGAAGAATTACTTCTGGGAAAACCTTTGCCTGCTAATCCCAGACGTCATAGCTAGTTGCCACAACTGCCAGCTGCAGAGACCTTGATCTGCTAACCACAAATTTAAATTAGTTTCCCCTCAACATGCTTTTCATACTGTCAGCATTGACGTGGTAAGTCCTCTCCCTGTTCACATTCTGGATGTTGCTTTATCCTGATTGCTGTTGATCACTTCAACAAGTGGGTAGAGGCTTTCCCTACAAAGGACATCACGGCTAAGACAACTGCTGCTTTCCTGTTACAAGATGTTTTCTACCGCCATGGCTGTCCTCAAGTATTGCTCTCAGATAATAGGACTAACTTCAATGCCAAGCTGGTAACCTCTGTTGTCAAAGCTTTGGGGTCCCACCAGTCTTTCTCTGCCCCCTACAACCCTTCTGCCAATGGGGCAGTCAAGCATGCAAATTCAACTCTGGTCTCTATCATGAGAAAGCTCACCTACTCTGACGCTGCTAATTGGGACCTATACTTACCTGCTGCTCTCTTTGTGTATTGCCTTAGCAAGCATTGTGTCACTAGGTACTCCCCCTTTGCTATGCTGTATAAGCAAGAGGCTACTACCCCATTGCTCTTGGGGGCTCCCCTGCTTTCCTCTGATAAGGCCATGAATCCTGATGACCACATCAAGGATCTATTCAACCACATAATCAATATATAGGCCACTGCCTACACTTCTGCATACAAAACTAAGATCCTTGAACTTTCTCCTAATAGTGCTGGACGCTCTCCCTTGCCTGAATTTGATGTTGGCAACCATGTTCTTTACTACTAACATAGAGTAGGTGGGCGCGCGCATAAGCTGGACACACTGTGGATTGGCCCTCTGGAAGTGACCTTCAAACGGGAGTCCAAATACACTATGAAGCTCCTCTCCAGTGGTCGTCCTTTTGCTCAAGTACATTCCAAGTTCCTCTGCAAATACCACCCCCCTAAGGCCAATCTAGGGGAGGGCAATGTTGTGAATACTGCTATTCACCATGTATCAATTTTGCCTTCAGTGGGCCATTTTGAAGACAAATCTCTTGCTTTTTCTTTTGCCTCTTGAAATGAGCTGATGACTAAATCAGGAAATAAAATTGTTTGGTTTCTTGATCCTGAAAAACTCACTTGCCCCGCTCATGCTGGTGGCAAGTGATCCTACCATCCTGGTAGTTTTTTGTGGTATTCCTAACCACTATATATTCCATTTTATATTCACCAATAAAAATCAAGTTCTATTCACATTTTTGTCTTTGTGTCTTCAGTACTTCCGCTCCTCTCTCTAGTCACAACTAGTAGAGATTATTCTTCCAGGGCCGCAAGGTAATTGCATAGCCTTCCCTGTCATCTAACCAAGACTTAGTGCAGATCCAATCCTAAGGTTAGGATTTCCCTTTGTGTGTCTGTGCTGCGCCTCAGAACACAACAGGTTCAGGCACTTGGTAGATACAGAGGCAGGTTTCTGTGTAATTGAGCCAGCTGACAATGTCAGCCCCTTCCACACCACCTGCAAAAGACTTAAGTTGGAGATTTAACATGAGTTGGGAGAGATCTTATTGAGGCAGGGAGACCTTGTGTTGCCCTCCCCAGGCGGAGACAATAGTATATCCTTATTAATATCAGCTGGTCCTGATAGATAACATATTCTTTGGGGATATCCCCCTTGGGGATTAGAAGGAAGGTTTCTTGGTGGGGAGTAGCCATACTGCCTGTACTCTGTTCTTTCTTGGGGGAGTTTTTCTCTTAGATAGGTTGTGAACCTACTGCTGCTACCACTGTTGCAACTGAACCAATGATAGTTCAGTATTTGATTGGTGAAAATAGAAGTCCAATAGAAAGTATAAGAATGAATAGAATAAGATGTACTTTATTGTATAATATTATGACTAATATACCATATAGGGAAGCCACAGGTCCACAGGGGGTTGCACAGTTGCAGTTTTGACCTAAGGTTTAAACTGTAAGATAACTTTTGTAGGGATCAGTGAGACAAATTGGAAGTGCTCATAATTAGGAGATAGTGCCTGAAATTTGTTATCACCATCAGATTGAGCCATGTCATTAGATACATCCTGGGGCAGCTCATCAAAAACCCCCTGTGTATTGTAAGATACATTAGCAGGTGAGGGGAGATACTTGGTTGCAATATTTTATTGGACCATGACCCTATAGTAGATAGTTCCAATCCCTCAGTTAGTGGAGAATAATACCTTGATTTAGAAATAGAGCTTTTGACACAGTCCTTAGTCCTTAAGACTAGATGTTACTTTATTTTCTTAGGATCAAACAATTGCCTTAGCTCTTATTTTACTTCTTATAATATACTAGGAGCTTTATTTAAGCTTTTATTAAAGACATTGCCTAAATTACTTTATTTAAAAAATATTATTATCCTTGGTCAGAAGGCTATAGTTTATAATCATCTATCCCAACACCTAAGATCTTATACCATCCTACAGTACCTTAACCGCAAGGGGTCTGAAAGTTAGAAACTAATGACTACAACTATGTAATATGAAGAGTACTTAGATTACAAACCACATAAAAGAATTTTCTCCTATGGTGTATAAATCAAGGAATCTGTCTGAAGGTGAAAAAGATACCCAACACATGCTAAGAAACTGGTAGCCATTATCCAATGCTTAATGAAGTGGCAGTGCCATCTAGAAGGTACACAAATATTCAAAGGGCTAAAAAACCATAATCTATTTCTTATTTCAAATGCAACAACACCTATTTAGACAACAAGCTGAATGAGCCTCATACAAAGATATTTAATGATTATTGATTATATACCAGGAACAGAAATTTTTACTGCAGACACCCTATCAAGGCTATACCCTAAACATCTCCTAAGCACTGATGAGATCCCAAGTGGCCTCTGTTAATAATGGGAAATCTCCAAGAGAAGTTCCCACCTGGTACACCAGTGGACATCCAAGAGAAAGTCCTCAAGAACAAACATCTGTTCAAAAATTTATATAGTACTGCATACCACATACTACCAAGTGGATAATGTACCCTACATACTCTCAACACAAAAGATTGACACAATCCTCTGATATCACAGAGACCTGGGACAGACCCATAGC
Organism: Entomophthora muscae; assembly: GCA_014839935.2. Lineage (NCBI taxonomy): Eukaryota > Fungi > Entomophthoromycota > Entomophthoromycetes > Entomophthorales > Entomophthoraceae > Entomophthora > Entomophthora muscae. The sequence continues at coordinate 82,444 of QTSX02003025.1, read as the reverse complement.
AGGAACTTGTATGAATACCTTAAGACACACTACTGGTGGCCCAACATGCTAGATGATATCAGAGAGGTAATAGAACAATGCAAAGTCTTTGAAAAGTACTCTCACTCCAAGGCACCCCCAATTCAGCAATACTAGTGTCAATCACCCAAACTTTCAAAGTGTGGTAACTGGATATTGCGAGTCCAATGACCAGCAAAAACAAAGGCAAAAAGTACATTTTTACAGCTATTGACATACAACCAAGTGACCTGTAACACAAGTCAAAAAATAACACAAAGGAAACAATGTAAGACAGTTTATTGGCAAGGAAATTATAGCTAAGTTTTTTTAAACCTGACCTCCTAATCACAGACAGAGGGACTAAACTCAAAGCTATTGATACCAGCATCTACCTCACCAAAAACGGAATAAAACACACCATAGCCAGCCCATATGTAAAGGAATTATTCCCTGACTACCTTAATTTGTTCACCCCATCTTACAGGACACTAAAACAAAGCAACCCAACAACAAGTTTTTGAGACCAATTGGATTTATGACTAAGATCCAGATGGGGATCAAACTCAGAACCTTAGAGAAAGGCATTTTTAGTTTAAAATCAATTAATTAACATATTTTACCTAATTATATGACTTTGATTCAGTCAATTTTTGCTCCCGCTTTTTTGGTTAGTTCCAAAAATGTTAGTATATTACTAGTCAACATCACTTACCGTTCAAACTCTGATTGGCTGGCAGAACCATTTGTCTCAACCTTTAAACCTCTGGGCTAATATGATAATAAAGTGCCACATAAGTATCTTAATCATCTTAGCAGAAACCACTACTTAATTGTGGTGCCTCATGTGCCTGTTTTGGGTATACTCTCCATTCATATCTTTATCTTTGAAATTATTAAGCTCCATATTTTATCTTCAATTGCAGAGAATATGCTCTCAGTCAGAAATTAGTTTTAAACTTAATTTTAAATCCCCTCATCCTCACTCACCCTTTTAAATTTTTGTAGCTAATCACTGGGGTATTTAAGTGAGCTGCATTCATTATTTTTACTTGTTCCAACAATAAAGAGATTCTATTCTATTTAAGCTTGCTTAAACCTATTTTTAAAATTACTTTTTGAAGCCATGAAGGGAAATTACTTCCTTTTATGATTTCTAGTTCCTTTCCTGTCTGTAGTACTTTCTCTGGAAGATCCAACCCACACTACAGACTGGTGTAACTCTTCATCTGATGACTCCTGCCAGGAGGAGTCCTTGGCTAATGGATGGTTTAAATATCCCTCAGATCATTGGGGAAGAAAGTTCCATTATGGCTGCTCCACAACACCTCCTCCTCTAGTGTCACAGCCCAGGCCAGAGTCTGGCTGGACTCCCACAGGGGAGGCGGGTCAGGCCTGGAAGGCCATGTACACAATTGGCGCTATTCTGATCAGGTAGTTTACTGTAGTAGCTAGGGGACTCCAGCTCCCAGTATGGGAACCAACCTGGTTGGCTAGCCCCAATACTGTGATATATACAAACCCCAATCACTGAAATCCTGAGCAGGAGGCACATTGAGTGGAGGGGGAGTAGTAGTAATCTCCTTCATACTAGGCAGGAAGATCACTCTTGTGTGGTCAGAAGGGAAATCCAGGTGGTTGGGATGGAAGAACTCCAAGTCAAGAACTCCAGATGGTTTGATCAAAGTGATGGGAGCTGAACCAGGAGGGAATGGATAGGTGTGATTATAGTGTGTAGTAGATTCACAAATAGATAATTCCTGCAAGAAAATAATGAGTCTTGAGCATAAAGTTGTTTATTTTTATGATGTCAACAGTGAGGGGGGCTTTCTTTCCTCACTACTTATACTTACTTGTAATTTTGAGGCTTTTAGTGCCACCAGAAAACTGATGGCATCAATTGCAGTTAAACTTACAACTTTCACTGGAATTTATGTACTTGGACCAGGGGGTGGGTGCTCATTGGTCAGTATAAGAGGAACCTTGCTTGAGCTTCAGCATTCCAAGGTGCCACTGCTATCTATAGAACCCATAGGCAATCAAGTGCCCGTTTGCACAATCAAAAATTGTGCTCCTGATGTATTATTTCCAAATAGTTAAATGGGCCAAATTAATTAATATAATCAAAGTCAGGGATTCAAGGCTTGTGTGCCTCTCAAATCCCAGGCCATTTTTTATTCAAAATGGGGGGTTTTCACTCTGGGAGACAGTTGATAATGATTTCTAGGCTGTGGGTTGTTTTGCCTCTAGGGAGGACAGCTAAATTGTCCAGGGCATTCTGGGCCCTGACAGGCAAGAAGAAAGCAACATTAAACTTCATATCAGCATTGCAAATTTTGTGGGCCACAAGAGAGTCCCAAGGGCCAGCAGAAGTATGTCAAAAGCCAGGGAAGTAGCCAGGGCACAGCTTGGAGTCATCCTCTGATGAACTGAAACAGGGAGAGATTGGTGGGGGAGAAGAAGGGGCTTTTTGTGGTGCTCCTCATGTGTGGAAGACTTATCCTAGGGATGGGACTTTTGGGTTGAGCGCTTCCTCTTAGTAGGTTCCTCATCTGAAGCCAAATTATAGAAACTGTGGTCTGTAAGGGAACCATCAGTTTTCTCTCCTCCATTGAAGTGAGCTGGGTTCTTCTCAGGGGAAGTGTCAGGAATCTTCTGGAGGAAATTCCTGTCAACAATGCCTTGAAAGATCCAACCACAGAGGGGTATCCCAAGCCAGGGTTATTGAGAAATATTGGGAAAGCTAAATTAGTTAGTAGTAATTGTCCTAATTTACCTTTTAAAACCATTCCAGATGAATTGAATTTTTGTTTTAATTCAGGGACGGGGATCAAACCTGAGACTTCCCTGGGCTTAATTGGTCACCTAGATGATAATTTTAGTGTTAATTTTCCTATCAATCAATTGTTACCTTCAACAAAAGGCTGCAGCCAATCACCTAATGCCAATTCAATTTTAAACCAGCTCCAGACCATCAATGGTGACAATCATAAATCAGTTGTTGCTGTTAATATGAATTCTAGTTTGTAAAACTATGGTTCTGTTGTCTGCCCCTCTTCTATTCTCCAGCTATCATCTGGGGAAAACTTGGGCTTCCCAGTGCTGGACCTTATTACTAGGTTAAATAATTTTAGCTAAAAATGACCATTCTGCTATTGATGTTCTGATTAAGCTAAGTTCACTTACAAAAGCCTTAGTGTGAGTTCCAGTTGCCCCTAAATTCTCCAAATTCTCCAGATTCACCTCCAAATCTTCTGATCTCCTTTATTTTACATCCAACCATTTAATTACTACCATGCTATATAAGGCTGGTAAATTATATTTTAATACTTGTTCAATCAATAAAGTCTGCATTCACCCAAGTGAATTATTTGCCTATTTTTTAGCTTGACTTGAAAATTTTCTAATCCTAGCCATGAGATTACCCAAGACTTCTTTTATGGAGTCTCTTGGGTATGAATGGGTCTTTTGGATGGTTTTGTTGTGGCTGTGTTTGCCAGTATTTTAATAGGTTTGCATGAAGATTCAGGCACTTCTCCCAAAACTCAGTATTTAGATAGCTCTTGGCGCAGAGTAATCCCTGGAGTATGGTATACTGCCACAATTTTTCTCACAACCTGCCTTGGAAGGAAGAGCCTCAGAACTACAAGTCCACCCACTCAATTGTTAAACTCCAGGTCTTCCACCCATTGGCCTCTTCTTTCCTCTTGTGTTACCTAGAAGCATACTTCTTCCTTGGCCATTTTAATCCTCTCTTAGGCTGCTATTGCTTAGTTGGGGAACTCTTCTATCTTGGCATGGTGTCCCTGCCTGTGGGATCATTGTTTACTAGTCTTAATCCTTCTGCAATCATTCACCACCTTTAGAGATTACTTTCAAGTGGGTGGGTACCTGACAGGGTGGTTGGCATCACACAAGTATCTTCTCAAATGTTTCAAGGACTGGATGATGGCAATTATCTCTTTATTGTAGATGGGGTAGTTCAACTCAGGCAGAGTGAACTTCCTTGAGTACTAAGCTACAGGGTGCAGCTTACTATCATGCCCCTCCTGAAGCAACACCCCCTAAGGCAAAGTTGGAGGCGTCTGTCTCCACAATGAAGGTTTTATTGTAAACTGTCATTGCCAAGACAGGTGCAGACACAAAGGCATTCTTTAGCAACACAAAGGCGGATCTGGAAGTGTCATCCCACACAAATGGGTTTTTCTTGGAGGTAAGGCAGGTCAAGGGCAAGAAGATTGAAGAAATATTTTGGACAAATTCCTGACAGAAGCTTGCCAGGCCCAGGAACCTTCTGACCTCCTTGCAGCTCTTAGGTTCAGGCCATGACATCACAGCCTCTATTTTGTTAGTGTCATAACAAATCCTACTTTCAGTAAATTGTATCCCAAGAACTCTACTTATTCTTGGAAAAACTCACATTTCTGGAGTTTAACAAAGAGTCTGTGTTCCTTGAAGCATTGTAGGATAGCTTGAAGATGTTTGACATGTTCTTAAGGGGTGCAAATGTAGATGAAGATTTCATCTAAGTAGGCTATACAACACTGATCCTTGAGTCCTCTCAAGATCACGTCCACCATAGTTTGAAAAGTGCTGGGCGCATTGCACAAACCAAACAACATAACCAAGTATTTGTAGAGGTCTTTTCTAGTCTTGAAAGCGGTCTTCCATTTGTTGCCAGGCCTGATCTGGATCTGGTTTAAGGCATCCCTCAAATCAACCTTTGAAAAGACGGTGGCTCCTGAAAGCTGGTCTGAGAGGTCTTCAGAATTGGGTATGGGGTATCTGTTTTTCACAGTGATGCTGTTTAGTTTCTGGTAATTGACACAAGGACGTAAGTTGTTGCCCTTCTTTTTAACAAACAATAAAGGGGAGGAACAAGGAGATTTGGAGACATGTATATATCCCTTCTTCAACATCTTGTTCAAGTACTCCCTTAAGGTGGCTTGTTCCTTCATGTTATAACTGTAGACAGGTCCATGCTTAGGTTGGGTTTTAGGGAGGAGGTCAATAGCGTGGTTGAACTGACTGTGTTTAGGCAAAGTGGTGGCTTCTTCTTCTGAAAAGACAGACTCCCAAGGCTTCAAACATTTTGGGATTTCTGCTTTGCAGGATTCCATGGTGATGTTGTTTAGCTTGGGGGTCTGCTGAGGATTCAAACAGGAACCTCTAAGGTTTGGCTCTCATGAGTGACAGTCACCTGATGGTTCTTATAGTCCAAGTTCAATTGGTGGTCAACCCACCATTCAAACCCTATGATAATACAAGTTTAGGAAGCTTCTCCATGACATGGAATCTGGTGGGCAAGAGTTTCCCATTTAGCTTCAGGGAGACAGACTCTTCACATTTGTAGGACAGACCTGTTGTCTTGTTGCCCAAGTTTATCAGTCAGGAGTTTCTCTGGATTAGTACACCCAGTTCCTCAGCTAGACTGTGTTCCATGCAGTTGAGGGTTGCGCCACTGTCTAGGAGGGCTACAGTGTTCACCTCATGGTCATGGTAACATAAAGCAGTGTCAATGATAGGATAAGACTGGGAAGCATTGTTTGTTACCAAAATGATGGCACCTTGGCTTCTGTTGGTGCAACTAGTACCTTCCTTAGATAATTGGTTACTCTGGTGGCAATAGAAGCATAGTCCACTTCTGACAAGATGTTGGTACTCTTCTGGGGTCATGTTCAAACAGTGCCTACTTGCACCAGGGGTTTGGTTGTTTTGGGGTTGACCAGAGTGGTATCTTTATGGTTGGCTGAAGTTCATGCCTCTGGAAATAGCCAGGAGCTTGTCTTTAGGGAGGTCACATTGATGGTTTCTTGTTAGGCTGGTGTGGTGTGGGTTCAGACTATTTCTGAAATGCAATCCTGATATGTTGTAGGAATCTTGGCAGTCTCTGCAAGGCATAGGAATCATTATATGTAGGTCTGCAGATTGTCCCTTCCTTGGGTCAGGCAGATAAGCCCCATGTAGGCTTGGATCTTCACCCAGCAGGGGTGATTGCAGAGTTCATTCTCTCCATGAATTGGTTGTAGGAGAGTATGAGATCCAGGTCTTCCTCTAGACTGATCAAGAGGGTTTCTCTGGTGTTATTCTTCAGTTGGGCAGCCACCATCATAACCTTCTAAGCATTGTCTCTGAAGCTCTTGGGATGGGTATGGAACAGGGCATTTATCATGATCATTCCTTTTCTGAAACCAGCCAAGTCTATTTTTGGTAGGTCAGGAAGTCTGTGGGGGCATCAGTGTTTTGGTTTGAGGTGGAGATTTTCACAGTCTGGACCTGGGATGGCTTGACGCCAACTCCTTCTTGGCTTTTGTTTGTTTCTTGATCATATGCTGTCTTGGGTAGTAAGCTGAGGCCAAAAATAAAATCATGCAAGATTCCCTATAATCAAAGAATTATAGGGGCCCAGGGTTACTAATTTTGTTAAGGTTGCCATACTGTCACAGCCCAGGCCAGAGTCCAGCTGGGCTCCCACAGGGGACGCAGGCCAGGCCTGAAAGGCCATGTACATAATTGGAGCTATTCTGATCAGTTAGTTTACTGCAGTAGCTAGAAGATGCCAGTTCCTAGTATGGGGCATGGCCTGGTTGGCCAGCCCCAATACTATGATATAGAAAAACCCCAACTTACTGAAATCCTGAGCAAGAGGCATGTTGGGTAGAGGGGGAGTAGTAGGAATCTTCTTCATGCTAGGTGGTACAGTCACTCTTGGGTAGCCAAAAGAGAGATCCAGGTGGTGGGGATGGAAGAACTCCAAGTCAAGAACTCCAGATGGTTTGATCAAAGTGATGGGAGCTGAACCAGGAGGGAATGGATAGGTATGATTATAGTGTGTAGTAGATTCACAAATAGATAATTCCTGCAAGAAAATAATGGGTCCTGGGCATATAAGTTGTTTATTTTATGATTTCAACAGTGAGGAGGGCTTTTTCTCCTCACTACTTATACTTACTGGTATAAGTGCAGCCTTTGGTGCCACCAGGGATTTGGTAGCATCATTTTAAGTCAAACTGGCAATTTTGCCCAGGAATTTTGTACTAGAGCTTAGGGATGGATGGTTATTGGTCAGCATAACAGGAATCTTGCTTGAGCTGCAGCATGCCAAGGTGCCACTGCAATCTATAGAAACAGCAAGCAATCAAGCGCCTGTTCTGTGATCAAACAATTGCGCTCCCAATGTACCATTTCCTGATAGTTGAGAGGCCCAAAGTCATTAATAGAATTGAAGCCAGGAATTTGAGGCTTGTGTGCCTCTCAAATCCCAGGTCATTTTTTGTTTGAAAAAGGTTTTTTCTCTGGGGACAATGGATTAGAATTTCCAGGCTGTGGGTTGTTTGGCCTCTAGGAAGGCCAGCTGGTTGTCCAGGGCATTCTGTGCCCTGACATCCAGCCAAAACCTCCTTGGTTAGACCCTATGCATCCTTCTACTTGTTGATGTACTTGGTAGGATATTACCTACTGGGAAGACTCAGCTCTATGATGGGAAGGTTTTGATACCTAGGATACTTTGGACACCTTGCTATGGTTACAGTTCCTATTGGTTTGGTTATTGCAGGGCTTAACTTAGGGGCCTTGGCTCACAAGATTGAGGACTTTTTCCCTTTTAAGTGGGTCCCTGACACACTTCCAATTTAGGGATAAGATCTCTGTTGTTAATCATAATATGCACAAATTGGAACCAGAGTTACAAGGACCAGGAATCATCATGGAGTCCAAACCAAACAACACTTATCTTTTCAAAGAAATTGGCACTTGTACAGAACTCAAGTGTATGCACCATGACCAACTCTGCCTGTTCAAAGCAAGAGTATCACAATGTAACTCTCAACTCTCTGTACCCAATGTAAAACTGGATCAATAACAAGCCAAAATCCCCAACACTCTCAAGAAAATCCCTAAGGTCTCACCTTGCAGCCCTCCAGGGGGAGATGTTGCAACATTTTCAATTACTCCCTCTTGGGAAAGCAATTCCCTGAGAAACACCCCAAATTATTCCTGACTAATCATTAAGTCAGTGGCACCCTTATTATTCCTCCATCTATTACAGGGATCAAACATTTTGAGTCCTAAATCAAACAATTACTTGGATAAGCCCCATGATTACTATGACAAACATGGACAGTATGTGGCTTCTTGTGATACTATATGTCATGAATGCTGTAAGGTCTGAAGGCTTGGGGTAGGTGGCTGTAAAATAAAGCCTTTAAACCAAGGATGTTTATATTTGTCAGATATAAAAAGGAAGGCAAGGTTTACAATAGCAACTGCACTAAGGCTCCTAAGAGCTTATATGAAGTGAAATAAGGACTAAGGCAATTTATTAAACCTAAGAAAATAAAATAAAGACCAGTCTTAATGACTGACAATTTAGTTAAAAAGTCAATTTATAAGTCTGGGAAATGGTCTTCACTAACCAGAGGATTGAAGCTATCAACAACTAAATTATGAGCACAAATATAAAATTTGCTTAACTGGCAAAGAAACTAAATTAAAAGGAATCATGAAAACTAAGATGAAGCTAAGAATAAAATTTGAAAGGAAAACACAAGCCACAAAACCTAACAAGTACCTTTTGGGGTGCAAGTCAAACAATCTCAATTTATTGTTGAGACTGGCAAAACCAAGCCTTTTATTGTGCTTTGTTTGTAAAAATGCAAGAATTGAGGTGGAAAGTTCAACCGTTTTTGGTTAGGAAAACTTTCAGAAAGTAGTGGCTGGAAGAGTCAGAAATTGTGTGATTTAACTTAGATCAGTTAAACTAGGTAAAGGGGGATCAGGAGGAGAAGAAAATGGTTACAGAGTTGCTTGGCAGTTTGAGATAGGGCAGGAGAGCAAGCAAAAAAAGCAGAAAAACAGGCTCTAAGACTGCTGGCGTAAGCCAAAGCAAAAGCAAAAGGTAAGTGATTTTGTACTAGATAAAACTAACTAAGCGTTAGGTTTCAGGTTCAAAATTGTTTGAAATAAAGGTGAGCCTTGGATAATTATAACTAATCATTAAATAGATAGAATTTTCCCATTGGATAAGGGAAAAGAAAGGAAAGTTCAGGGAAGCAAAAAATAGTAGAAAATGACCAAGATAGAGAGCCAAAAGAATAAATTTGGTATCCAAGAAAGGAATACTAGCAGCAAGCAAGATAAAGGAGAATACTGACAAATGCCACCATTCACCATTGTCAAAACCGCAGGCTCAACCCGCCAGCAAGGTTCTAACCAAGCGGGTTTGTGACCCGCAATATGATTATCTGGTTACCCAAAGCCAGACTAGGAAGTCAACTCAAATTACCAAATCCAAAAACATGAACAGATGATGATCCTTTATGGTGGATACCTTGTTTTGGCGCTTGACTCATTATCAGGATCAAGCCACCCCCTCCTTCCATCCAGCCGCGTGATTACCAATCATGTTCCTGTTATCCTTGATTCACATGAACTATATAATCATTAACTCACAATAAAGATTATTATCTATCTTCTAAATATCTTTCCCTAAGTAACTCTGCTAAAACAGCACAGTTATGACACCATGTTTTGATTTTGCCCTTGATGGGTTATTTCAAGGACAAATCTCTCTCTTTTTCTTTTGCCCCTCAAAATGAGTCTATATCCAAACTGGGAAATGCAATTATTTGGTTTCCTGACTCTGCGCAACCCACTCTCCCCACTCATGCTTGTGGCGAGTGATCCTACCGTCTTGGTATTGTTTTGTGGTATTGCAAACCACTATATATTACATTTCTTATTCACCAATAAAAATTAAGTTATGTTTACATTTTTGTCTTTGTGTCTTCAAGTACTTCAGCGCCTCTCTCTAGCCACAACTAGTAGAGATTATTTATCCAGGGTCACAAGGAAATCAGATAGCCTTCCCTGCCATCTAACCAATACTTAGTATGAATCCAATCCTAAGGTTAGGATTCCCTGTTGTGTGTCTGTGCCACGCCTCAGAACACAGCACTATATAATGCCCAAAACTCATATCAATAAAGTATCATCCTCTTCTTAATTCTCCTCTTTATTCTGTTTATTATACTTCTCAGAAGTATATTCATGACAACAGTGTGAATTAAGTACAGTCAAGGTGGAATCTTTTTAAGTTTTTGTTTCCCTCCAAAGGCAGTTATTGAGTATGTGTTACTTGACGGGATGTATCCCAAGGACTTGCACCTTGACACACTCAATTGCTGTGTGAAGAGGTTTTCCATCCAAAAGGAGGACTCTTTTAATTTTTGCAAAGTTGGGTGCATACCAAAAGCTTTGCCTGTTAACTTCTCCAGTTAAAGGTTTAATAGCAAGGTGGTTTTATTGGTTAAAGGGGGCAACAATATAGATACGTTGCTCTAATGGCTTTGAAAGTTTTAAAGGGTTAGTTTGCCACTTGCGAATCTTAACTTTTCAATTGATAAGTTACTTTACCAAGCGCTCTGCAAGTTTCTCTCGTTGATATAAATAATAATTTAAATCTCACTTTTCGAATCAATCAAAAACATAAGCCTTTGCTATAGTTATCTCCTGCATACTTGTACGATAGGCTGGTTTAGAAGTTTGATAGTGTTTTTATAATTCTGTTTATTTGAATAGCTATTGAAGTAGCGAGTCTTTTACTTCTTTTTGGTAGGACGTAGTGTAGCTCGAGCATTTTTGAGATCAACAGCCTGGTCCTTGGGAGATCGGTCCTTTGACATTGAGCGACTGTTGGGCTTCAGAGGGATACGTTTATCGCTTTTTTCTTTAACTGGGCCGGTAGCTGAAGGTGCATTGTTTCCCCGAGAAGTTTGCTTTTTACGTGAGTGAGCATCCTTGCTTGTCTTGGGGACGTGTGGATGGGATACTTGGGCTGGCATGTGAGTGGGGTATTTGGATGCCATGTATCCACCAAGTGAGTTCTCAAAGCTCGCGTCAGTTTTCAGTTTGTATCCCATGGTTTCGAGAATGGCTAAGGTATCGGGGCCATAGGGGGAGGTAACCCAAGACTTGTCGTGTGCACGGCGGTGGACACCGTCGCCTACCTTGGCTGATCTAACCATGAGTTCATCTTGGGTGGTGCGGTAAGCAAAGTCCAAGTGGGTGATGGAGTTTCCTTCAGCGTAGCGGCGGCTAGTTTCCAGGAAGATTTGTGTGCCATTTGCGAGTTTAAAGTATAGAGCGTGTCTGTTTGAGGCAAGGTTTTCAATCTCAGTGGTGATGCTGACATGTGGTTTCAAGAGTTCGTACTCGTCGGTAGGGTTTTTTGGCTTTTGGAGGATTCGATACTTGTTCATACGGTCAATGTAGTCGGAGATGGGGCCTTCAGTTGTGTAGATGTATTTGTCAAAGTAGGAGATTCTAAAGTCTACAACATCTGTGGTTTGATCCCCGTCAATGCGAACGATATCGGGAGATATGTTGGTGTTCTTGGCCACCTTGCCGAAGGACGTGAAGAATCCCATGCCGTGGAGAAGCTCATGCGAAATAACATCAAGGAGGCTGTACTGGTGTTTGCTTTGCTGGTCTTTACCGTTAAGGACAAACATATCAACATTGGGATTGATGTCCAGGATGATGTCAGGGCCATCCTTAATATTTCTTCTATTCACTTGCTTAAAAAGGGCTCGAGGCATCTGATAGGACACGGAGCCCTCTGCCTTCGTAATGAGTTCTGCAGTGCCCAAGCCCAGCGAGTTGTCATCATCCCAGAGCCCTTCTTCCGATTTCTTGAGATATGTAGCCTTGACAACCACTTGCTTCGAAAGAACAAGGACATTTTCAATGAAGCCAGTTGCAGCCTTGATGCTGTCTTCTACCTCGTCACAACGGCGCTCATCTGTATCACAGGCTAGAATAACCTTGAAGCTATTTCCTCTAGAACCAAAGCTACGCACCTTTTCCTTGATGGCTGAGCTTACAACCAAACCAAACAGAAGACTTGTCCGCATTCCAGACTCCAATCTACCTCCCAACCTTTTTAAATCATTTCTTGATCCAACCCTACAACCTGTAACCCAATTATGATGTTTGGATTCCAATTCTTAAATACCCGTACTCTTCAAAGCCCGCGTCCTTTACACCGCCACTCTTTAACTTTAATTAAGTTGGTTTTAAAAAAGATATACCTGTTCTCTTCACAAGTCCAGCACTCGACTTCCAATCCATCTATATTATCCAATCACATTGCAGCCAATAATTATTATCCAAATCCCCCTTTAGATAACCTTGGCAAGTACGCTCCTCTTTCTTCTCCGACTGCATCTTGGAGCATAAGCAATTCAATTTCAACTTTATTTGGGAACAAAATTAGAATAATCCGAATCTCGGGAACCCACTCAATATCCAAGCCAACAAGCAACACAATAATTCATACTAAGATCTACTTCAAACCAATCTCAACTAACTCCGCCACTACAGCAGGAACTTTCCATAAGATTCGCCAGCGATATCGCTAGGGTTGCGGCGGATTAGGTCTGATGGTTGATTAATATAAATTAAGTGGATGGACCTCCAAGGACAGGTATAAAATTTAGTCTAATATTTTTTATTGGAGTTTTAGGCTGGGTTTACTGTCACCAATTTAATTAACTTTTTTAAAAAAGGCGTTCTTAAAAATCAATTTAAAATTTTATTTATTTAAAATAAATTTTCACATCCAAATATAAATATAAAACAGAAATTTAATTAAGTGGAATATAACTAAGTTTAACAAAGCTATAGATAATAGTTTTAAATTTAAATACTTGATCCTATAAATTTTATAAAAAAATAGAGCTGGTCTGTAGTTTTAAATGTGCTATTGAATATTAATAATGGCTTATTATTTGCAGAAATATGTTAGTTTAACAAGAGTGTACTGGTCAGCAGACAGTCAAAAGCAAACAAATCATTCACATTGTTCATGATTAGTTTCCTTTTAGACAGTCTGCCTAAATCTGACCCCAAGTCTCTTTCTTGGAATGTTCTTTTTAAAAAATTTAATTATTGATTTTAATAAATAAATATTTGACTACAGATAATACTTTTATCAGTTATGGTTTGGTAAAAGGAAAGGTGTTTCAAGGGAGCTACCAAAAGGGCAAAGCTGTGCTACGCTCAGCTTTAGCCTTTTACAGCAGCCTGCTGATATGAGTTTCTGGATCCTAGCTGAAAACAGTGCCGTTTAGTTTATAAATTATGCTAAATTTAAATCTTTGCTATATTATAATAGTTGTTAAAAGGCTTATTTAATGATATGGTATAATTTATGAATGATTTTTATAAAATAGTAGCCTTAGCTATATTTTTTCAAATTTCATCTGAGAAAGGTAAGTGGCAGCCTTACCAAGTTTCTTTATTAAACCTTTTGAAAATTATGATCTTATGTTTTTACATATGTCACAATATCTTCAATTACTTCCTCTTGGGGAAGTAATTCCCTGAGTGACTCTCTAAATGATTCCCCAACTAATCATTAAGTCAGTGGCACTCTTATCATTTGCCCATCTATTATAGGGATTAAACATTTTGAGTCCTAAGCAGAACACTACTTGGACAAGCCTCATGACTGCCATGATGTACATGGACAATATGTGGCTTCTTGTGATAATATATAATACTCCAAACTCATATCTAATAAAGCATTGTTCTCTTATTAATTTTCCCCTTTATCTTGATTATTATATTTCCCAGAAGTATATACTTGAAAGTGATAGTACATTAGGTTATTCACACCTACACAACTTAAAGGAAAAATTCCCCAAAAGAAAAAACCCAGCAGATGGCTTTCTCCACTGACTGGAGAAGATATGAAGAAGGTCAAGGTATCCCCATGGGAAACACTGTCTTCAACAATATCCTTATATTCACCAACCAATACAACTTCCTTAGCACTCAATAACAAGTCCTGAACCCACCTCCAGTCCAGGACATATCTGAAATACCCAACATTGTATTTCAACACCTCCACTCAGCAGAAATTGGGAAAATCTCAAGACTACACCATGACAATGCCAACCTCTGAATTCAAAGTACTCAAAAAATCTCACACAAGTTGGCTATCCTTAAAGACTCTGGGCAAGTGAAATTGCCTTATAAGTTACTGGGGCTGCCTCCCTGTTTGTGTCAACTGGTTTGAACAACACCCCAATCATAATGAAGACTAGGATATGTTCAAGAAGGCCTTCCTAAAAACATTTTCAATAAAGGACTATGAAGTAGTTATATTGAAAGAACTCAGAACCTTCAAGATGATGGGAATCATTGAATAATGCATTATGGTATATGAGGACATACATGACCCAGCCCCCGATACCATCAACTTTGATGAAGCTGGACCACAACTGGATTTCTACAATGACTTCCCCACACATATTAGATGTCAGATTGGTATGAGCCATTGCAAGAACCTCCAAGACATATTATTGGAAGGAAAACAAGCAGTACAATAATCTGACAACCAATATGCAACAAAAAAACAAATAAAAAAGTCCCACAGCAAAGAAGGACCCTCAAACTAACAAGCAGAACAACTGAGCCAATATCTCCCATCCTTGAGGCGTAAATTGTACCGCTGAAGCAAATCAAATGAGCACTGATAACACCACCAAGGAGGGAAAAGCTCAGGGGAGTGCTTAGGCGAGTTTCTCTCCCCCACTTTGCAAGACTTGTACATGGACCAAGACATGGACTCAATCACCATGATATAAGTACCCTTCAGCAATCCTCTACTGTTTGTCATCCAAACTGGAAATAAACTCCTTACTTATCCTTTCCACTTTTGCAGATACCAGGGCACAGCACTATTTGATACTGGAGCAGATCAATCCCTTATTAACAGAAAATTTGCCAACTTTATGAAATTACCAACAGTACAAAGCAGCGTCAGAAGAGCCATCATGGCAGACAACAGAATCATGCCAGTATCTAGAGAAGTGAAACCCTTCTGCGCCCAAATTGGAGACGTCCAAACAACAATTAGTGGCCCCACCATTCCAATCCCCAAATGCAATATCATACTTGGATTAGATTGGATGCAAAAGACAAAGCCTCATATAGACTGGGACAGTGCCACCCTCACTATCCAGCACAGCAAAGTACACCCTCATGTATATTCAAATCATCTTGATACACTCATGAGAGACAATGTATTCATGAAGATTACAGAAACAGAAGAAAAACCCTAGCAAGATCAATAAGAACACTTGCACGTATGAGAATATCCAATTTAAAAATGTAGAGACCACATGTGAACAAGACCCAATCTGGTAACAGCTAGTCCTAGAATTCCCTTCTGTTTTTCCAAGAAAAGTTACCAGGACTACTGCCTGACTGGGGTATCCAAAATGAGATCAACTTCAAAGGGAGTGTACCAAAAGCACTTCTATCTACCGCATAACACCACAAGAAGACAATGCTTTAAAAGCCTATCCAGACAAAGCTCTTGAAAAGGGACTTGTCTGACCTTCTAAATCTCCTTTTGACACAGCTGTCTTTTTAGTAACAAAGAAAGATGGTGGAATCCATCTAGTCACAGACTCAGAGCGCTCAACAAGGTCACAATTAAGAACAGGTATCCCCTGCCCTGATTAATGATCTTTTTGACGCCCTGGGGGTCCCAAGTCTTCACAAAAATTAACTTGACAGCAGGTACCACCAAATCTGTGTTGAACCAGAAGACATACCCAAAACTGTGTTCAGAACTAAATATGGCTTTTTTGAATGTGCTGTCCTCAACTTTGGCATGCCAAATTCCCCAAGTACCTTGGTGACCTTTATTAATGAAGTCTTTAGAGATCACATTGGAAAAAGAGCTATTGCCTACCTTGACAGCATAATCATCTACAGCCTAACTAAGGAACAACCGTGGAAAGATGTCAGCCTGGTCCTCCACACCCTTCAAGATAACCAGCTCATAGCCAAGCCCTCAAAATGGTACTTCTTCTCAGCAGAACTCCCATTTTTAGAAAACATTATCAGCAGGGTGGAATAAAACCAGACCCAGAAAAGATACAAGCCATAACCAATATGCTAGCACCGCAAAATAAGAGTGAGCCTTGTACATTCCAAGGCATGGTAGCCTATGCTAGAAAATTCATCCCTAACTTGGGCGCCTTGATTTCCACTTTATTTGAGATCACTGGTAAGGTGACAAAATTTGTAAGGACACCGTTGATATATCAACACTTTCAGCAATTAAAATACAGTATGGCCACTGCTCCTATTTTTCAATATCCAAATTGTGGAGGAGTGTACAAACTAGAAGCTGCTGCCTCTGGTTAAGCATTAGGAGGAATACTTCAAATATAAGCTGCAGATTAGGACTTCCTCCCTGTAGCATATGGATCAAGAAAGCTGTCTTATGGTGAACAAAGCTACCCACCCATGATAAAGAGTTAATACCTGCTGTCAATTGTCTGATGAAATGGCGCTGGCATTGAAAAATGCACAGCTTTTCAAAGTGCTAACCAACCACAAGTCATTGGTGTTCTTTAAGGCTCAACAACACCTATCTAGACAACAAGCTGAATGGATAGGTCTTATCCAAAGGTAACCTGTGATCATCAAGTACGAATCAGGTGAATGTACTTACGGTTGACACTCTATCAAGCCTGCACGGTAAACGTCTACTCTGCATTAATGCTGAAGACCCCAATTGTACCATGTAATCATGGATATCTCTGATAAGGCTTCACACCTGGTACTCCAATGCATGCACAAGAGAAGGTCCTTGATAGCTAACATCTGTTAAAAAGAGTGTATGATACTGTTACAAGAGTAACAAATTCAAAGCCCCAGGCAGGAATTGAACCTGCTCCTAGCTGCCAGGCGGGGCAAACAGGTGGTTGGGGAAGATTTTTCTGCACCTGGATTTTCTTCAAAAAGCAAAAATTCAGGTGCAGGAACCATTCTTGCCCTGGTGGCAGCTTCAGGGCCCGTTCTGGGCCCCAAAAACTACGCCCAAGCCTTGGTGGGTTTGGCTGGGCCTGGGACAGCTAATTTTAGCTGCCCAGTAAACCCATTTTAAGCCCACCCTCCATTAAGTAATTTGGGGTTCCCAATTGGGAACCCCTTTTTTAATCAAGTTCTTTTGTCTCAGGAATGCCTTTCAAACCAGTCCCAAAATGGCAATCAAATTGGGAAAACCCCTGTGTCTTCTATAGCCAAACCTGCCAGAACCAGTGACCAGTCAAGCCAAGATGGGCCCCAAATAGCCAAACAACTGTTCCTGAAGACCCTAAAAATGACCATAAAGCAGCCAATCAAACAAAATAACCTGAGATGCCAAGCCTTGCTACACAGATAGCACCAGAAGAATTCCCAGAGGTACTTGCATCTGAGTAAGTATATAAATCAGAAGCATCTGAAAAAGTTCTGTATTGTCATTCTTACCAATAAATTTGTTATGAACCTTTGGTTCACCAATCTGTTTCCATACTTATTTTTGATACTCTTCCATCTGCAAACACCAAAGCTTCAGTATTCATCCACTGGGATAGATAGCCAAATTCCAGTTGACAAAACTGAAGCCTTTGACTACTACTGTCCACCCAATGCTCCATTTGGCCCTGTGCATTTTGCTGAGTATCCCACAACCCCTGATCACAAACCCTGGACCTTGGAAGACTTGCAGCAGTACACCAGCCCAAACGCCCCCAAGGAACCCTACCAAGTTGTCTGTGACAGCAAAGCAATCACCATTTACCCTTTGATCTTCAACAGGAAACAAAACAAACCTGCTGCCTACCTGGTCCCCATGGAACCACCTGTGGTACTCTTACTATGGTGATGGGGGATAGTCTAATAGTTGGTTGGTGGCCTTGGTACTTTACAAGTTGGAAACCAGACAGGTAGTCAGTAGTACAAAAGCGTCCAAGCCTAGAAAATGAAAAAGGGTTTAGAGTAGTAGCAACAGCAACTACTTGAAATCAAATCCTCAACAAGTGACTTCTAGTCAAGCTTATTTGGCAGTTTATTCAATGGTAGGAGACTAGCCTTTGCAGTCCTTAGATTATACACTCAACAAAGTAATTGATGGTGTAGCTTAATATAAGGGGGGTATAACGTATATTTTATTGAGGAAAAGGAAGATGGGTTTAAATACTACACCTTACTTGATAACTCAAGGTAAGTTGGTCATTGCTTGGGGGTTGAGAGATGGTGAAATGAATGTCAAACCATTAGGGATTGACACAACAATTGAGGGAGGATGGAAACAGCCCCAGTGGCACAAGAGAGTTGCACAAGTGCAAGGATGGGGAAGTCTGTCAGTTGTAACTGCAGTTGGTGTACTGTATTAATTGATAGAATTAACGTCCAGTCAGTGAAGTCCTAATCCAGAATCAATATAGGTGGATAAGCAATCCAGAAGCAAGTTGATGGAGTCCCAATCCAAGGGCCAGAGTGGATAAACAATCCGGAAGCTAGTCAGACTTGAAATGATGATCCAGTGCCTAGCTTAAATCATAATCAACAAGAACAACTACTATATTGGAAGGAGATCAGGATCCTAGTACAATCAAGAAGTACCCAATGATGATCATAATCAAAGTGACCAACTGGTGATGAGTTTCACCACACATCCCCCCACATAAATAGACTATAAATGTGGAAATTCATAGATCCTGATCAACAAAACAGAGATATCAGGAAGCTTGTTGCAGACCTTGTAACTAAGCAATCAGCTGTGGCAGAGGAAAACGAGACAATCACAAAGAGCCTGATCAAAGTATCCAACATGCTGGACAACTATGCCAAGGAGATGGAGGAATTGGAGCGTTTCTGACAGCAAATAACCTCCATTGCTAGTGGGAGCCAGCAAGCACGTTCAATGAGTACTTCCAGTAACTATCAGAAGGCAACCAACGTCAATGAGCAGCAAAAATCAGCAGAGAAAACCAAAAAGAAGCCTCAAATCTTGTTACGTAAACCAGTGGCTCCTGTTACCAAAAAAAGAAGGAGAAGCTTCCAATCAGCAAGACTCCACTGAGGAGATGCTCCTGAACATTCAAAAAGAGGTGTCAGCCTTCAAGAAGCTAGTCAATGGAAGAACGTCTGTCAGGGACCCACTTGGCAGGGAACAAATTCCCTAGCTGATGGGCCAAAGCCCCTAAATTTAAACCTGCTATTACCAAACCAATAGGAACCATGACCATTGTGAAGTGTCCAAGGTGCCCTAGGTAAGCAAATCTTCCAAACATAGAACTGAAACGGCCAAGTAGATAGTAATCCACCAAATACAACAAGAGGTAAAATGAGGCATAAGGTCTAACCAGAGTAGGTTCAGTAGGCGGTGTAGTAAAAAAACGGCCATATTAGAATTTACGTCCCCAATGTCCAGAAGGGTATTTGAACCATCCATTGGCGAGGGATTCCTTTTGGTGGGCGTCATCTGGAGAAGAGCTGTACCAGTCAGTTGTAGGTGTTGGGTTTTCCAAGGCTGAAAAAACTGGCAAGAAGTAAGCTAGAAACCAGGATAGGAATAGAATTCCTCTCATGGCTTCAAAAATGTGTTTATCAGAAAATGGAGGATTAGTAGGTGTAGAATAATTCTTTATTGTTGGAACAAAGAGAAATTATAAAAATAGCTCACTTAAATACCCTCACAATGAAGGCTGACACATTTGAGTGGTGTTTTGAGAATAAGAGGGATTTTCATTGACCTGAGATCAAATTAATACTTTTTTTTAAAATATTGGTAAAATTGGGACTTAATAATATAAATTGTTATAAGATTAAAATAAAGTAACTAGTGATAAGCCATACCAATGTAGATAATTAAGCGGGTTGTATTAACATAACCTCTTAAAACTAATTACAGAGCTTGGCTCACATATAGATTAAATTGATTCCAGAGCAGCAAGGAAGACAGCTGCAGCCAATCAGATTGCGAGCAGTAAGTGACGTTGTTGATTCTGTTAATAACCTTTTTTGAAATTCAATTCAAAAGCCAGAGCAAAAGTCAAATAAATGAATTCAACATAATTAGGTAAACTAAGTTGAATTGTTGATTCCTTATTAACGCGGGCCCCTTCTTTAGGGTTTTGAGTTTGATCCCCATGAATCTCCTTTTTGATAAATACACTGGTTTTAAAAACATTGTTGTGGTGTTGTTTGGTAAAGGATTTCAGGCCCGGATTTTCAATAAGATTAATATGGTCAGGGAAAGAATTGCTGACACTATCCTCCCCAGGAAGGCCTTTTTTTCTTGAGTCCTATTGTAGTGGGAGAGGACTTCTGGTGTGTTCTCTAAGTTCTCTTCTGGTTCACGGGTGTTGGATTAAACCTTGTAGCCCTTCCATTTTACCAGGTATTGATGTTTGCCTCAGGAGGTGTAGTGATTGAGGATGTCTTCTACTTCCCATTCCAGAGTATGGTTCAAGATGATAGGAGGAGGGTCCTTGTGGTTCATGTCAACTGAGGACCCCTTGAATTTAGTCAAGAGGCTGATGTGGAAAACATCATGGGTAGAGGAGCCTTCAGGAAGTTTGAGTCAGAAGTTAACCTCAGAGCATTGTTCAATGACCAACAGGGGACCAATCTTCTTTGGCCCTAGTTTCTGACCCGGAATATCCAGTTTAAGATTCTTTGCACTGAGGAACACGTAGTCTCCCACTTGGATGTCTTCAGGGGTTCTTTGATGTTTATCAGCTTGGGTATTATACTGTAGGACGGTCTTTTCCAGTTGTATCTTGAGTTGTTGATTATTCTTGAGTAAGGATGTTGCCCATTGGTATGCCAACAGAATAGTGTCTTCAGTTGTTGGATCAGGAAGATCTTCAGGGTTATATTCATAGTTGGCAAAGAAGGGGGATACTCCAATAGAGTCATGGTGATTGGTGTTATAGCATAGTTGAGCAAGTGGAAGTAAGGTTACCCAATCATCCTGTTGGAAGTTCACATGGTTCCTGAGAAACCCTTCCAGCACTTGGTTAACCCTTTCTGTTTGTCTGTTGTTTTGAGGGTGAAAGGAGGTGGACATGAGAGTCTTAACACTTAATGCCTTCAATAGAAACTGCCAGAACTTGGATGTGAATTTTGTACCTCAATTTGAGATGATGTTGTTAGGAATTCTGTGGTTGGCAATTACATGAGTAAAGAGCATGTTGGCAGTGTCTTCTGCCGTTGCGCGTTTGAAGGGCGTAAGGATTGCATATTTTGTTAGCTGATCTACCACCACAAAGATGCCGGTCATGTTGTCACTCTCTGGAAGGTCCACAATAAAGTCCATGGAGATGGAATGCCAAGGGCGTGGAGGAATGGGTAATGGTTTGATTAGTCCTTGGGGCTTCATGGTGGAGGGTTTATTGCGGCCACACAGCACGCATGTGGCAATGTATTTGGAAACTTTTTCTTCAAATTAGGCCACCAGTATCTTTGTTGGATTCTCTTGACCGTTTTGCAAATGCCTCCATGTCCTGTGAGAGGGGAGTTGTGGAAGCTTTCCAGGATTGTTTGTCGGTGTACATTGGTTGGTACATAAAGGCTTCCATTCTTCAACCAAGATATGTTGTTTAGTGTAAGCCCAGTGGGGACGTTCTCCTTATCCAAGAGTTGGGATGCTATGATGTCCTGGTCCAAGGTGGATAGATAAGATAAGGTCATGATGTGGGAGAGGAACTGATCTTCAGAGAGTATAGCATGTTCATTGTTTTTAACGTAGGACTGTCTTGGGTCATCCAAATCCTCTTGTCTACTGATGGTGTCAGGTACTATATTCTTGTGTCCTGGTGTATAACTAATCTTGAAGTCAAATGCAAGCAGATTGATAGCCCATTGTGCCAGACGTGGGCTAACCTTTCTCTTCTCAGTGAAGTAGAGTAGATTCCTATGGTCAGTTCTGATTTGAACAGGGAATTTACTTCCTTCCAAGTAGTGATGCCAGTGGTCCAAGGATTTGACAATGGCAAACAGTTCCTTCTTGTATACGTGGTAATTTCTCTCTTGGTCAAGCAGCTTATAGGAGTAGAACGCTACAGGGTGGAGTTCACTATCCTCCCCAAGCTGCAGCAACATCCCTCCTAGGGCAAAGTCGGAGGTGTCTGTGTTCAAAAAAATTGACGTTCAGGGTCTGGGCGGAGAAGGACAGGGGCCAAGGTGAATTGCTTCTTGAGGGTTTCAAATGCCAGATCAGCTTCAGGTGACCAGACAAAGGGGAGTTTTTTGGAAGTAAGATGAGTGAGCAAGAGAGTGGTAGCAGAAAAATCCTTGATAAACTTGTGGCGAAAATTTGCAAGACCTAAGAAGCTGCAAAGCTTGGTACATGACGTAGGTCTAGGCCAGTCCAGGACTGCCTGTATCTTGGAGGGAGCAACTGCAAACCCTCCTGGGTTAATCTTGTACCCAAGGAACTCAATCTTGGTGACAAAAAACTTGCATTTTTCAAGCTTACAGAACAAATGGTTGTCAATAAGTAATTGGAGGACTTCTTGTAGGTGTTTTGTGTGGGCCTCCTTGTTCTGTGAGTATACCAGAATATTGTCAAGATAGACAACAACGCAGACATCAAGTAGATGGAAGAGAACCTCACTCATTAGGCCTTGAAAGGCTGCAGGGGCGTTACTCAAACCAAAGGGCATCACAAGGTATTCATAGAGCCCAAAGAGAGTGTGAACTGCCGTCTTCCATTCATGACCTTTAGCAATATGTATCTGATTATAAGCACTGCGGAGGTCTAGTTTAGAAAAAACCTTGGCGTGAGTAAGTTGGTTGGTCAGGGACTCTGCAGATGGTAAGAGGTTTTGGTTCTTAATGGTTATGGCATTTAGTTTGGTGAAGTCCATGACTGGTCTCAAAGTCCCGTCTGCTTTCCCTACAAAGAACATGGGTGATGAACATGGGGAGTTGGATTGACGCATAAACCCTTTTGCTAAGTTTTTGTCAAGGTATGCCTTCATTGCAATTCCCTGTGCTCAGTTCATGGAGTAAAGCTTTCCCCAGGTGGGGGAGGAGCCTGGTATCAAGTCAATTCTAAGATTTTATGGTCTTCTTTCAGGAAGTACAGAGCAGAGTTCCTTGCTGAAGGCCGTTTTTAAGTCTTGAATTTCCTCTGTAATAGAATCAGGTGCTGGACCCCCCACAAGAAGTAGAGAGTTTAAGTACGCTGTGAAATTCTTTGGTACTTGATGATACAGTTTTTTGAGAGGCACTATGGTCGGTTGTCCATGGGAGTGAATCAAGAATGAGTTGGTATCCCAATCAAACTGTAACTTGGCTTCCTGACACCAGGGAAATTTCAAGACTAACGGGAAGGCCAAGTTAGAGAGCGTAGAGGTGGGTAGGTGATATGAGTTGTTCCCCACCTGAGCTTGGAGGGGCTTGGTTAGGCGTCCTACTTGGGCAGGGGTACCTTCAGCAAGTCTAACAGAGGCTAGTCCTGAGGTCTTAAATCCTGAAAAAGTCAAAAGGTCTTGATCAATGAAGTTCCCCATTGCTTCTGGATCAATCAGTGCTTAGATGGCTGTAGTGCCAAATTTGTGGTCTAGAAAAACGGGCAAAAGAGCGTAAGACTGAGTGGAAGATTTATTGGCATCTGTGGTTGAAAGAAGATGGCCCAAAGCGGATTGTACCTTGGAGAGTGCCTGGCACTCTTTGGCAGAGTGACCTGCTTGGCCACAGTAGAGGAACAGTCCTTTGCAGACTCAGCGCTGTTTCTCTTTGGGGGCCAACTGATAACCTCCCCGGGGTTTAGGCACTAATCCCTTTGGAACCTTGGCAGGGGATGGTAAGTTACAGGTGGGCAGAGTCTTGGTATTGTTCCAAGAAGGAAGTTGTTTTACCTTGGAGGACCATTTCAAAACCTCTTTGGTAAGCTCAGAAAACTTGTCAGGTAATATATGATGGGCCAGGAAGTTCTTGAGTTCAGGGGACATTTTCTTCTGGAAGAGGTAGTAAGCTTTGGCATCAGTCATCCCAATTGCTTCCTTGAGGCGAGAAAATTCTTCAATATAGTCCTTGGTGGCCATTCTGCCCTGATATAGGGCCATTATGCGGTCTCTGAGTTCTTCTGTGATTTGTGCCAGCACTACAGTGGATAACAAGGAGTTGCAGAAGGCAGGGTAGTCGTTTAATAACTTCTCTCCTTGAAGGGTGGCTTTGGCATACCAGACGCAAGCCTTGCCTATGAGCTTTTTGGCCATGTGGTGCACCTTCTGTGTGTCAGTCTGGAATTGAGCGGGAGAAGTTTCAAACAGTGACTGTGAGAAAGCCAGGAGCATAAGAATCTTGTTCCCTTTGTTGTTGTTGGGGGATACTTCTGAGATTGGTTTAGTACCACGGTTTGGTTTTGAACCTGTTGAGGAGCAGTTGTGCTGGAGGCAGAGGTGTTCTGAGTCTGCTGGAAGAGGTGAACCATACAATAAGTGGCAAGGCTAACAATGGTGGTAATCAATGTGACCGCAAAACTCTTGATGAGTGTGGTATAAAGCAGGTAGTTTGCAGGGGTTGGTTCTAAACTTCTAAGTAAGAAGCTCAAGATGGGTTCCAAAAAAATGTCAGGGACCCACTTAGCAGGGTACAAGTTCCCTAGCTGATGAGCCAAAGCCCCTAAATTCATACCTGCTATTACCAAATCATAGGAACTGTGACCATTGTGAGGTGTCCAAGGTGCCCTAGGTAAGCAAATCTTCCAAACATAGAACTGAAACAGCCAAGTAGATAATAACCCATCAAATACGTCAAGAGGTAAAATGAGGCGTAAGGTCTAACCAGAGTAGGTTCAGTAGGCGGTGTAGTAAACAAACGGCCATATTGGAATTTATGTCCCTAATGTCCAGAGGGGTATTTGAACCATCCATTGGCAAGGGATTCCTTTTAGTGGGCGTCATCTGGAGAAGAGTTGTACCAGTCAGTTGTAGGTGTTGGGTTTTCCAAGGCTGAAAAAACTGGCAAGAAGTAAGCTAGAAACCAGGATAGGAATAGAATTCCTCTCATGGCTTCAAAAATGTGTTTATCAGAAAATGGAGGATTAGTAGGTGTAGAATAATTCTTTATTGTTGGAACAAAGAGAAATTATAAAAATAGCTCACTTAAATACCCTCACAATGAAGGCTGACACATTTGAGTGGTGTTTTGAGAATAAGAGGGATTTTCATTGACCTGAGATCAAATTAATACTTTTTTTTCAAATATTGATAAAATTGGGACTTAATAATATAAATTGTTATAAGATTAAAATAAAGTAACTAGTGATAAGCCATACCAATGTAGATAATTAAGCGGGTTGTATTAACATAACCTCTTAAAACTAATTACAGAGCTTGGCTCACATATAGATTAAATTGATTTCAGAGCAGCAAGGAAGACAGCTGCAGCCAATCAGATTGCAAGCAGTAAGTGACGTTGTTGATTCTGTTAATAACCTTTTTTGAAATTCAATTCAAAAGCCAAAGCAAAAGTCAAATGAATGAATTCAACATAATTAGGTAAACTAAGTTGAATTGTTGATTCCTTATTAACGCGGGCCCCTTCTTTAGGGTTTTGAGTTTGATCCCCGTGAATCTCCTTTTTGATAAATACACTGGTTTTAAAAACATTGTTGTGGTGTTGTTTGGTAAAGGATTTCAGGCCCAGATTTTCAATAAGATTAATGTAGTCAGGGAAAGAATCCCTGACAACGTCCAAGAAGCGTACTGAGGTGTTGAACCCTAGCACAGTAAACCCAATACCTGAGGTAACAACAACAACTAATGTTCTCTAATCTTCTTTAGGACACCAACATGGGATATGCGGTACCTATGGATTTTGACAGTAACATAGCTTGGCTAGGATCATACTGGAAAGAATTGTTTGAGGCGTTCAAGGTTGAATTTCCTGATGGCAAGACGCCAATTCCTCTTTTGCGTTGTATGGAGAACACTGCATTGTCAGCTGAACAACAGTTGTACGAGGTGAAACTAGATTGGTTCCTTCAGGAAGCAACTAATTTGGACTTAATTCAGGAAGAGCAAGAGAAGATCTTGGCAATCTGTTATCCTGTGGCTCTCAGCTGGGCTTTTCCTGGTAAGTATCATATGGCTCCTCAGGCAATCTTTCTCCAGAACAGAGTAGGAAAGCGTCGTCCTGCGGAATACCAAGAGTTGTTCTTCATTACCTTGTCCCAGGAAGCTAACTTCTTGTATGGCCAGTCAATGGGCTTCTTGTATCTCCTTACCTTGGAGATGCTATTTGAAGTGACTCATGAAAAGGACTTGACGGCCAAGGAAATTCCTGATGTACCGAAGTTACAACTCACAGAGTTCTTGAACAGCTGGTTAGCCAATGGGCCTCAATCATAATTCCTGGCTAGTCTTGGGCCTTGATCTTTTGACTCTTTGGTTCCAATTTTGGCGCGGCGCGTCTGGATCAAGTTGAGTTCCCTGATTTTCCAAACTTCTGTAAGGTTGGCTCTAGTTGTCCTCTTGATGCCAGTGTCATCAGCAAAGCAGTGTCAATAATGAATCATCTTTGAGATGTGCTTTATTCCTTTGGGTTTGTTTTTTCTCTCAAATAAGCAATGTGCAATAAAAGCTCTTCTCTCTTTTCAATTTGCTTATGTTTTTCTTTGGGTTTTGTCCTTATAATAGAATTAAGGGTATGGTATAGAATAGAAAAATAGAGGTAATAAAAAATAGGTAAGGGAAGGGTGGACCCTAAACCTTAGCTAGAGGTCCAGTTGGTCTTGAAGAATCAGCTGGACATTCTTTCAGTAATTTAGCATGGACACAATTGAAAAGTTGTCCCAAGGTTAAATCCTTAAGGTTGTAGACATCATAGCCTACTTTGACAATGACTTCACATGGGTTGGTCCATAAGCTATCTAGCTTGTTCTGTGGCTTGTGAAGTCGTTGTCAGTACATAAAGAACTTGATCACCAACTTGAAACTTGGGGAGGGCTGGTAGATTCACTTGGTCTTGTGAGTAGCTTTTAACTTGATACTCTTTTAGACTGTTGAACACTTGAGATTGGGTCTTCATTATTTGGTTGGTCAAGAGGTTCAGTTGTTGAGAGTATGTAGTTTCACTACAGTTGGCGTTCAATGGTACCAAGTGCATAGGGAGTCCAGGTTGTCAGCCATATAGCATTTTGAATGGGCTTACACCTGTTCTAGAGTGTACAGTGAATTGATATGCCATGACGGCTGCACCTAGATGTATATCCCGTAAAGAAGGCCAATCATGTGCTAGTTTCTTCAGTATCCTAACTAGAGTTCCATTAACTCTCTCAACAGCCCCATTTGTCTTGGGCTAGTAGGGCGCTGAAGAGGTACTTTGGATTCCCATTAGGTCATATAACTAAGGTAATATAGCCTTGACAAAGTTGGTTCCATTGTTGGTTAAGAAAGGAGCAGGCCAACCATGTTGTGCAATGATCTCTTGAAGTAAAAACTTAGCAGTCTGTAAAGAATTGGCGGAAGCGACAGCTTGGACTTCAACCCACTTGGTTAAGTGATCTATGGCAACTATGATGTACTTCAGTTTTTCTGGACCAGCGCTTGGGAGTGGTCCAGCAACGTCAATTGACACAGTCTGGAAAGCGTATCCAGGCAGAATGAACCAATAGGAGTGTTGGTTAGGTTTTTCTCTAACCCTAGTGCACTGGAGACATTTGTTGATGTATTCTGCAATGTCAGTGGTCATATTTTCCCAATAAACGTATTCTGATATTATTTTCATCATTTGTTGTATCCTGGCATGGCCTAATTGTTGGTGAAAGTCATCAAGACAAGCAAGTTGGTTGGAGGGACAAATATAGGGGAGAGTGGTACCCTTATAAATCTTGAAGAGTTTACCATCCTTTATGAATGTGTGTTGACAGTCTTCAGAGCATCTTTTTCACTTTTTCTTCTAAGGAACTCCATTGGTCTAGTCAACTGATCAACTCATAAAGACTAACAAGATCCTCTCCTAATGTGGTGACAATTGGTAGTTGGGATAGAGCATCAGCATTTCCATGTTTAATTCCTGGTCAATGGACAATGTCAAAGTCAAAGTTTTGTAGCTTGGTAGCCCATCTTGATAATCTGCCTTCTGGATCCTTCATCTTTATTAGCCATACTAGACTCAAATGGTCGGTCACTACCTTAAAGTGTGTTTCATGTACATAAGGCCAACACTCTTTGATAGCATACAGAACAGCTAGGCATTCACATTCAGTAGTGCTATAGTTCCGTTCATGCTTATTAAGAGTTCTTGAAAAGTAAGCGACTGGATGTTCCTTGCCTTTTTTGTTGATCTGAGACAGAACAGCACCAATTGCAACATTGGAGGCGTCAGTATGCAAAGCAAAAGGCTTGGAATAATCTGGGTACACTAACAGAGGATTAGTTGTCAACACATCTTTCAAGGATTGAAATGCTTCTTCACATTCTTTGGTCCAATTGAAATTAGTGGAAGTTTTCAACAGATGAAAGAGTGGTTGGGCTATTTCAGCAAAGTTGGGAATGAATTGGCAATAGTAACCTGCCATGCCTAGAATTACTTGAACTCCTTTCATATCTGTGGGGGAAGGCATCTGGGCTATGGCCAACGTCTTGGCTGGGATTGGTCTAATTCATTTGCTGGAAATGACGTGACCCAAAAATTCCAAATGAGTCTTAAAGAAAGAGCACTTAGAATGTTTGAGTTTCATCCCTTTTTTCTGAAGCCTTATGAAGACTTCCTTCAAGTGGATAAGATGTTCATCAAATGTTTTGGAGAAAACATTTATGTTATCCAAGTATATGAGAACACAACTTAGTTTATGATCGGCAAATGTACTATCCATGAGTTGTTAGAAGGTAGCTGGTGTGTTTGCTAATCCTTGGGGCATTCTAGTTGGTTGGTACAATCCCGCTGCTGTGATTAGGGCGCATTTCTCTTGATCCTCTTTGGCCATCAGTACTTGCCAGTAACCAGAGACCAAGTCCATTGCTGAGAAGAAACATGCTCTGACTAGTTGGTCTAGTGTTTTGTTGATACATGGCAGAGGGTATTTGTCTCTCTTGGTTATCTGATTCAACTGTTGGTAGTTGATGACAATTTGGTTTTTGCCATCTTTCTTCTCAACTAGCAGGAGAGGGGAAGCCCAGGGACTGCTTGATGGTTTCAAAAGACCAGCGCTTAGTAGTTATTGAACTTCTTCACCAATTATTGCATTGTCCTTGGGTGATTGACAATATGACCTTTGATAGATAGGAGCTGAATCACCAACATTGATTTTGTGATTGACTCCTTTTACATTACCTAAGTCAAAATTGGATGTTACAAAGATGTCTTTGAACTCATCTAAAAGTTTTTCAAATTTGGACATCTCCCCCTCAGAAAGACCAGACATCTCTTTGCATGGAATGACGGCCAATACTGAGTGAGTATGTTTGGAGATGTTTTTGAAATCCCTAGTTCTGATAAGTTTCCTATATAGTAGACAGAGTTGATGTATGTGGCTGGTTTGATCCTGACGTATGCAATTGGTTGATATCTTTGGATGACAATCTTTTTTGACAAGAGGTTTGTCAGTAGCACCTTAAGCTCTGAATGGTTGGCTTTGTCACAACATCCAGGGGCTACAATCAGTTTGACCAGCAACAGGTGAAAAAGGCTGAACACATTTAGAGACATTCCAGGAGGAACATCAAACAGAATGCCTGTGCTAACAACCACTTGCATAAAAGGCTCTATCACCATAGAATGATTAGCTTTTAACTTGATGCCTGTTGCTGGGTTAGCATGGGACTGAAGAGTCTTAGTATGAGGGTTGGCAAGATGATAAAGAATCTCCATGATCCATGTGGATACTTGATTTAAGTATGGTGTTGGTCGGCTTTCCCTTGTGATACCATGTAAGAGGTTTGATTGTCGTTAAACAATAACAGAATAGAATAGCCCATAAGGGTTATTGTTCCAGTACCTATGGTTATTATGGCATTGTATCTTCATAGCAGGTCTTTATCTATTAGCATATCATAACTGGTGTATTGTAGCACAACAGCACTTGTTGTTAGGACTAGCTCCCCAAATATCAATGAAATACTACTGTAGGCACCTGCGGCAATGGTTTGTTGATCTCCTGCGGTAGAAAAGCTTTTATCATAGGCCAAGTCTGGTTTAAATCAAAGCTTAAATACAATTCAGGAGGAGACTATTGTTGTTGGTGCTCCTGTGTCAACAACAAGTGGATTGGAGTATCAAAGACTTTAAGTTGAACCCATCTACATGTTTTGGAAGGATTGATGGTATTATTAGTGATATTACATATAGGGTTGTTTCTTAGATGCTCTTGTAGAGCATCCAAGCAATCCTTGAACATAAGAAGAGCTTTCAAGAAAGTCTTCATTGGTATGGGAAGAGATAAATTGACAAAAGAATTGTTTGGATATGATGGAACGTCTTTGCAGTTGCTATCAGAGTCAGTCAAGGGCAGGTTGGGTACAGGTTGGGACAGATAGGGACGCGAGGTTGGATTGGTGATACTAGAGTTAAGAGATTTCATTAAGGCAAGTATCTTCTCTAGTTGTTGAGCTCGTACTGACTTCTTACTGGTTGGGTTTGATAACACAGCAAAGATACCAGCTAGGTCATTGGGGGAGGTTTAGGTAGAGGTGATGGGGACTCCTTGATTCCATCACCTATTTGTTTTTTGACTCTTCATTGGAAGAGAAGTAGTCTTCTATGTGGACTGTGTCTTCAGTAGAAACTACATGAACTCCAGGTTGGCCCTGAGGTATGCTTCTAAACATCTCATGTACTTTCTTGTACACAGCAAAGTTGGGACAATCATTTTGCATATGTGTCTTTTTCTTACAAATTTTGCAGCCTGTGTAGTCAGGTTGCATATGGTATGGAGTCAACTGGGCATTAGAGTTGCTCTGGTAAGAAGACAAAGGTTGATAGACAGGAATTAAGGATGGTTCTAGAGTGGCATAAACCTGTTGGTCAGTATGCTTTAGACAATCTAACTGAGTTTTGAGCTGCCCTAAGGTAAAGACTTGCTCTACAATTGAAGTGATGTTGTGAAGGCCATTAATCTGACCATAAAACTCAAGCCAGAGATCCTTGTATGATAACAAGGCATGTCAAAGAGCACAGCAACAGCTGTTGGGGCTGATAAGGTTCTTCACCTGAAGCCAACTTACCATGGATCAGAATTCACAGGGGAAATCTTCAAAGCTCTTAATTTTTAGAACCAGGAAGTTATCCCTGTCAATTTTGTCCCTTGCTTCTGAATCAAAGACTTTAAGGAGGGCTTTTTTCACATTCTTATATTTGTAGCTTCTGGGAAGGTTCTGATAGATGTCAGCCAATACTTCTTTGTCTAGCATGCAGATACAGGCTAGACCCATTTCTCTTGACCCTAGTCCTTCATTAGCCTTTTTAAAAGTGTCCAGCCACATGTGGATGTTGGTGTGACTATTCATGGAGAATTTGGTCTTGAAGAGACTATTTGGCTTAGTTCTTCTTGAACTAGAACCATGGTGAACTCCTTGCTGATACATAGAAGATGAAATTGTTGACTCATCCTCAGAACCAGAGTCAGAACTAGAACTACTACTATTGGAGTAGTCAGGTTGGTGACGTCTGCAGCGGGACTGGCATTGGTGACTGTCAGGATTTCTCTGGCGGCAGCAACAATGGCTTCTTGAACCTGCACTCCTGATTGGCATAGCATTTGCTCCAGTTGCTATGTTGGGAGGATTGTACTGGGAAGGGCAAGCAGGATCAGCTCAACTGTGATTGATAATATTGCCAATGATGGTGGGATTGTGGGTAGTTGGATCCCCAATGGCCAATTGGTTGAAGCGTTCTTCTAGAGTAGTTGTGGCTACTCTTAGCTCTTTGACTACTTGTCCTTGATTGTTCAGAAGAGTGGTGGTGTCAGCCAATTGAGCTGTAAACCCACCCACTTGCTCTGTTAGGTCTTGATTGTAGTGTGTGCCTGTTGTACTCCTTGGTTGCAGTTGGTAAGCTGTTCCACTACTGCAGCAATAGTGGTAGCTAAATCTTTGGTACATTGGTGCTGTACCTCTTCAATCTGCGTACAATTTTCATTAAATTGCCTGGTAACCTCAGCGTCCACATGAGTGATTGCTGTGTTCTGCTGTCATTGAACAGCACTTTGCGCGGAGGTTGCTTGAGACAGTTGGCTCATCTGTTCCATTAATTCTTGAATATGGCGGTTGGTGAGGGTTGTCCCCTGAGCTTCAAGGTGAACTGCGGATGACTCTAAGTTGGCAGCCAAAGTGACAGTTAGGTTGCGCAGAGGAGTAAACTGAGTATCTACAAAGGTATTTGACTCTTGAGTTATCCCTTCTAAATGGACAGCAGTTGCTCTTGCACGGGTGTTGGACTCTTCCAGTTGCTGGCTGGTGATATTATTCCATTCACCTTGGTGCTCAAAACTTATAGCTACCAACTGTTGTAGGTCTTCATGTCAATTATTGAGCTCTCAGAGGCTGGCATTGACCTGATTAAGTCTATTTACAGCGTCCATAAGTTTGTGATGGTCAACCCTGGTGGTGTACACGGTTAATCTGTCTAAACTGTCAACAGTTGATCAAGGAAGAGCTCCATTATTGTTCTCAATCATTTTCTCAATTTCTTGCAGGTCTCGCTCAGTATTGGTGGTCTCCGCTGAAGTATCCAGAGGGAGATAGGGATCAGTATTGGCTTGGCCAATAGAGGGTGCAATTGGAAACAATTGAAGACTGGGGCTGGTGGAGACAGGGTATATTGGGGCAGAAGGCCAACAATCAAGGGTTTGACTGACTTGAGAAGCAGAGAAGTTAAAGGTCTCAAAGGTTGGGACCAACTGTCGTACTGGTCAGCTAGGAGGTTCCCAGGGTCCCAGAGGAGGGATTGGGGCCGGTTGTACTGTGGGAATCTCCATGGATTGGAGTTGCTCTACAGGTCTAGGAAAATTGTTAGGGTTACTCAGTACCCTGCTTGGGGTGATGGCTTTTTGGTGGGTCCAATTTCCTGTGGTGCAATTCCCCAGGGGGGACTGAGCTGGTCTGATGGGATTGTTGGAGGTGGTAGTCAAGGGTCAGGAGGTAGTTCTTCTGGTCAACAACTGACTCACCCGTTGGGGGTGAATGCTGCCAACTGATCCCGGGTTGCCAGCGCTTGCTTGAGATGATGCTGATGTGGTAGTGGCTGGAGAGACTGTTCTGTTAGGACAACCAACTCGTTGGATATTGTCATTTAAAGGTAGAAGAGGTACTACAGAAGATCTAGTGTTTACCATGTTAGGTAGGTTCTTCCCTTATCAGAGGCTTTATAGGCGTTGATAAGAGTTTGGTAAAGGAATTGGCTAAAAGCCCCTATAGTGAGCACCAAGATGTGGTACTCTTGCTATGGTGATGGGTGATAGTCTAATAGTTGGTCAGTGGCCTTGGTACTTTACAAGCCGGAAACCAGACAGGTAGTCAGTAGTACAAAAGCGTCCAAGCCTAGAGAGCAACAAAGGGTTTAGAGTAGTAGCAACAGCAACTACTCAAAAGCAAATCCTCAACAAGTGACTTCTAGTCAAGCTTAGTTGGCAGTTTAGTTGATGGGAGGAGACTAGCCTTTGCAGTCCTTAGATTATACACTCAACAAAGTAATTGATGGTGTAGCTTAACATAAAGGGGGTAAAATGTATATTTTATTGAGGAAAAGGCAGATGGGTTTAAATACTACACCTTACTTGATAACTCAAGGTAAGTTGGTCATTGCTTGGGGGTTGAGAGAGGGGGAAATGAATGTCAAACCATTAGGGATTGACACAACAATTGAGGGAGGATGGAAACAGCCCCAGTGGCACAAGAGGGTTGCACAAGTGCAAGGATGGGGAAGTCTGTCAGTTGTAACCGCAGTTGGTGAACTGTATTAATTGATAGAATTAACGTCCAGTCAGTGAAGTCCTAATTCAGAATCAAGGTAGGTGGATAAGCAATCCGGAAGCAAGTCAGTGGAGTCCCAATCCAAGGGCCAGGGTGGATAAACAATCTGGAAGCTAGTCAGACTTGAAATGATGATCCAGTGCCTAGCTTAAATCATAATCAACAAGAACAACCACTATATTGGAAGGAGATCAGGATCCTAGTACAATCAAGAAGTTACCAATGATGATCATAATTAAAGCAACCGACTGGTGATGAGTTTCACCACACCACCCCTGACACCCAAACCAACCATCTCAACCCCTCCCACTTCTGACGCCACTGGCCAGAGTAGTCAATTCCTGGGAGTGCTTTACCTGGTGCTCACAGGGTTGATTAACTCTGCCTTGCCAGAAGCTGGGCCCTGGGCTGTGGCTGGGAAGGCCCTTTCCTACCTGGTAAAGTTAGGTCCCATCATCTAGTGGGTCATGCCAGTACCTGCTTTGACTCATCCCCTACCTTCTAGAGCTCCACAGTACTCCTGGTATCCTGACAGGAACCCTTCACCACATAATGCCAAGCAGAGAGACTGTACCTTACCCCCTGCCAATACAAAAGATTGGCACTGTCCTCTGATGCCACAGAGGCTTTGGACACACCTGTACAAGGAATCTAAATGAATACTTCAATAAACGCTACTGGTAGCCAAACATGCTGGGCATCATCTAGGAAGCCCTTGGTCATCATGAAGAGTATTAAAAGCATGCTAACCCTAATGTACCCCAAGCCAGTAATGCCGGTCACAATAACACAGCTGTCCAAGGTATGGGCATCAGATAATGTGATAACCATGCCAGGAGGCAGCAAAAGCAAAAAAATAAGCTATTACAGTCATTGGCTATGCCATAAGATGGCCTGTAGCCCAAGCTACAGAAGGACACAAAGTGAACCATGCAAGCGGATCCATAGGCAAGGAGATATAGCCTAGCTTGGGGAAATGATCTCTGAACCCCTAGTGGAAAGCTGAATCCGCTTCTTTTAGCACCAGCCTATACCTTGGTAAAAAGGACATCCAACACAATTTATGTGGCCCTTGCCTTCCCCAGGAGGATGGTAGGGTTGAAAGGTTAATTGGGGTGCTAGTAGAGGAATTAAATAAGCTATCCATAAGCAACATTCATCCCTGGGCTGATATGCTTTCAACAGCACTGTTGGTATGTCATAATCATGTTAACTGTGATATGGTGAAAGCTCATATGAACTTGTCTATGGACATAAGTCAACTGTTTTCAGTATAACTCTAGGACCATACTCACCCCTACCAAAAAGGTACCTGGAGATGAAAATCCTGTGATACAACAAGCCATGAAAGATCAAGAATAAGAAAGGGAAAGAGTGGATTGGGAAGCAATACCACTCCAGGAGGAAAGATTCCAAGTAAGAAATGAGATCTGGGTGGTGAACTACAGCCTACTTAAGCTGGAGCTGGGATAAGGGGACCTGGTGCTGCTATAGAAGGTAGACCAAACAACACCTACCATGTGACAGGGATTGGTGCTGTACTGGATTGCAACTCATGCACCATGATTGACTCTGTCCCTGTAAAGCAAGAAACGCCTGATGTGATTCCTGACTACTGACCAATAGCACAAAGCTGGACTGATACCAGGCGCAAATCCTGGATAGTCTCAATAAATTCCAAAAGTCCATCTTTCCAGCATCACAGGGGGATGCCACAACCTCTACAATTACTATCCCTCAAAAAAGTTCCCTTAGAACACCTTGGTTAAGGAATAATTAGTGGCACTCAAATCAGACGTTTATTTTGTATGGAGATAAAACAGTTTGAATCCTGAGCAGAGAATTACCTGGTCAATCCCCATGGCTGCTATGATGTACATGGACAGTATATGGCTCTTTGTGATACTATATAATTCTCTATCTCTGCATCAAGTAGAGACTTTGTTCTCTTCTTAACTTCCATTTATCTTGTTTTATATACTTCTTAGAAGTGTATACCTGACCTTTGGATATCACATTATGTGTTGATTGGTATAATGAGTTTGATTTGGGTTTGATTTTAAAATAAATACTGTATAAAATTTCAAACAAGAGTTTTTTTTAAAAAAGTTGATCAGATCTATCAGATATATTGTTTTATTGGTGCATTGCTATAATTGCCATACACCCTTGGGTTTGCTCTTGGGTTTCACACTGGATGGCAAGAAAGTGGCGCTAAATTCCAGAGGGAAAGCCTTCTCCTCCAGGATCCTTTCAGGATGAACTGGGGTTCTCAAGTTAGGGGATCCACAGCCCTAGAAGGATTCGATTTGCATACCTAATTTAACGCATTTTGGAATTGGACAGGATTTTATCTGCCGCAGCCCTTCCTTCCTTCTAAATTCCCAAAATTGGTCTGCATGAATTGCGATGCGACTTGGGGGTAATGGAATGATCTGTAACCTATCTCCAAAGTAAAAAGAAACAAGCCGGGAAAATAAGGCAAACATCCTCACTCTACCGACGTGATGACAATCGTGGTGATCTAACTTGGAGCATCCAGATCAACTCGGATGGGATGAAGACGGGAGCTCATAGTTTATCTTGGCCTAGGTTATGGATTGGAAGCGTTGAAATGTTTCAAGATGATTTATGGATTGATTTCGGGAAGGAACATTTTTAAGTGGTGCAGAAAATTTTAATAGGTTTGTCTTTGAGACTAGTAGTGAGAGGCCGCTCTGAGGTTGCCGTAACTGCCTGGCTGGGCAGGGGTGCTGGTGTACGAGGTATAGGGATTTCTCTTGGCAGGGGTGTCCTTGTACTTTGGATATATATCCTCCCTGATGGGCTCCTTATTCTCGGTTGACGGGGTAGGGTTGTTGTAATTGTCGGTGTTCTTGTCGGCGGAGGGATCGTCATAGTTTGTGCTGTTCTTCTTCTTCTTCTTGTCGTTGAAGTAGGCAAGGGATTTCTCATACTTTGGGCTTGGGTTTAACTTGTAGCCCATTGTCTTGAGGATTTGGAGAGTGCGCTTGCCAAAGGGGGATGTCTTCCACCCCTTCTTGGAGATGTCGTGGATTCCTTGACCGTTCATGGAGCGGCGGGTGATGAGGCGGTCGGTGGTGGTGTTGTACTTTGAGGAAATATGGGCAATCGACACGCCAGAGAGGAAGGGAAGTCCAGTTTCCAGGTATACTTTCTTTTTATTCCATGTTTGGAAGTATAGTCCATCTGGCTTCTGGGCATAGTTTACGATGGATTGGGCGCTTTTGGAATGCTCTTCGGTGTACAGGGCGCGTATAGGGGAGGGTAGATCGAATTTGGTATTTTCTTTGTTCATCTCATCAACCCATTTACCTATGGAGATAGCGTTACTTGTGTAGATGTGCTTCTCAAATGAATTCAGTAGCACCGTGAAGTTAACAAGGTTGTCATTGTAGGTGGTATAGTTGAAGTTTGAAAGGAAGCCCTTTTCTATGGTGAAGGTGGTGACCATCCCCAACCCGTGCAAGACCTCGTGGCAGATGGTATCGATGAGGGAGTTTTCGTTGAATCCCTGTTTGTTGGAGTATTCGTCGGGAAAGAACTGGGAGTGCTTTCCGTTGATGGAAATTCCCATATCGTAAGGTTCAATGCTTTGCGTTGTACTCTTGTAAATAGGGAGCTGCTTAAAGAGGGCTTGGGGGTAGTTGGTATCACCAATCGCTACTACAACTGGGGTGCTTTTGCCTAAAGTGTAAGTGTTTATATTGGATTATAAGTACCTGTTGTGGTTTTATCCCATGTAGAGTCTCCAGAGTAGTCGGAATAGTCAGCCTTGATGTTGACAGTGGTTTGTAAATCAAGCGCATTCTCCAAGAATATTGCCGACAGGCTAAACCCTTTCTCCGCCTGCTCACATACCCAAGCATCGTATTCGCATTTCAGATCGATCTTGAATTTTGAAGGCTTAGAAACCTCTGCCGCTGCTAGAGCTAGGAACACTACAAACAATTTTGTAAACAACTGCATTGCTTTTTTCCGCCGCACCCAGCGCCCTTTTATCTCTGCCCGCTGCAAACCAAAGCAAGCCTTGCGTGGAATTCCTCTTGTCACACTTGAAATAAAACATAATCCATTCTCTTTAGCATTTATATTTGAAATCCTACCACCCAAATTTAGATATTCCTTGGGCACTTAAAAGAACAAATGTACAGCTCCTGGGTCCTATGCAGGATTCGCATCAT
Organism: Entomophthora muscae; assembly: GCA_014839935.2. NCBI lineage: Eukaryota > Fungi > Entomophthoromycota > Entomophthoromycetes > Entomophthorales > Entomophthoraceae > Entomophthora > Entomophthora muscae. The sequence goes on along the minus strand of QTSX02003025.1, from coordinate 44,466 downwards.
TGGTCGAATCCTCCCCATCAAACAATATCATTGGCGCACGAGTCCTAAGATTGCTCCAATCCGCATTTGAAACCAAATGTTCCAAGGAAAAAGACGAAGATGCATCCTTGACCAAGATTTACAAAAAATTATGATTTCTAAGCAACATCAGCTAAAAGCCGAAGATATAACAAGATCTGGACTTGCTAAAGCATTTTGGTGGAGTGTAACAGTAACACTATTATAAATATCTTCTTGTTCAGAATTGATTGTCACTATGTAATGTATGTCGACATCACAATAGGAGCCAAACCTGTGGATTTATGAATCAAGCTGGATTCCAAATAAAAATCTTAATCAACCAGGCTGTGAGAAAAGCTTTATGACACCCGAATGCATGAGCAATGTAAACTAATGCAAAGCAAGGCTTGGAGTAGGATCCCAAGCGGCATCGCATTCAGATTCCCATGACCCATCACCTCTAGCTCGTTAAGTGCAAATCACACTCTTGGCCAAGTTCCTTGCATTACTTGGCGTAAGTTAAGATCCAATTACTTCCACCGAAACAAACTCCAACCGTACTAAGGGTAGGCTGCTTACGCCAAGCCCCAGGCAGCTGCGGCTAGTTCCTGGCTCCAGGTCACTTTTCAAATGTATATTTAAAATATTTAAATATGAAAAGCCCAGTTCTGACTGCAGCGGCCCAAGGCCGAAGCATTCCTACGCAAGAGCGAGCGATGTATCAATCCAAGCTGATCTAAAACCTCGAGTTCACCCATGCAGCCCATGGAGCTAGCCAGTTTTGGTAGACTTGTCGAACCCCTAGAGCAAACCAATGGGAGCCTACCGCGATAAGAAACCCATATACCCAGCTCGAACTTCACCAAGCCACGAGCCATTTGGCAAACCGAGCCTCGCGAAATCGAAACCCAAACCAGAAAGTTCCCAAATATAGCTCCAATTCAACTTACATCTTGGGTTATTACCCAACAGTTTATATCCATTAAAGTATCTAGATAATAGTCTATAAACACTTTAATTACCAAAAAAATATTTAACCTCATCACATTTCACCACTTGTTGCAAATAGGCTAAACTAACGCATATCAGACCGGGCTGCGCTAGGCCACCCAAGAGCGCTTTTTTATGCACACTCTGTCAAAAGCTCCAAGCATTGGTGGCGTGAAGCTTAGCAGCATTGAAAACCTAAACGCAAGCCCAACTAGCAGCATCCTCTAAAGCCTATAAATATGAAGCATAAATTGCCAATTTTTTAAAAAAACAAGTTTATTAAAGATAAAGCATGATTTGTCAAACCACCTGGTACGAAGAATTGGAACTAGAGTTGAATCTACAATCTAGTTCTTGTTTTAAGGCCACGGGTCAAATGATCCAGATTACATAATACTATCATCGAGGCAACAGCGTCCATAGTGCCAACTAGGGCTGCGTCGTCCCACCCCCGGACAAAACCCGGATTCTGTCCGAAGTTTCTGAAAATGTGGAAGGTAATATATTTTCTATTTAAAGCTGATTTTAAATCCGATCTTCCAGAATGCAGGAAAAAAGATGATCTTTGTCCGGGGGTGGGACGCCGCAGCCCTAGTGCCAACGCTGACACTATTTTAAAGTCTGAATTTTGTTTTTAAAAGTGTGACATCTCCAGTTTAACTAATTTTAAACTTCACCCTGAGCTTTTTTAATTCAAAGAATATTCAATACCCATACAGTACCCTTAAATGACCCCAAGTGCTCAAAAATGCAACAAACGTACCATGATGGTATGGATAAATAGCTGATCGTTCCTGAGTTTCCCATGTAAATTACACTCTTTGCAACATAGGCTTATTAAGTTGCAAAAAATCTCTAGAAACACAAATTATAGCTCCTACAGTAGTTTTCAAAGAGGTGAAGATAATTTTAACCCCCAGATCAAAGCAGGAATTTTTAGTCAAAAAACAAGACCACACCGGCCTCATATCTATTGCTAATCACTATAAATAAGACCTCGTTTGGCTTTTGACTGATCGAATTTGATCTTTAGGTGACCTTTTTTGCTTACCCTCACCACTAGGAAAGCTACTGTATAGCTATATAAAATATAGAAAGAACTAAAGTAAATTGATGCTTATCTGATCAACCCCATATACAAGCAACCAAAAGTACCATAATAATTAACTTGCAGATCAGTAAAGTTTATAGTGTCACAACTCAACCAACGGTAGTCCAGCATTTAGATTTGGGGATACAGCATTCCAAATAGAAATGGCACAGAATAAAGATAATATACTAGCTTCATTCAGGAGGCAGTAGTCAATCTACCATAAAAAGAAGCCACTCATCCACCAGGGGATAGCTTGTAGCAGGATCCAGGTACAGTATGAACATCAAATAGGTAATCAAGGGATCATCGCCTGGAATCAGCTGGGCTCCTGATTAGATATTTCCTGCGTTTTTATACCGGCAGAAGGATTTCCCATATCATTAGATGCATCATAAACCAATTCTGTGGCCACCCCTGGGTGTTGTAAGACGTGTTGGAAGGCACTTTATCAAAACCATTTATTACACCCCATCCCCCCAGTTTTTTTAAACCAGGATTAAGATTATCAGAAGGTCCAGGAAGTTTCCATAAACTTTCCTGGTCAGCTACAGCACAGAAGGGGCACAATCAGTTGTGAATGAGCTTCTTGGTATTACCTTGAGTTTCTTCAAGCTGATAGGTGTGAAAGCCATAGTTAGCTGTCTTTAACGGCCCGGGTGGTTGGGCTTTGGTTTTAAAGTGGGGGGAATTGGGGCATAAGCTGGATCACTCACAGTATAACCAGCTTCCAGGTGCTAGGCTGTAGTGTTTGGCTCTTGGGGATAACATCCCAGAAGAAAAGCTGTAAACCTTTTCCACAAAAGGTTTGAGGGTTGAAGCTAGCCTTGGGTTAGTCTTCAGGGCAAAAATAAGGGGACATAAATTAATTTCCTGGAACAAATAAATGAAGTTCCCTTTTAATGAGCAAAAAATAAATAAGTTTAAGATTATAAAAGTCAACAAAAATAAGGATAAACTTGTCTTCATATTGAGAGAGGATTCTACTTATATAGCTATTGGGCCTCAGATTGTTCACCAGATAAACAAGGGTCAAGTTGGGCTTAAAATTGTACCAGGATTGGAACAACCAAGGTAGCATAATCCTGAATGTGTAGATATTGAAGTTGATCCATTTTCAAAAAGGGGCAACTGTTGTACTCAAAAGAAACCCCAACCAAGTCTTTGAAAGCATTACAATACAAAGGCCATAATAAGATAGCATTGCTGGTGCAATTTACACCATAAGCCACCCTGTTGACCTAATCTTGCTCAATGTTGCAGGCTTTGATGTGCCATTGTGCCAGCAAGGAAGTCACTGTAAGGGGTGGTTTGGCCAGAAATATGGGTTTAAACTTGCCCTAATCCACTTTGATAATGCACATGGCATTACTAAAGGCTAATATATGGAACTGAACCCTGTACATTAGTTGATTCTGATAGCTAGGATGAGTAGGGTGGTTGAAAAATATTTCTTTCAAGGGGTGTTTGCATATTTATGGGACAGCTTAATAATTATCTCAACCTGCAACCTATTCAATTTTCCCACTTGGCCATTGCTGGTGTGTGATATGGGGATATAACCACACATTCCAGGGTGTTATTCACTCATTTTGCTTTGATGATGTTGCTCACAATTTTCAACCTCTCATCTGTGATGAATGCTTTAGATAACCAAAGCATATCACATTCTACTTGTCAATAAAGAAGGTGATGGTTGTGGCAGTGTGGTTAGTGGATGCCCAAGCTTCAGAACATCATGTAAAATAATCATTGGCTGTCATGATTTTCTTCTTCACTAGTTTATCTTCAGGTAAGGGTCCTACAATTCTAAGAGCCTATGACTCAATTGGGTTTGTAGTGTTGATGGGTAAATCTGACTTTGGTGGGGCAGTCTTGTGTGGATTCTTCTTGCACAACAACTGTCTCCAGGAGAACCAGGATGTCCTGAATCACATGCACCCACCAGACCTTAGTTTCATTATTTCAAATAGGTTACATGTCAGGGTCCAAAAAAATCTGTCAAGGAATCAATCAATATCTTATCAAAGATATAGTAATTTACAATCACATGGTTGCCAAATTGGTTTAAAAATAAGGGTTCAGTAATTTAAGCCTCTATTCCACAAAAACATAATCAGTGCTGGGGGAAGCTTGTTCTGGGAGGCACCCAGATAAAGTGTTGTCAACTTTCAAAAAAAACCAATTTGCTAAAAACCTCAGGAGTTGGGAATTTTAGCCTCTAAAAGTCACCAAAAGGATCACAAGGTTTGAGCCAAGCACCAGGACCTAAGAATAGCATTTTTTCACCCCTGAGCAACCAACCAGATGATGGTAATGTCAGTAAAATGGTGACATGTGACCAGCCAGCCAATTAGGATGCCTTAACCAGCCAGAAGCCAATTCCCAGCAGTAAATATCTGGGGAAGTTAGAAATCCCTCCTTGTTGACATCTCTAGACAAACAACTGTTATTTAATGCAATCTGAGCATTTGACCTTTATAGGAGTTTATTATATCATTAAAATTGTATGCTTTTAGTACTGTCAAACAGAGTTTACTTGCAGCTCCAACACCAGCACTAGGAGACTGATAAAATTATTGCTGCTTCTGTTTAATCAACTTTTTGCCCTGTCTCTCCCTCCAGAGCACTATATCAGGAAATTATTCCTGCTTCTTTAACCCATTTTCCTTCTAAGGTATTTACCAGCTTTGCCAAATTTCCAACTTACTCCGCCAAGACAACCCATGAGTGCCGCCGCAGAAGAACTCTCCTTATCACCACCATTTTATCACATGACTACAGCAAGCTTGGGCTTCCCTATCTCACCATGCTGGGGCTTGCTGAACAAATAATTTCCCACATGAGAGTATGGTGCCTGTTGTAAATTAGATTGCATGGATAGAATGGTCAAGGCTATCGGTGAAATTAATTCTGATGGTCAAGGCTAATTCAGTTAGCACTCAAATTTTTCGGATCCTACAGATTTGCATTCCTTAATTAAATTTGGATGTTACAGCATTCTGGTCAGCCTTTCACATCCTGATAGATTGGGTTTGGGAATTGCTAGCAGCTTCTGTAATGGGTAGCTGCAACTGCAGCCCACTCTGGAGTAATGTGCACCCATTCTTCCCTATCAGATCATCCAGATCATCCCTAAAAGGAAGGAATGCAGATGCAAGAGCCTGGTGGATCCAAGAAGATGCTGTAATGCTCCAAACAATTGTGCAGGTGTTAATAACACTCCTGCAACCATCATGCAGCATTCATAGTATATAATTTCCCTTCTTTCTCCAATAAAACATATACTTTTATACATTCACCTATTACCTTTAGCTCTACCCAGTTGTTACTTTATAACTAAAAGGTAAAGACTCCAGAGATAAAGACTGGTATTAATCCGTGCTTAGGCCTACAACCATACTCTTACAAGCTAGCACTTCAGACGTTAACCTCTAAGACGTCCATAAAGCCCAAAACACGACATTGGTGCTTACTCCTGACATGTATCAAACCAGAAACAACAAACCTGCAGGACCCCCCCTGCTGTGGTCCTGTTTCATCCCAGGGAGGAAATAGCCCACTTTCTGCTTCGGCATATCAAAGAGGCATACTCCAGCAGACACCAGAGTTGTCCTTCCCGGAAACTGCCAATCAGGATGGTACACCCCCAAATCCCCAGGAGCTGCCTGCACTTAGCCAGTTTATGGGAGATGTACATAGACCTCCTACCATCCAATGCTACAAAACCTTGAACTTAAATGTGGCTATACCTAATCCAGTTAATGCCAACATAGTTCCCTCCTCCCAGACCTTGGACTCCACTATCCAAGGAATGGACAAAGGAGCAGTTCAAGATAGGGAGAACTTGGCTTGCCTGGCAATCCTACCAGCCTATGGACCCTCCATCAGAGAGAGGTTCCAAACCCTGAGCCATACCACTCCCAAACAACTCAAGAAGGACATGAAGACCATTAACCAGATGAAGGATTACCTGTACTGCTTTTTACACCCCGCTATCTGCCATAATCAAGTCCACCTAGCCTGACAAGAGAATGTACTTTTGTACCAAAGCCAGTTGATTACAGCTCAACAGAACTTCCTGTAGACGCTATACTCTGACCTCAGTGCCAAATTTGGGTTGGTTAACCAGCAAATTGCTGAGCTAGTCAGAAGCCAGATGTCTTCAACCTGATTCATGGAAACTATGGAGCAATCTTTCCATAGCTACATCCCCCAGGTGGTTCAGCAGATCCTAAGCAACTATGGGTTGGACCCACACTGAATCTCTGTAGTGACTGGACATGTCAAAAGCTCCAGTGACCTCTTCCAAGCCATTGTACAGGAACTGGAGAAAATTACTCTGGGCCCTACCACTGAGGAGTCCACTGGGAACAATACCAACATGCTCCATAAGGAGATAATGGAACTCTTTAGACACTTCCGCTCCTTGGAAAAAGACGTCCATGAACTCCATCAATATAATACCTTCTTGTATAGAGATCTCTGCACTTTTCAGGCCCAACTAGATGAAGGACTCAAAGACCTCAAGGCCGTTCATTCTGGTTCTAACTGTGACCAACAACAACAGTCTGCCTTAGAACAGGTCAACCAAACCTTTGCCGAGACCACCTGTCAACAGATTCAAGGGTTGGAGGATGAAGTGAATGGACTGGTAAAGGAAAACCAGGTCATCAGAGAAGAGCTCAAGGACACCATAGCCACTCTGTACACTCTCCAGGTCCAAATTGACCCTCTTACTGCTCTCCTAATGGTCTCCCCTCTCAGAGGGAGAACAGTACATTTTAAAGAACCTAGGTCCATTAGTGGACTCTCTTTGGGAAGCCAGGCACACTCTTCTGGCAATGAATCTTATCACAGCTATGTTGAAGATGATGCTGCCCAAAGAAGCGTCCCTAGGAACATCATGATGACTGAAGCAGTACTGGAGAGCAGTGGGTTCAGGAACCCATCTGCTTGGAAACATACCACCCAAAAGGTGTATGGCCGCAGATGGATTCAACCCTGTGACTAGAGAACCAATTGGAACAGAGACCATTCCCATATGAAATAATTCTCCAATAAGGTGGCATAAACCCAAAAGTGGATGGAATCTTCCCAAAAGGAAGTAAGCTCCAAGATAACTGAGAAGGAAAACAGGAGCCAAATGATGGAATAAGGAAGGAGCAGGCAGACTGGTCCCCATGACCTGTGGTTCCTCTGTAATAGGGGGGTTCTGTGACAATGGAGTAGTGGTGTACAACCACTCCTGGTATCACTTGGTGCCATGACTTGTCAAGGTAATTAGGAGGAGATGAACCAGAATTGGCTCTGGTTCTAAGGGATATGCTTGCAGTAAAGGACTGGACAAGGAGCAACTAAACCAACCATTTATACCCAAATGGTCCCCATTGGGAAGACTTGGGTAGTATCATGGTGTTGGATTTCAAGACTGGAGAGCAAGCAAGAATAAATCAACTAGGTAAAGTAAATTGACTTTATTAACTGAACAATCAAACATCCTGACAAATGGAGCCTTTTATAGGCTGTTAAGAGGTGTTTTAAATTGTAGTTCAAGGAGAAATGGGAGCAATATTGGGGAAGTTGGGGCAATTGGGGAGGGAAACTTGGCAGGGGGAGCTTTGACTTAAATTTAAAAAGATATTTTTAAAAATAGAGCCATTGGCCCTTGCTGCCCCTTCTCAAACAGCTAGGTATCATTTACCCCAGCTGTTAGAGAAGCAATAGTTTGGGGAACAACTGCTGTTGCAATTTGGGGCCCCAAAGAAGGTAAATCACTGTTAATTGTTTCATTATTAAGTACAGAGCCTAGACGTCTTTTAACATCATTTGAGTTTGAAGCAAAAGTGAGTTCAAAATCTCCTAGCGTGGTTGTAACATCTGATTGGCTGCAGGAAGCCATCTCGTGTAGTGGCAAAGGTAAGTTTGAATTTGACATACTAACTTTGTTTAGGTGATCACCCGGTGAGCTAGAGGACCCAGGTAGATCCCCTTATTGGAACAAAAGATGGCATCTGGGCTTGAATAAAGGCTTTTTAAAGGTAATATAGGACTGTTACTACATATTAATAAACCATTTCTAGGTCCTGGAGGAAACTCTGAATTAGTAGAAGAGTTCCTAGGCCCTGGAAGTATTAAAATTTCCTTGTTGTTGTCAGGAAGAATAGAAAAGGCATTCCTGACAAGTGGCAATCCCCTAGCTAACCCTAATTAAACCAGATTACAGGAACGTCAGGCTGCTTCAGAAGCCAGATACCAGGCTTCCAGAGGCAAATACTCCCCCATCCAAAGATCTTTCAATACAAGCACCGTGATCCCTAACTTTAAGCCTTTCAACTTGCCTAATTTTGGTATGAAAAACAACATTACCATGTTCTTGAGACTGTATGAAAATACAATGTATGAGGCTGATGAGACAATGAAGAACTCTCCTATCTCCAACTGCCTGGATTCTGAGATACAGACCATCATCATGCCCAGACTCCCAGAACGTGGATGGACCTTTGCCAATGTCTCCAAAGCCTTAATGGATGAATTTGGCAGTTAAGAAGCCCTCAATAACAGAAAGATGGACTTTGTGGAGGGAAGCATTAAGAAAGTAGAGACCATGCAAGAGTTTGCAGATAGTTTCTACCTAGAAGCCCAGAATCTGATCTCCCTGAAAGCTGCTTCCTTCATTGATGTTAAGTCAGCCCTGCTCAATGCAGTACAACCTAACAAGAACCTCTCTCTTACCTTGAAGTCTGGAATCTATGGAGCTCACAACGTCTCTGATCTAATTTGCCACCTCCTCACCTTCAAGTATGACTTTGAAGTCCACATTCTCTCTGTACCAAGAGTATCCCAGGAGAACATAAACAAACCCTATTGCTCTGATAAGCCTAAGACTGGTGAAAGATCATCCACTCAAGGGACAGCTGGTACCAATAACACCCGTACATACTACAAGTGTGGGAAGCCAGGTCACGTGTCTAGAGAATGAAAGCAACCTGTGTCCAAGGTGCACCACGTAGGAACAGAGTATTATGACTCCAAAGAAGATTGAGAGGATTAAGAAGCTTCTCAAGATGAGGAGCCAAAAAACTTCTGAGCAGCCAAGACAATGAGAAATCCCTGGTTGCACATGTATATGTACCTCCCCTCTTTCCACCTTCTCCCCTCCCACCTGAAGACCCAGGTGCTCCCAGCTATGCCCCTCCATCCAACACAGCCCTGACTTTGGAATTAGAAGACCCTGAAGTCCCCCACCATCAAGCCCTAGCCTAGGCTCCACTGACCCTGACGCTAGCCCCTTTCTCTGCTATACCAACTCCCGGGAAATAGAGTAAGACAAGCTTCATAGAGTCCTTGAAGTCAATGCAGTCAATGCTTTTACTCAAAATCAAAGAGTGAGGAAGGAACCATTGATTACACCAGAAGCTCAGGATACTGTTGCGCCTCCCTTCACTGAACAGCTAGCACTCCCTTCCACTGAGGTCACTGATGAAAGTGACAGTGCTAAGAGAATGTCCCAGCTTCTAAAGTCTGTTCACGTCTCTGCCTCTCTGGAAAAATTAAAGGGAATCAGTCCCACACTAAGCAATGCTTTGGAATCTTTCCTTGGTAAGTATAAGGACATGGATAGCTATAGAGTCATTTCCCTTGGCACTGATGCAGGAGACCAAAAATACTGTACCTATATTGATATGGTGGTGCATAAGGTGAAGGTCAGAGCCATCATTGACTCTGGCGCTCCTGGAAATATAGTCTCTTCCAGACTGGTGAAAAAAATAAATATAGCCCCAGACTTGGACTACCAAGAGGTATTTGGGACCGCAGTTTCACTTAGCACAAAGGCTATGGGCGCCTACTCTTCATTGCCCCTTTGGTTTGGGAATTTGGTAGTAACCACTCCCGTCATTGTACTGAAAAATAGCAGCTATGACATCCTAATAGGCACAGGAATCATGACTAAGTACAGAATCATCACCAATCATGGATATGACACCTTCAGATCTTAGGCCAGACCATCCCCATGTACTATACTGGAAGCAGGATTGTTGACTTGCCCAAGAAGAAGCTGCACTTTATCAATATGGATTATGAAGACAGAGATATCCCTATTGCCTACACCCTGTGGCATAGGAAGCTGAAGCCTCTCCCTATCTCAACAAAGGAGTACAAAGGCATTCCCTTATACCCCTCTTCAGCTTTCTTCATTCCTTCTGGGTCCCAAGTAGTACATCACACTGGACTTTCTGTGGAGTTACTACCTGTACTACATGGAGAAGTATTTGGTCATCCAGGTGCTTCACGCCTTGAGCATTGGATATGCCCTGGAGTTGTGATGCCTGGCCCTGAAGAGTTACAAGTACTTCTGGCCAACCTAAGCCCATCCCCTCTGATGGTACAGAGGAACCAATTCATAGGCTATGTCAAGCTAGAGGAGCACTCCAACCTTGTGGAAGTTTCTCCTTTTTCAGGATTAGATGAGTTGGGGCTTTCAGAAGAAAAGCCTATGGCTCTGACTATGATCCCTAGAGATCTACTCCTTGGGTTGACAGAACCAGAAATGAATCAAGCCTTGGCCCTTTTTGAGAAATACAAGGAATTATTTTCCAAGGAAAAATTTTGTGCTTGGAAAAGAGCTGGAGTTGAGCATGTCATTGACACGCAAGGACATGCCCCCATCAATTCCAGACCCATTAGATGTAGCCATGCCAACCAAAACATTGCCAATGAAGAGCTACAGAAGATACTGAGTTCTGGCATGCTGATTCCCAGCCAAAGCCCTTGGTCCTCCCCACCTCTTATCATCAAAAACAAGGATGAAACCAATAGAGTTGTCATTGACTACTGGCAACTTAACTCTATCCCCAGAAAGGACAACTACCCCTTTCCATGGATAGATGTCACCTTGGACTGTTTGAGAGGAGCGCAATACTTCAGTGCCATGGATTTAATTAGGTGGCTACTTGCAGATTGACTTACCCCCTGAGGACCAAGAGAAATGTGCCATTATCACCAAGAAAGGTCTTGTTTCAATCTACCTGAATGCCACAAGGGTTGACTAATGCCCTGGCCACCTTCCAGCGTGCTATGGGCACTGTAATGGGAGACTTGAAACTCACTAGTGTACTGGTGTACCTAGATGATATCAATGTTTTCTCTTCAACCTTCCAAGAGCACCTAAAACATCTAGAGGAAGTCTTCCAGCGTCTCCTAAAAGCCTTCCTCAAGCTAAAACCTAGGAAGTGTAACTTTTTTAAAAGAACCCCTAGAGTTCCTTGGCTTTGTCATCAGTAAGGATGGAGTACGTCCTTTTACGGCCAAGGTTGAAGCTATTCCCAAAATAAAAGTGCCTGCTAACAAGAGAGACATTCAAGTCTTCTTGGGAATGATAGGTTATTATAGATGTTTCATCCCCAAATTTTCCCAGATTGGAAACCCTCTCTTCAATCTCTTATGGACTAATGTAGACTTCTTTTAGAGTACCACTTGTTGGGAAGCCTTTGATTCTCTCAAGTAAAGTTTGATGTGTGCCCCTGTATTAGCTTATCCCAAATTTGACAAGCCCTTTGTGGTTCACACTGGCACCAGTCTTACAGCCATAGGTGATGTCTTGTCTCAACTTGATAAAAATGGCCATGAACTCCCTTTTGGCTATTCTTACAGAACCTTGAACTGCCATGAGCGTAAATACACAGTGACTAAAATAGAGTGTTTGGCAGTGATCTATTCTTATCATCAGTTTAGAGTATACTTAAATAGTGTACTCTTCACTGTGGTAACTGACCATGCCTCTCTTAAGTGGCTTAAAATCTTGAAGGACCCTGAAGGAAGACTTGCCTGATGGGCCATCAAGCTTCAAGCTTTTGACTATGATTTAGTACATTGTGTTGGTGCTGTTCACCAGAATGAAGATTGTCCCTCACTACTGTCACCCATTGCCCTTGTGTCCTCCATTGCTGATGAGCTTTATTACAAACTACTGGTTGATCAATCTTTGTGGGGGAGGAGCCCATCAAAATTCAAAAAGCCTTGAAGAAACTCTCTGAGGATACAAAAGTAAAGAATGATTAAATCTTCAAAAAGTAAAAGGACTTGTGGTTATCTTATGTTTGGCTCTCCTTATGCCTGGACAAAGTAGTTGCCGCCCACAAAGTAAAAGGACATGGAGGTGTGCATAAAACTCTCACCCAGCTGCAGGAACACTGTACTGGGTTGGAATGACCTCTAATGTTGCTGAAACCTTTGCTTCCTGAAATGATTGCAACATTGAACGTCCTAAGGTTGCTAGGTTCTAACATAAACTCTTCTAATCTTGTTTTGCCTTCCATACTGTTGCCATTGATGTAGTTGGACCTCTTCCTGTCACCAAAGGAAAGAATAAGTACATCCTGGTAGCCGTAGACCAACTGACCAAATGGGTTGAAGCTAAAGACAGTCCCTAATCAATCTGCACTTATCACTGCTAACTTCATCTTGAAACAGATAGTATACTGACATGGATGCCAGAAAATGCTTCTGACAGATAATGGAACCAACTTCACCAGTCACAGGATCCCTAGGTTGAACCAACTTATGGGAATCAGAGGAGCCTTGTCTACACCATACCATCCTCAAACTAATTGAATGGTTGAGAGAACAAATGGAAGCTTGGTCCAGATACTCAGGAAGCTAGCCCACCAAAATGAGTCTGAATGGGACACAACCTGCCTGCAGCCAACTTTGCATATAATATTGGCTATTATAGAGAAACAGGAAAAACTCCCTTTCAACTCTTATATTGCTGCCAGTCTGGATTACCTCCCCATCTGTACTCCTTGGTGAAGGCCAACCCTGCTGTCACCCCAGATGCCTACCCCCATAAGCTGGTCCAGACCTTGATCAGAATACAGGATGAAGCCTATACTGTCAACATTAGTACTAAGAAAAAGGATGTAGAGTATTCTCAGTCTAAACGTCCTTCCCTTCCTAGCTATCAGATTGGAGACCTGGTCTACTTCTATAGCAACAGAGGCTTATGGGCGTGAAAGAAAACTTGCCTCCCTATGTTAGGCAACTGTGGTAAGTTTGACTCCCTGGTGACTGACTCCCTGGAACTTGACAAAGTGTCGAGTACCAGGGAGTCAAGTGCCGCATATGTGAATCTATTAGTATTTTTGGCTTAACCAATTTTAAGCTAATTTTTACTAGTAATTTAGGGGCTCAGAACCAAAAACCAAGGTTAAATTTACTTGAACTTGACTCTGTTTAATAATTTGGTTAGTTAAAATACCAATTTAAGGGGTAATTTATAAGTAAATTTCCTAATAGAAATAAAGAAACCTGTGCTCAACACTCTAAACCAAAAAGTGACCAGTTTGACACTTTTTAAGCCAAATTTTAATTTTATTAATAAAATACATATGCTCTTATATAAAATTTATTATTTACTATTATATTTTTATTATTAGTGTCCATAGTTAATAATTAGGCTCCCAAGCACCACTATACTGGATTTGGTGACATAGACATTAATCAAATACCCCACTTGTTTTACATTATGTCATTCCCAGGTTTTTGGATTTAGTGGTGCCACATAAATTAAGCCCAATTTATTAAGAGATTTCATACTGTAAATTCAGAACCTGAACGTAAAAATATGGGATTGTCAAATCCATGGTCCAAATTTCAAATCACTTTTGCAGGATAGCCTTTTTTAATTAAATTGATTTTTTGTGTATTTATTTGAATTTTTAAAAATGCAAGAACTCATAGACACTTTGTAAAGTTCAAGTCAAACTGCATATTTCCAATGGACAAAATGAATTAACTGGAATCAGATTTGAAGCGTTCAAATCCATCAACCATTTTCATTAAGTTTACTATGTTTTTTGGAATTACGGGAATGTCAAATCCAAGAACCAAATTTCAAATCACTTTTGAATGCCACTAGTAAACTCAAATAATATTTGCAGGAACTGGAATCCAAATTTAATGTACAGTAAGTAACTAGGAGAAATCAACCCAAATCAAGAAGCTCCACTCTGGATAAAATTAAATAAAAAATCCAACTCAACAGCCATGTTTAGACATGAAATCAAGTAATATGAAAAATTGTCTAAACTGGAAATTATGCAATATTCTGCACTCTAAATCACTAATATAGCGACCATAAACCCATATAATGATATATGAGCTACCCTCCTTCTTCCTTGAAATTTTTTAAAAGTTTTATGGCCCCCAGCGTAGCCAGGGGCCATAAAACTTTTAAAAAATTTCAAGGAAGAAGGAGAGGGGGAAAGGATAAACCATTAAAATTACTAACTATGTATTCATGTATTGCTACTAAGGATACTTGATTACAGTAGATTTTAAAAAACGCTAATAATAAAGTAGAATTATATATTAAAATCTATCTTATCACATTGTCTTTTCCTTGGTGTGCTGATAATGTGCTTGCAATTAATTGGACAGCACATTATAAACACACCAAGGATAAGATAACGTGATAAAATAGATTGTAATACATAATTCTACTTTATTATTAGCGTTTTTTTAAAATCTACTGTAATCAAGCATCTAAATTTTAGCCGTCCTAAAATGGAATAGGGTGATTTTTGAGAATGCCTGTGCTTCCTAAAAAAATCAGCACAAATCCACTCTAGATCCTTTGGCATCCTTTTTGAGACACCCATATTTTATATTTATTTCAAATTCCTTGCAATTATGATTTGAAATTTGGTTCTTGGATTTGACAATCCCGCAATTTAAGATTTGTTAATTTTACATGATGTCTATGATTTGTTTGATATACATGAAATCTCAAATTGTACATTAGAATCCTGAATTTCTGATTCATGTATCCTGCATTTGTTTGCTGAGTTTTGTATTTTGTTAGTTGAGTTATCTGCTTGGGAGTTTCAAAATTTGTCAATTTAAATAAACCAAAAAAAAAGTCAAAATAAATGGTTGATTTCTTTAAATATTTTATTTTTCACTCAGCTGAGTTGCCCGCAAAAGTGATTCAAAATTTGGACCAAGGATTTTACAATCCTGCATTTTTATGTTCAGGTTCTGAATTTACAGTATGTGATTTATAAAAAAACTGAAACTTGACATCTTCTTTGTTTGACTCTATCCACTTGACACCTGATTGGTTTTGGATTTAACTAATCAAAGGCTCATAATTAAGGCTAAATTAATATGTGACACACTATGAGCGCCACTTGACACTCACCCACTTGACACTTTAACTTGGGGATTAGTACAGAGAGCTGCTTAACGTTCAAACCAACACTATGGTAAATAATTCACTCCCAGCTTCTCACAGCATACCATAATCACTAATAAACACATTTTTACTAATTTTAGTTTTTTAACTTATGTTGTATTTTTTTAACTTTCAAGCATATGATACTGCCTTGTTTTTGGGTTAACATTTAAATTTGTTTTAAATTTAAGCAAGTTTTATATGTAAAAAACATAGTAAATTTGATTTTTCTGCTTGACTCCGGCATACCCAACAGTGAGAATTCAGCTTTTCCCAGCTGATCAACAGTGCTAAACTTGACACTTTACTATGCTTTAAATTTTCAACTCTCAATAAAAAATCCACATAATAATTATTTATTTTTTTGCAATTATAATCTACTGCTTTTTCTACTGCTCTCCATATAATTTTCATATATTTTTTGATTTTTAATTGTACTTTTACATTGATTTAGCACTAAGATGTTATGCTGAACCTAACATATTTGATGCTTCATTGTAAATTCACTTATTTTCTATGTTTTAACCTTTATATCTATACTTTGAGTTTCTATTTTGCTTCTATTTACTTTCTTATGTTTTTTTCTTGACAAATAAAGCTTTATTTGCATACTTTTCATTTAACTTTTACTTTGCTTTACCTCTGTGTTTCATATCTTTCACACTATTTTATTTACAAAACTAAACTTTTCTTTAGACAAAATCAAACAAGAACAACCAACAGCCCAAGCGCCAAGCCTCCAAGGGCTCCAAGGGCTCCAAAGAAACTGCCTCCCCTTCCATGCGTACCAAGAAGCCTGCAAAGGCAAAGTCTCCAACCCCATCTCCTCCTACTCCATCTCCTCCTACTCCTCCACCCTCCACCCTCATCTTTCACATCCCCTTCATCTTCCCCAAAAAAATTCTCCCCCAATAAATCTGATGGTGATCTTACTGACCACTCATTTTACCACTCAGAGGCCGACTCCGAGCCCACCAAGGAGCAACATACCAAGAAGTCAAAGGCTGCCAAGGAGCCCACCTCTTCTTCTGGTAAGAAAAAGGAGGCATCCAAGCAGGCCTCAAAGAACCCTTCCCCTCCCCCTCCTGGTGGCTCTTCCCCCCTCCCTCATCTGATCCCCAAGATGAGCCGGAGGAGTACTCCAAGAATTTCAATGCTTCTGGTCTTGTGGCTTGGGATTCACTGGCCATCCACAATATCTGCAATGTGGACGGAAAGTTTAAAGTCCCTAAGCGCTTCCCCCAGTACTTCCCAATTATGTCCGTAAAGGGCGGCCCTGGCTATGTTGCTGACAATTACATTTTTAATTGTAACAATCAAAAGCGCCAAACCAAGAGCAAGCACTTTGTCTGTGAGGATAAGACTTGTGGGGCCTGGCTAAACACCAAGGGCTGGGAGCAAGTAACGGTGGAGAAGGAGGAGCACACATGTGAGCCCCCTAATTAATATATATATATATAAGTGAGTCTGTCTATCTGTAATGTTGCTTTGAGTGGGCTCAAGTTGTAAGGGATTTGACTGAATTGATTTTTACTTAAATTTGATTTTAAAAGTTGATTGTTAAGCCACAAGCTCAATTTGGCACATCCTTACATTCAATCCTTTACATGCATCTTTGAGAGTACACAGATTGAATTCAGTGGAGTGTGGTCTAAATCATGTTGAACTGAAATATAAGCCACTCAAACTTTAATAAAGTTGTTTTTAATTACTTGAATTTTAAATTAGTGGCTAACACCATTCAATCATATCAAAGTGGCTTATCTGTATAGATTACCTGGCTCTAGAATGGGTGGATTAAAATTAGAAAAGAAGTAGCAATTGTTTGAGATCCATTTATATGATTGGATGGTTATGCTCTATGCTGAGTATTGAATTGACAACAAAAAGAGAGCTTGGTCAATTTAAAGCAATACAGTTTGAATTATAATATAAATATCAGTTTAAAGAAAGAGATGGTTGGTTTGGAAATTTTGAAATTCTTATTATTCAAGTGAGATAGTAGAGCATTCCAATTTGATGCCACATGATCCAAGTAGCACCATATTGTTTCAGAGTAAACCTTGCTTGCCACAGCTTCATCCCAAAAGAACATCAGTGGAGTAAAAATACTATGATAAAATTATGATTCAATATAATGATTTTCATGAAATTCAGAGGACGTAGATCAATTTTTCAGATGATTCCAAACAAAATGGTACCAAACATGATAGCTCTAACTGCTCTAGATGCTGAGATATATAGTTAAGTGCTGGAATCGGGTTCACGTCATAATCAAAGGCTCGGACTCGATTTGAAATTATCTAAATTTACTTTTAATGCACACCAAAAAACTAAAATCAATGTATCTCAGTGAATACTAAGCCAATTTTGATTTCCAATAGCTTATTTAAAAGCTTCAGATCAGCTCTACATTTTGAGGGGTTAAAAACGAAATACTAAATTTAAAAATAATTAGTTTAGATGTACTAGTCCTTAATAGTGATACTACACTTATTTAGATTTAGGTTTTATTTATACTTGAAATATACAATTTTAATTTTAAATTTAAATTTAAATAAATATAATTGAAACTACATTTTTATAAAGCAATTAAGTAAATTTTAATTAAACACATGATAAGTACTCCAAGCCTAAAAATAAAATAAAATATATTTAATTTATTTATTAAATCCAACTTTAATTCTGTCCTTGGATGGGGCAACCACCTAGTAAACAAAATAAAAGGGGGAATTGAGAAGAGAATGATACTTTATTATATGTATTTAGATGGTTATATAGTACCATATGAAGCCATAGGCTGTCTTGTACATCAGGCAACTGTGGTAAGTTTGACTCCCTGGTGATCAACTCCCTTAAACTCAACTCCCTGGTAGTTGACACTATAGTAAAGTGAGGATTCAGCTTTTGCCCTGATTAACAACTGGAAATTGACACTTTTTTAATTAACAGATCTTGATGTACTGAAAATTTTTAATATATAAATTAAGCCTTACAGCTATGATATACTAAAGTGACTCCAGAGAGCTCAAAACTGAAATAAAAAAGTGTATCTTAACTGATAAGAATAAGGATAAATAAGCAATTAGTTCTCATTTTACTATGTAATTTACACTCTTCATTATAAAAAGATTTTTTATTACCATAAAAATTAAAATTCCAATGAACCAAAAATAAACACAAACACAACAAATAAAGTTATTTATAATATAAAGAAATGTTAAAACTTATTTGATATGGCTCATATAAGTACAACTGTGAATATCATATGTTTTATTAGGAAATTAACAAAAATTAAGATATTTCACTTACTTGCAACTATAAATA
The DNA here is from genome assembly GCA_014839935.2 of Entomophthora muscae. Lineage (NCBI taxonomy): Eukaryota > Fungi > Entomophthoromycota > Entomophthoromycetes > Entomophthorales > Entomophthoraceae > Entomophthora > Entomophthora muscae. The sequence continues at coordinate 25,822 of QTSX02003025.1, read as the reverse complement.
TTCATCTCAAACTTACAATGCATACATAAAATAATTACTGCTATCTAATTAAATTAAAAAAATAAAAATTAAAACTAAAAACTAAATGGTCAAAACTAATAAGTAAAAAATAAAGTTTAAAAGTTAAAAGTTAAAACCATAGAAGCAAGCAAGTTTATTCCTCATCATTCTTTCCCCGTTTCATTTTAGCCCCTTCCAGGAGGGCAGTGGCAATAAACTCAAGCTGCTGCTTAGGCTCAGAGGCCTTATACTTGCGCTTGGCTGCACCCTGGATGGCCTTGGTGAAGAGGGTACAGCAGGTGGTTGGCTTGGTGGTGGGGACATGGTTGGAGAGATCTCAGAGCTTGGAGATTGATTTCTCTTGCTCATGCTGCAGGAGAGAGAAGAACTTATTGAACTTCAGATGAAGCCCAAAGTTGGCTTTAAGATGCTTGTGATAAGCCTCTAATGCTGAAGTGGTTTTCAGCTTCCCGTTGACGGCCGCCTGGTACACATTCCAGCTGGCCTTGGCGCAGGCCTTGCCTTGCCTCTGTGTAACAACCTTCCCAATCCACTGGGGCTCAAAGTACTCAAGGAAAGGCTTGAACTCTGGGTGCTTTGCTATGTAGGGATCCTTTAAGAGCACCTCTAACCCCTTTGCAGTGTGCTCTGGCTTTAAAAAAAGCCAAGGCACTGAATTGTGCCAGCACAAATCTGCAGGTGTCTGAAGTATCCGTCTGGCTCAACCTACTAAGCTTGGCATGGGCCTGCATGTTAAAAGCAACTGCTTGGCAGAAGTGGAAGCAACACCCATGCACCTCCCCACTGAACAGCTGCTTGAATGCATTGAACTGAGCAGGCTCAAAGTCCATGATGCACACGTGAGGCCCAAGAGCTCTTAGCCTTGCCTTTTCCTCCAAGTCCAGGGTGGCCTGGTCCTTGTCAGAGGCAGGTGGATTGGCGCAGGTGTGGGGGGAGTCTTCTTAGATTTGTCATTGTTAGCGAGAGGAAGGAGGGCAAGTTCTTGGTGGAGGATTGTGAACTCATGTGTGTAAATGACCTCAGTGGCCCCAGGAAGAACTTGAGTGGAATCATCTGGATGTCAATCTGGGCATGGATCATCCAGAGCTGCTTGAACATCTGGGGGCAAGTGGCAAAGGTACCATCAACTAGCCAGATTGAAGCCCTTTTCAACTCCATCAGGTTCTGCTGAGTTGAGTAGCAGATTATGCAGTCTTTGGCAGCAGGCCTGTTGTCATGGAGGAGGAAGCACTCCTCACTTGGAAGCTGCTTGAGCTTGTGGATGAGCGTAAGCTCCAAGAGGACGTCTGAAGCCTTGGGGGGAGGGAGATTGGCGGCAATACATGTATTGCTTATGAACTTAACTAACTGCTCTTAAGTTGGCACCAACTTGAGATTGTTGGGTTTGAGATGTTGCAAAACCTTTATGGCCAGATCAGAAGCCCGGAGGTGAGAGGATGTTGGGATCACCTGGACCAGGTACCATTTTAACATCCAGGTTATTAAATGACTAGATGGTTGCCCCGTCCAAGGACAGAATTAAAGTTGGATTTAATAAATCAATTAAATATATTTTTATTGTGATTTTAGGCTTGGAGTACTTATCATTTGTTTAACTAAAATTTACTTAACTGCTTTTTTAAAATGTAGTTTCAATTATATTTATTTAAATTTAAAATTAAAATTAAAATTGTATATTTCAAGTATAAATAAAAACTAAATCTAAATAAGTGTAGTATCACTATTAAGGACTAGTACATCTAAACTAATTATTTTTAAATTTAGTATTTCGTTTTTAACCCCTCAAAATGTAGAGCTGATCTGAAGCTTTTAAATAAGCTATTGGAAATCAAAATTGGCTTAGTATTCACTGAGATACATTGATTTTAGTTTTTTGGTGTGCATTAAAAGTAAATTTAGATAATTTCAAATCGAGTCCGAGCCTTTGATTATGACGTGAACCCGATTCCAGCACTTAACTATATATCTCAGCATCTAGAGCAGTTAGAGCTATCATGTTTGGTACCATTTTGTTTGGAATCATCTGAAAAATTGATCTACGTCCTCTGAATTTCATGAAAATCATTATATTGAATCATAATTTTATCATAGTATTTTTACTCCACTGATGTTCTTTTGGGATGAAGCTGTGGCAAGCAAGGTTTACTCTGAAACAATATGGTGCTACTTGGATCAGGTGGCATCAAATTGGAATCTCTCTCATTACAATCAGTTTTTGATATAGATTTTCAATTTTACAAAACAGAAGTTTAAAGTAGTTTTTTTAAAGCCAACCATCTATCTCCGGAACCACTGCAGCCTGAAGCCTCAGGCCAAGCCCACCGCGTAGAGGTGGATCAGGGCATCTCCCCTGATACAGGACAGGCGGACCTCCATACCAACAATGGGGAGCCCTCTGCTGCCAAACCTGAAGCTCCAAACCCTCCTCCTGACAAGGGAGAGGAATCCAAAAGTCACTCAGGAACATCAGTTGGGAATAGTCAATCAGAGGCAGGCGGTCCTGAGCCTGAGCCAATGGAAACTGACAATTTCTCAGGAATTGAAAAAAGTCATAGGGTAGATGGCCCCCCACTGGGGCTAGAAAAAAAAATCCAAGGGCAGTAGACAATCTGCAAGCCCACCAAGAGAAGGCCAAGGCCCCGCTGTAAGCAGGACAACCCCCACAGCACCTTTCTGCAAGTAGACTTGAAATCCCAAGAGCTGCACAACGTGAGCAAGGAAGAGGCAAACACCTGGGCAAGCATGGGATTCACTGTAAGTCAAACCATTTGTTGGCACAGCTTGGGGTTCAACCCTACTACCACAATGGCATGGAAACGCACTGGTCTTTCACCTGGCCTGGCCATGAAATGGCTGGGGGAAGATATGACCCTGGAATGGGCACAGCTCTTCTGCCAAGGCAGAATCAAGAAGCTCCAACTGGCTGAGGAATAGCGCAAAACCAAGATGCCCACAGTGGAAATCAAATATGCCCTAGAAAACAAAATCCCCTTTGCCAAAGTCAAGCTCTGGAGAACTGGTGGGCTTACCGTATTTGAAGCGGTGGAGTTCTATCAAGCATACATCCCAGCTACTCTGGCAGGGGAACTCTGAATTATTTTAATGGCAGCTGAAAGACTATCAGAGTACTTTAGCACCTTTCAAAACATTGATTGGGCCATTGGGTGGGCCAGAGCTGGAGTTATGCTCAGCAACACTAAGGGTTAGACAGTCCTTATGTTCAGCCCAGTGGAAGCACAACCCTGGATTGAGGCGGGGTTTGGTGCCCAGGAAGCAAGGGACTGGTCATACTGCCAATGCTCCCCAAACTGGCCTGCAGAATGAGAGTTGTGGGATGGCACCCCAACATTGCAGCAAAGTGGGGCCCATTCACCACATGGTCTCCTGAAACAGCGGCTGAGTGGAGAGCCCAGGGGTGAAACCCTGCAGACATGAAGTATTGGCTTAACAAAGGCTTCAACATCACTGATGCAGATAAATGGAAGATACTGGGTATTGCGGCACACATTCATAGTAACCTGGGGGACCGCTCAATTTCCCTTGAATAGTGGGGCAACTTGCAGGAGACCTCCTCCATCACCAAAGCAGCCAACTGGATTGAAGCAGGATTCACTCCCAAATTGGTGGTCAAGTGGATGGACAATGGTATATCCCCCAGGGACGCCATGATCCTCAAGGAGGTCCTATACCCAGAGGAAGCAGCCAAATGGCTTAATGCAGGAATTCCTGCCAAGCTGGCCAACTGCTGGAAGGCAGCAATCCCAGACCCCTATACAGCTGGTGAATTCTTCAAGGTGAAGATATCCCCAGAGGAAGCAGTCCAATGGATGGCAATGGGAGCCAATGAAGCCAAAGCAACCTACTTTGTGGGATTTAAATGGAACTTGTTTACAGTATCCAAATGGCTTCACACAAACAAATCCACATACAAGACCTTCCATGTCTACATGCACCTGTCAAAGAGCCCAGAGGGAATTAAGGCATGGTCAAAGACAGAGTTCAGAGCCCTTGAAGCAAAGCTTTGGATGCAACTGGAGATAAACAATGACCTGGCTTGCAACTTCAAAAGCAGAAAAATTACCCCAGGTCATCTTGAGCTTTACTGAGCAAGGGTATACCATGGAGGAGGCGGTGGATAACATAGTTTGCAATATCTCCCTGGCAGAGGCCAAACCACCTAAGAATGGGAAGACCCAGAAGGACATGTCCTACAGTGAGAGGGTAAAGAAGGGCCTAGACCAAACCATGAACCCTGATATCTTCCTCCCATTCACAGATAGATTAAAGGAAATGCTCATGCAAGGCAACCCCTTCCAATCCTTACCACGCTTGACACTCCCCAACACCATGAGGATTCACTTCAACAACCTTTCTAAAGGCAGTATGGATGAATGCTTTGCCATGATCTTCACCACCCTTGACAAGCACTTCCCTGACAGGTAGTTTGCACACAAGTGGTTGGCTGAACATAGATACGTGGATGTGGGCTTCACAAGCAATAGTGAAAGATCTGCAGCCCTGAGTGCAGAATTCTCCCATGAAGGAATACCCCTCAAAGTGGAAAGCACCAGGTACGCCAACCAGTTGGCCAAATGGGTCACCTTTTTGGATGTCCTCACTACCAAGGCAAGGGAGTGGACCCATGCGGCAATCACCACAGGCCTGTCCTACTATGGGGTGGTGATCAATATCCAGGAGGAGATGGCTAATATGGCCAAGTGTCTCCGCCCTACGGTCATCCACACCCTGGTTGAGATAGCACCCTCAATTAAGCGCAAGAACATCAAGATCCCCAGATTCATATGCCTGACAGAAGCAGGTAACCAGGTGATCTATGTCAAACCCAATAACAAGAGGCAGATCTGCATGTTCTGTTACTGTCCTGGCCACATCTTTGGCCAACGCCTTCACAAGAAGGGTGTACATCCCAGAAGCGTGGATTACAACCCAGAAGATGGAGTGTCCAGAGTGAATGGAAAGGAGTTCCTTCACCCAAGAGCGGTATGGTGGTTTCCGCTTTGGCTAAGGACTCTTTTGCCATGGAGGCTCTCCAGGGACAACTGAAGGAGAGACACAAGAGAGACTGGGCCTGAGAAGCAGCTCAGACTAAGAGAGGGACAGTGGATGACATCCAGGACCCTGACAGTCCACAAGATAAGCCAATGGATGAAGAGGCAGCCCCAAAGGTACAAGAGCATACTGTGCAGCACAAATGGATCAAGGCAACAGTTAAAATAGACAGTAAGAAAGCCCCTAGACCCAAAGGGAGCCAGACCCAGCCAAACCAAACTGAACAGGCCCCCCACAAGGGAATGCTAAGACCAGCCAGGCATATACTGCTCCCCCGCCATCAGCACCCTTTGAACTGACACTCCAAGTTCCAAAGAGGGGACGCCCGCCTAAGGCCAGAGGCAATCCAATCTTGATACCCACCCAGAGTTGCCCAAAACCAACCCCAATGCCCTCCCAAACTAGCCCCTCCAACCTCCCAGACAACACCTCACAGGACTTCACGCCTGAAGAGATGGCATCATTCCAAAAGAAGGGCAAGGGAGTAAGGGAGAGCACCTGGAACCCGCACAATTGTAAGCCCACCAGCCACCCCGACAACAACACCCAGAAACCAAAGCCTACTGAGACACCAAAGAAACCTCATACCCGTGGGTTGGGCAGCCAGGAATAATGAGACTAGGTACTATTAACTCTAGGAGCTTGTGCAACTGAGACACCAGAGCGCAGAAGATCCACCACCTTAAGAAAACTAATATGGACCTAATGATTATCACCAAATGCCAACTAAACAGCACACAATCCCCCCTCCCATAGACTATGACCCCAAGAACCACCCATATGCGAGACAGTTAGGACTAAAGTCCTTCTGGAGCAAACATGTGGCTGTCATGGCCTTCTCCCCACACATTGATATTTCCCTAATAGCAGTGCTCTCAGATGAGTGCATCCTTGTGTTAGACGCGGTAGACACCAGAACTGACCTCAAGTTGAGGGTAGTGGGTGTATACCTTCCACCAAACCCAACGGGCAACAACCAATGGGACGTCCTTGACTCACTTGTCCTCCCCAAATACACAGTAGTGATAGGGAATTTCAACACCTGGACGGACCCATTCAGAGACACATTCCCTACCAGAACCAAAATCCACTCAAGAAGCACCAGAATGCTCTCCTTCATGACTGAGAAGGGAATAGTCTTCACACTTGATGATGAAGCAGAAGGCCCAGCCACCCTCACACAATGGGAGTTTGGACCAAGAGGTGAGTTAGTCAACAGCTCCTGACTGGACTTCATCCTAGTCACAGTACTGCTGGCTGAGATCACATCAAGATCAAACACAAGTGTGTCCCCAATAAGCAACCACATGCAGGTGGATGTGGTGATTTTTAAGAAGAAACCACAGTCACGTGAGTGAGGCATCAGGCCAACTACAGTTAGGGACCCAGAGTGGAGGCTACAGCTCTCAATTATACTCATACAACTTATCAAGGTATTGGATCTTTGCCCACATATGAATCCAGTCCAGAGATGGGAGGAGATAAAAGAGGTAATTAAAAAAGAAAGTAAAAAATATGAAAAAGAAAATATAAAAAATATATTTAAAGAGCAATTAAGATTAGAAAAAGAAATGAAAGAAATTATAGATAATAGACACAAGATGTCAGAAAAGATGTGGTTTGAAGAGTACTCCAAAACTCATAACAAGATAAGGAAGGAACAGAGGAAAGAGGACACTTGTACATGCACAAATGCAACGTACAGGTTCCAATGCTCCATGGGGACATCTTCACAGAAGGCTCTACAGCATCTGAAGGGGCAAAGGTATCACACTTCTATGACTGAGGTGAATAGGGACAACGGAACTATGGCTACTGAGGAGGAGGATATTAGGAAGGAAGTAAAACTATTATATACCTCTCTATACACCCCAGCTCAAGTGTGCATGGCGGCAGCTGAAGAACTCTGGGCAATAGCATCCCCATCACTTGCAAGGTGCAGCACTGAGGAACAAGTGGACTTGGTAAGGACAATCACTCTAAAGGAAGTTAGAGCTACCCTCAAGGAAGCCCCCAAAGGGAAGGTCCCAGGGCCTAACAACTTACCGGTGGAGGTATACAGGCTCCTTCAAGCACCGCTGGCGTCAGAAATGACGCAACTCTTCAACTGGTGCCTGAGTGAAGGCCACCAGTTCCCTGGTGGGAACAAGGTAAAGATATGTCTAATCTTCAAGAAGAAGGGGGCCACACAACAACTGAAGAACTGGAGGCCCATCAGCCTCTCAAACGCGGACTACAAGCTGCTCACACGCATACTCTCAAATAGAATGATGCCAGTAGCAGAAACCACCCTGCATCAATGCCAACATGGTTTAGTTCAAGGCAGGTCCATATGGGATAACATTGAGCAAGTCCAGAACATTGTGCAGGGAAGGAGATGTGTGACAGATGGATACCTACTGTTTTTAGATATGGAAAAGGCATATGACAGGGTTTCCTGGACTTACCTCAAATTCTCACTGGAAGTGGTGGGCATCCCCCCTGTTTTGTGAATGGATCTCACTCTTTACCAAAACCTAAGAGCTGAAGTTATAGTCAATGATGGCACAACCAAAGAATTTGCTATAGGCCAAGGATTCCAGCAGGGAGATCCAATGTCCCCACTCCTGTTTAAATTTGCGGCAAAATTGTTCCTAGTGGCATGTCAGGTAAAATTGAAAGGCATTGCTCACCTGGGCCAGGATCACCTGAAGTCATCAGCCTTTGCAGATGACACAGTCTGTGGAATTGACAACTGTGAAGACGTGGAAACCTTTTCAAACCTGATGGAACTATACCATGAAAAGGATCAAATGCTAAAACAAACATTGATAAAACAGTTACAGTGAGAATTGGATTACCTGATTTCCCCCTCCTGAGGGAATGACCTCCATTGACCCAAACCTGCCGTTCAGACACCTTGGCATATAGTTCAAATCATGTGACATAGCCCAAGACGCAATGGAGCAATCCCTAATCTCTGACCTAGTGGACAGAATTGGGAAGTGGCAATACAAAAGATTAGACCTGGAAGCAAAAGCAAAAGCACAGGCTCTGAATGTCTTCATGTACTCAAAGATTTGGTACATGGCGCACATCCTACCATTCTCTGCGGCATTTGAAAAGAAAGTGGAGTCCATCACCAAAACATTTCTCTGTAAAAAATTGACTGCAGCTCCTATTAGGCTCAAATTAGTCAAGCAAATGGAAAAGGAAGGCGGTATTAGACTTTTACCTGTGGCATTTAAGGCTTGATGTCTCTGGGGTAAATCATTCTTGGCAGGCATGGACGCGCATAAATTAAGTACAGCAAAAGCTAGAACAATGAACTGGCTGGACAGCCTATGCCCAAAACCTATAGAAAATCAAACATTAAGAAGTTACCTGACATCTCATCAGGGAATGGTAAGCAGAAAAAATACTGGGCCATACTGGAGGAGAAGCATGAGAGCTCTCCGTGTTGGGGAATGGAAAGTGATGAGAGCCCCAAAGAATAATCCTCACTGCCTGGCCAACAAATTTATCCGCGCCCAAATGATGAACAATAGAAAGACACAAGAAGGAAAAGCCAAACTGCAATTTCAAGTAGATAACGTGCTAAACCTGGTCACTTGTAAAGGTCTTAAGATCTTCAAACATAACTTTGATAAAGTAACTAAGCAGGCGCCAGCAGCACAGTTCCCTTGCCTAGTAAGCAACTGGATGCTCAAAGGAACTGAGATAGTCCTAACTCCAAAGGAGATAGTTGATCAAATGAAAAGTAAATTTACCCCTATCAAGCTTTGCTCTACAAGCTGGCGTATTTTGAACCAAGCATATAAATTGGGGACACATTGCAATGAGAACTATTGGTACCGGGAGTGTAAGGTCTGCCTTGCACCAATAGCAGGCATTGACCACAGGTATTTCAAATGCACCAGCAGCTCTGAATTTTAAAAAAAAACCCAATGGGAACTACTGGGGCCAAGAATCCAAAATGTGGGCCCTGGTAAAGACATCTTCTTTTGCAAAACTATGGGTAAAGCCCCACCCCACCTAAAAGCACTCTACTACCATTGCACACTCAACAGAATCCACGCAGCCAGGAGATCCTGGATACTTGGATCCAAGTCAATTAACGTTGGCATCATGATCCAACAGTGGAAACTCAAGATTGTGCACCACTTGGAAAGGATTTCCAAATTCTGGTGGCCTCATCCCCGGGAAGTTTCAAGCCCGGAACTACACTTTAGCAAACAGCCAGTACATCAGGTACAACGCAATTAGCAAAAGGCTCCAGCCTATATGGAGAACAGATTCTCACCAAGACTTAAACTTGGCACCTTGATAGGCTTTCTGTTTTGCTGGGAGAGTTCTTGAGACGTCCCCCGTTCCCCCCACCAATTTCTTAATAAACTTGGTTTTAAAAAAAGTGGCATTGAATTGGAATGCTCTACTATCTCACTTGAAGAATAAGAATTTTGAAATGTCCAAGCCAACCATCTCCTTCTTTAAACTAATATTTATATTATAATTCAAACTTTATTGCTTTAAATTGACCAAGCTCTCTTTTTGTTGTCAATTCAATACTCAGCATAGAGCATAATCATCCAATCATGTAAAAGGATCTCAAACAATTGCTACTTCTTCTCTAATTTTAATCCACCCATTCTAGAGCCAGGTAATCTATACAGATAAGCCACTTTGATATGATCGAATGGTGTTAGCCACTAATTTAAAATTTAAGTAATCAAATACAAATTTATTAAAGTTTGAGTGGCTTATATTTCAGTTCAACCTGATTTAGCCCACACTCTACTGAATTCATTCTGTGTACTTTCAAAGATGCATGTGAGGGATTGAATATAAGAATGAGCCAAATTGAGCTTGTGGCTTAACAATCAACTTCTAAAATCAAATTTAAGTAAAAATCAATTCAGTCAAATCCCTTACGGCTTGAGCCCACTTGAGGCAACATTACAGACAGACAGACAGACAGACAGACAGACAGACTCACTTTTATATATATTAATATACTTCTCAGAAGTATATACTTGACAATGATACTAAAATCAAAAAGGTAGTTAATAAACAGATCAAGGTGGCCCCTTTCACTTCCCAATCCTTTACGTTATAGTGAAGTGTTTGTTATTCTGTTGATGGTCTGGATGTACAAGTATTCTGGCTGTTGCCAACACAATTAACATACAGCCATTGCTAGTTTGGCGCCATTCCAATGAAGGTTTGAAATTCTAGAACTGGCAGTCAACCCACATTGCATGACCGGTCCAGATATCCAGCTATTCTGAGCCAACCTACACCTGACCTCTGATATTTGATCTGGCTTGAGTCCCTGCCATATCCAACACAATATATAAGCCTATGATGTTACCCATTAAAATTCCTTTCTTGAACCCTATTCTTCAAGCTTCCCTAAATGTTGCTCCTCATTGATTCCAAGCCCTGATATATAAAAGGGACCTTTAAATGCTATATGTGGCAGGCTTTTAAAGCAGGTTTAGCGCCACATCTATCCCATATAAACTTTGTTTACTAGCGGAAAGAGAAGCAGCACCATATCTCAGTACATGCTATATATGGTAACTGTTGTCAATTTTTTAGTCTACTTGGTCAAAATAGTTGAGGCCCAAGAGACCTATTTCCAAACCTTTGTTTATAGGAGCTGATTCCTGGCTAGGTCTGTGGTGGAAAAAATCCAAGTGGATCCTGACCTTTTTTACTTTAGGTAGCGAGGTTGTCTCTTTTTTTCAGACTATAGATCCCTTAACTTTTTTGGAAACTGGTTTACCAGAGAGGTCTGGGTGAGGGGGTGTTTGTTCCTGGGGGATTCACTGCCGCTTGCTTGGCATTGGGTGTGAAATCCCAGGGTAAACCCAAGGATGTGTGGCAGCAATATAAAAGATTGAGAGATGCAGTAATTTTCAACCCTGTTGAGGTAAACAAAAAATCTAAGTCTTAGAAAAAAAACTTGTGTCAAGGGTCTGGATGTACAAGTATTCCGGCTATTGCCATCACACCTAACATCCTGCCATTTCCCAATTTGGTGCCTTTCCAATATACCATTTGACATACCGGAAATGGCAACAAACCAATATCACATGACTGTCCAGGTATCCAACGACTTGAACCCATCAAGCACATGACTAGCCCCTAGTTTTGGTCCAACTAATATCCCCGCCACAGCTAAAGCTATATAAGCCTAAAGTATTATCCAATAAAATATACTTCTTCTCTTCCTACTTTTATATTCAAAGCTTCCCCAAAGGCGCTCCTTATCACTCAGTCTAAAAGCAAAATCAAGAACCAAGGGACTTATATTAAATTCCAATAGATTTGGATCTGATTCAATTTTGCTTTTAGACTGAGTTGTTTTTGTTCTAAGACTGAGATTTTTTGTTTGTCTCAATGGGTTGAAAATTACTGTATTTTATATTAAAGTTAAATAGACTTTTATATGGAGTCTTGGTTTGGTATTGGATACATGCATATCTATTTAAAAAAATCACATGTAATGGAACCCATTCACCCTATTAATGCATATAATAGGATCTAAAGCAGATCAAACACCATTAGGGTTATAACAGCCAGCAACAGTGTCAGGACTGAGAATTTAAGTCTCAGCTGATATTTCCTATTTTGATGATGTCTATGCCAAGACTTCTGTTTGTTTATTTGCTTCTCATTTACCATCTTTGGTCACCTATATTTCTGCAAATACTGAACCATTTCAGCCCAAACTGGTGTCAGCCAAAAGCCCTTAATTCCAGCTTTTAGAATCTTAATTTTTAAAGTACATTTTTATTTAAAAACTATAATTTAATCTCCCTTAAACATAATTCCTCTACCATCTCCTTTTTATAGAATTGGGTATAGACCCCCTCACAGTTCTATAATTCCAAGTAATTCAATCTCCTCCTGTTTAGGCTCATCAACAAAACTTCTGTCTTGATCACAGCTGTATCTCTTGTACCCTTAGTAAATAGTAATTTTTGGTGATAGTTGAGCACCAGCTTTGATACAGCTGCAGCTGTTGTTGAAAAAGTCTGAAGTGTTACAAACAGCGGCAAAATTGACTGTAGGGATGCAAAAGTGAGAATCTAGCAGTGGTCAAGGTGGCAGCTTTAAAATTTTGAAGTTAAATTAGAACAACTCATCTTTAATTAAAGGTTATTGTGGCCATATAAAATACTTTTTATTCATTATCTCAACTAGAAAGCCAAGAAAAAGTAGCTCCTTTATTATGAAAAGCCATTTTGAAAGCTTAAAAGTTTGACTTGGCCACTTTTAATTCTCTCTTTTGAATTATCTCTTTTGCATCCCTACAGTCAATTTTGGCACTGGTGTCAGACAACCAGAGCAATGTGTGATTGTATAGTCACAAAACTGTTTTTAAGAAGGCTTTAGATCAGGTCATAAAGCAATCTATGTGGAATTGTGCAGGACAAAGGGTATAAAATCAGTATAGCTTTAATGACGGGCCATGTGATATCATTTTTAGCAAGGCACGGGATGTAAATTATAGCCGTTTTGGCAGCTAAATTCTTACTTTTGAAATAAAATTTATTTAGCCTTATCTGTCAATATCTGCAATGCTGTTTTTGATTGGAGCTCAATTTATTTTAGATTATCTTATTGAAACACCCTTTTAAATTTATAAAATATGTTATTGGCCAAAAAGAATAGTTTGCTTGAGATTGCATGGTTATGATTAGACACAGCACAGAACCATGTTAAGTTGTTCTTAGTCAAGCAAATTTCATGCAGATTTGTTTTGGGAATTTATGAGCAGGTCATTTAATGTGACAGTTACAATTGTGCCCTGTGTCGTGAATAACAGCATTCACCATGTTTTGATTTCGCCTTTGTTGGGCCATTTCAAAGACAAATCTCTTGCTTTTGCTTTTGACTCTCAAAATGAACTGGCTTCCGCTTCAGGAAATATGATTGTTTGGTTTTCTGACTCTGCGCAACTCACTTGCCCCACTCATGCTTGTGGCAAGTGATCCTACCGTCCTAGTAGTGTTTTGTGGTATTCTCAACCACTATATATTCCATTTCCATAATTCACCAATAAAATTAAGTTCTATTCACATTTTTGTCTTTGTGTCTTCTGTACTTCTGCGCCTCTCTCTAGCCACGCCTAGTAGAGAATTATTCATCCAGGGCCGCAATGTAAGCGCTATTGCCTTCCCTGTCATCTAACCAAGACTTAGTACAAATCCAATCCTAAGGTTAGGATTCCCCATTATGTGTCTGTGCCGCGCCTCAGAACACAACAAAAATGGTGCTCACTACAGGGGCTGTAAGCCCCTTGGTTATCCCTTTTGCATCTACATTTGCAGGTCCCTTGCCTCCGCCTATTTGGGAGTCAACCTTGCCTGAAATTACCAGCCCTCCTATTGAGGAAGACATTGCCAACCTGCCTATTGTCCCTACTGTACTGAACCTTGGGAATGGTCCCTGCTTAGTTGCTTACCCTATGGGTACCCCTGACTTGGAACAGGTCATGGCAGTAGCCCTTAGGATAGCTCGGGACAGGGCCATCCCTTGCCTTCAGCTACAGTTTAGCCGTGCCAAATACTATGAGTTAATTGTGGCCCCTCAGTTTCCACAACATCTCCTCTCAGCGGCTGGCTCTGCTGATCATCTGCTGCCATCCTTTGTACAGCCTGCCTTGGCCCACCACCAGATGGTGTTGGGGCTCCATGTTCAAGAAATCTTGTCTCTACAAGCAGCTGTTACCCATCATTGGGACCAGTTTGTTGCCTATCAATAGTGGATCCATTCCCTGTTCTCCCTGGTATCTGATAATCAGCGTGATTTGGTCACCTCTCAAACATGTTTAGTCAATTCCATTGAGCAAATGCGCCAGTCCATCCCTGAGTACGTTAGGGAGCAACTACATGAGTTTCACCAGTTAGAACAACCCAGGCAAACTCAAGTAGACTCCACCCTAAACGCTTATCTCTCTGACTTTGAGCGCCTAGTGCAACAGCTCAATGCATTCAGTGTCTATTCCTTTGAGCAATTGCAACAGGTAGCTGACCTTGCAGCCCAAGGTCTAAATGAGCTCAGTGCAGAGTTTGATCAAGAGAGAGCTACCACTGCCGCAGCTATTGCCAAACTTCAGAGTCAGGTGAATGAGCTGTCTTCTCCCAAACCTGATGTCCCGCCTTCTCCTGCTGATGATATGGTGGACAGAGAGCAGAGGATCTGGGAGGCCATCTGAGAATTACGCGCTTCCACTTGTAGCCAAGGACGTTCTACTGAAATGCCTCAACCTGACCCCCAAGTTCTTGCGCTGACTGCTCAGGTTGCTGAACTACAGCAAGAAGTCACTGCTTTACGTGAGGTAGTGACGGCCGCTGCTAGTCCACTCGAGGTTAACAAGGAGGATGGCTGTTGTCCTGGTTTGGTGGGGGCTCCTCAAATCCACTGTGCCAGGGAGTTGATTGCCCTAGCTAATGAGGTGAACCATTTGAAACAAGACCAGACTGAGTTGGACAGAGACGTACAGGAGATGAGTGAGCTGATTGATTTGGTAAACAACAGATTCACCCCCTGCCTATCAGTCCGGCCATCCCTTACATTGCGGCTGGCTGAGCTCTCCACTGTTGTCACCACCCAAGGACAACGCCTAGATGTTACTGAATGACAGACCACTCTAGCCAACACTATGGGTGCCAGAACTACTGAGACTCTGACGACCCTTGAAGAAAGTGTTTGACAGCTATGGGCTAGACAACCTCTATCTAAATCTGAAGCTGAGTTCTCCCCGCGCATAAATGTACTCAATAGCAGCAATGGTGGTCCAGCTCCCAAGGCACACTTCAAGCCTACTTTTAAGCAAGTCTTTGATCCTAAAACCTTGACTATCGCAGCTTTCTTAACTATTTACAAGACTGCTATGAGATGAGCATCAGATGAAGTTAAGAAAGAACATATTCTGACTTGCCTACACCTGACCTGTCAAGAGGTAGTTGTACCAGAGCTGCCCTCCATTGAGACCTGGGAGGACATGAAACAGCTCCTGATTGACGAGTTTGGTGGTGATCTTAGCCTGGAGGTGAAAAAGGATGCTTTCATGCACATATCCTTCAAGCCCAAAGAGACATTAGCTGAATTTGTTGACAGATTTTACATGAAGGGACAACAATTAATAACAAGCAGACAATTGATGGCGCATGAAGCATATATGGCCTGCGCCCAGGCCTTCAAGGTAAATCAACTCCTATGCCTTCATTTCAAGGTCACAAGGCTATGCTGTTCTCCATGAAAAGTATAAAGACACTGCTCCAAGATATGCATCTTACTATTCTGGGGCAGTTGTTTGGGAAAGTTGTGCTGCTTCCAACTCTGGCTCCTCTTCTCACGGCCCTTGTATCCTCACTATGAACTCCCAAAATCCTCCTCAACGTCAAGGTTGCCACAACTGCAGTCAGATAGGCCACCACTCTTGCGTCTGCACCATTCCGCAGGTTGAAGGATCTGATCCCAAGGATCAGTCAGGAAAAGAACAGTCAACCTAGAGGCAGAGACGCTCTCAGTTGACAATTCTTCCCAGTCTCCTCCTACACCCCTGCCTGCTACTGACTATGAGCCTGCTGATAATAAAGCTCCTCCTATCCTCCTTCTGTTCCATGTCATTTCTGATGATTCTGATGTGGATGAATCTGATGTTGAAGATCCTGATGCATACGGGTATTCTGTTCTTGCTGTCCCTGAGACTATTGCAGTTCCCTACAAGCTACAATCTGGGAAGACTACAGCTACCACCAAGCCCTTGTCTGAGGCCAAAGCAGTTGTCTCCCGCCCCTATCTTACTCAGGCAAAACGGCCCCCTGTATTAGTGGAATCATCAGAGGAAGCCGCTGAACTTGCAGACACTGTTTTCAAGAATGTATCTGTCTCACTCCCTCTCCAAACTGTATATAAGTAGTTTCCGGGACTACAATGCATGATTGAGAAATGGGACAAGGAACTAGCTGAGGCACACAATATCTTGGCTGTTCTGCCACCCTTTGGACGCACCACCACCCGAGTAGAGATATCTATTCAAAAAGTCAAGATCAAAGCCGTCCTGGACACTGGTTCTCCTGTCAATGTTGTTTCTTCTAAACTGGTGAAGAAAATTAAGCTGGCCCCCAATCTCAACTACCATCAATCCTATGGCACCGCTGGTCTCTCCATGACTCGCGCCATTGGTGCGTACTCTGCCTTGCCAATGCAATTTGGTAAACTCCTGTTGGCTGTGCCAACTGTTGTTCTAGAAAATGAGAGCTATGAACTTTTGGTTGGTACCCAGTTCCTTCGGGAATATAATGGGATCATCAACCTAAAGGATGGTTATCTCTCTATCCTAGGGTACAAAGTCCCTCTGATCTTTGAGGAGCCAATCAAAGTTCCTGGTAAACGTTTGAAGAAATGTACACTGGAGTACCCCACTGGAGTTTTCACCCTAAAATACTGAACCCATTCCACCAACATGAAGTGTCCTCCCATGGCTTGTCCTGCAACTGAGGGAATCCCTCTCATGGCCACATCTGCTATCACCATCCCCCCAGGCTCTCAGGCTATCATAGACTCCCAGATCTCATATGAACTACCTGAACAGACTTTCTTAGAGCTGTACTCCCCTCCTTTGCTGGGACGTAACGAGCATTACCTTTGTCCTGGAATTATGGAAATTTCCCACAAGGATCCCGTTCAATTACTAGTTGCCAACCTTACTGCGCTTCCTATGACTGTATCCAGAGGACAGGTCATTGGTTACGGAAACTTTTTAAATGCTCCTGACGTCTTGTCTCTTCACTCTTTTGGAACATTCAAGACTTTAACTTACCCAAAGATGAGCCTCAAGTCTTATCTCTGTTCACTGCCCAAGACTTTCCTCAGTTGTCCCCGGTCCAACAGAAAGAGGTGCTTAATTTACTAGACCAGTTCTCAGACATCTTTGCTAAAGATAGTACTTATTATGGGCTAGCCAAAGGTGTGATTCATCAGATTAACAAAGGAGATGCTCCCCCCTTTTGTGCCAAGCCATACTGCCACAGCCAAGTGGAAGATGTGCAGGTTTCTAAGGAGCTCAAACAACTGCTGGATGCTGGACTGCTAGCTCCCTCTCAAAGTCCCTGGGATTCCCCTCTGCTCATCTTAAAGAAAAAGGATGGAGGGCACTGGATTGTGATGGACTATCAAAGGTTGAATTCTCTAACCAAGAAAGATTTCTATCCCTTACCACACATTGATGACGCTCTTTGACGCCTTGGAGGTTCTAAGTTTTTCTCTGCCATGGATTTGGCGTCTGGTTACTGGCAAGTTGACCTCTCTCCTGGAGACCGTCAGAAGGCTGCACTCATCACATCAGAAGAATTGTTTGAACCTACCTGAATGCTGCAAGGGCTCTGTAATGCCCCGGCAACTTTCCAGAGGGCCATGAACTCCATCCTGTGTGACTTGAAGTTGTCATATGTCTTAGTCTACCTAGATGATATAACAGTCTTCAGTGCAACTTTCACAGATCACCTAGCCCATCTTAAAGAGGTGTTCATAAAGATCCGAGAAGCTGGCCTCAAGTTAAAGCCCTCTAAGTGTGCTTTCTTCAAAGAGCGCCTTGAATTCCTGGGCCATGAAGTAACCCAAACGGGAATTTGTCTAATGACCAAGAAGGTTGAAGCCATCAACAAAACGCTTCCGCCCACCAACCTCCAAGAAGTACAAGTCTTTCTGGGCATGATGGGTTACTATAGACAATCCATCCCTGATTTTGCTGATACTAGCAAAACCCTAGTCCAACTATTTTGTAATGTCCCTTTCAAATGGACTGCCAGCCAACAGCAAGCCTTCAAGACTCTAAAGCAGAAACTCAAAGAAACACCCATTTTAGTGTACCCCAATTATGATAAGGAATTCATCTTGTACACTGATGCTAGTGACCTTGCTATTGGGGCTATCTTGGCTCAGCTTGAAAATGAAGGTGTGGAACACCCTGTAGCCTATAATTCCTGTGTGCTGAATAAGCATGAAAAGAATTATAGTGTTACAGAGAAGGAGTGCCTCGCTGTGCTGCATGCAGTCAAACAATTCCGCCACTACGTGTATCTTACCCATTTTACTGTCGTCACTGACCACGCTTTGCTCAAATGGTTACAACAACTTAAGGAGCCTGAAGGACACTTAGCCAGATGGGCTCTCCACCTGCAAGGTTATGAATTCACTGTGCTTCATCACCCCGGGATTCAATATCAGAACACTGATGGGTTGTCCCAAATGCCCATCCTTACCCTACATCCTGCTGAGGCAGACCGCCTGTACGAGCTAATTGGCTACCCTTCTTCCTGGGAAAGTGAGAAAGAAGAGGTTCAACTTGCCTTGTCCAAATTGTCTGAAGACACCCTCATACGCAATAACCAACTCTTCAAGAAGGTGTGGGGTCAATACCTGCCATATGTGCGCCCCAGTCTTCGCCTCTCTTTAGTGTCACAAGCTCATAAAGAAACTTGCCATGGAGGCATTGCCAAGACTTTTGACTGGCTTCAGAAGAATTACTTCTGGGAGAATCTTCACCTGTTGATCCCAGATGTCATAGCTAGTTGCCATGACTGCCAACTTCAGCGGCCCTGAGCTGCTTCTCATGAGTTCAATTTGGTCCCCCCTCAACATGCCTTTCACACTGTCAGCATTGATGCTGTAGGTCCTCTCCCCCGCTCACGCTCTGGATGCCGCTTTATCCTGATTGCTGTTGACCACTTCAGCAAGTGGGTAGAAGCTCGCCCTACTAAAGACATCACTGCTAAGACTACTGCTGCCTTCCTGCTGCAGGATGTTTTCTACCGCCATGGCTGTCCTCAAGTGCTGTTATCAGACAACAGAACCAACTTCAATGCCAAACTTGTAACCTCTGTTGTTGAAGCTCTAGGAACTCACCAGTCTTTCTCTGCCCCTATAATCCTTCCACTAATAGAGCAGTTGAGCGTGCCAACTCGACACTGGTTTCTATCATGAGGAAACTTACCTACTCTGACGCTGTCAATTGGGATCTATACTTACCTGCTGCACTCTTTGCCTATTGTCTGAGCAAGCATTGGGTCACAGGGTACTCCCCCTTTGCCATGTTGTATGGGCGTGAAGCCACCACTCCATTGCTCTTGGGGGTTCCCCTACTCTCCTCTGATAAGGCCATGAACCCTGACAACCACATCAAAGACTTAGTCAACCGCATCATTGATATACAGGCCACTGCCTACACTTCCGCATATAAGACTAAGATGCTTGAGCTCTCTCCTGACAACGCCGGGTGCTCCCCCTTGCCTGAGTTTGCTGTTGGTGACCATGTCCTATACTATCAACACCGTGTGGGTGGGCGCGCACACAAACTGGACTCTCTGTGGATTGGTCCTTTAGAGGTGACTTTCAAGCGAGGATCTGAGTACACTGTAAAGCTCCTCTCCAGTGGTCGCCCTTTTGCTCGTGTACACGCCAAGTTCCTCCGCAATTATCACCCCCCAAAGGCCAATCTAGAGGGGGGCAATGTCGTGAATAACGGCATTCACCATGTTTTGATTTCGCCTTTGTTGGGCCATTTTGAAGACAAATCTCTTGCTTTTGCTTTTGACTCTTGAAATGAACTGGCTTCCGCTTCAGGAAATATGATTATTTGGTTTCCTGACTCTGCGCAACTCACTCACCCTACTCATGCTTGTGGTGAGTGATCCTACCGTCCTAGTAGTGTTTTGTGGTATTCTCAACCACTATATATTCCATTTCCATATTCACCAATAAAATTAAGTTCTATTCACATTTTTGTCTTTGTTTCTTCTGCACTTCCGCGCCTCTCTCTAGCCACGCCTAGTAGAGAATTATTCATCCAGGGCCGCAAGGTAAACACTATTGCCTTCCCTGTCATCTAACCGAGACTTAGTACAAATCCAATCCTAAGGTTAGGATTCCCCATTGTGTGTCTGTGCCGCGCCTCAGAACACGACACCCTGCCTCCTAAAGTAACAAACCAAATCTGCGCAAATTGTGATGAGATTTGAAATCACAAACCGGATTGTGATAAGTGAAGCTTGGTACAACACTTTCTGTGATAAATCTGGTGTTTTCCTAACTCTATCCGTCATTAGAAAAAGTAAGGCTTGGTTCCACTAAAATCAGGCTCAGATTTCTCTAGGTGGCTGCTTTGTCATGAAGGAACCATCAGAGCAGATGTGCTGAAACCTTTTAAACATAGTAGTCATATTATTTTGAGCATAGTACATGTTTGAAAGGACTAAGAATGTTTCTGAAGGGCATATCTTGGCTCTCAAAAAAGAGTGTTGGGAAAGAGATAGGATAAAAGTCGCCTTTATCAGCAAAAAAAATCAAGGGAGTAGCTGGATTTAAAGATTTCATCAGAAGGCTTTTATAGAATCATGGGTCAGCTATAAATCACAGGGGTGAGGGTTAATATGTCATTGATAAGTAGGAGTGAGTTGTTGAGTGGGTGTTTCTATAGCTATTGCGCTCATTGTGAGAGTAGTTGTAGGAGCGGTTAACTCTTCTGATACTTTGCCTTCCTTTGCGGGGCTTGGAGGCATTCTTGCGATATTCTTTTTGATGGGGTTTCAAGTTGGCGGGGTAGCTATTCTTTGTGTTTCAGTTGATGCCATTTTTCTTGTCGTTGAAGTAAGCAAGGGACTGTTCGTACTTTGGGTTTGGGTTCAGCTTGTAACCCATTGTTTCAAGGGTTTGGAGGGTGCGCTGGCCAAACGGGGAAGTCTTCCACCCCTTCTTGTCGATGTCGTGCATTCCCTGGCCCGTCAATAGACGAGGTACGATGAGGCGGTCGGTGGTGGTGTTGTACTTTGTGGAAATATGGGATATCTTTGTTCCGAGATCAAAGGGTTGGCCGGTTTCCAGGTATATCTTCTTGTTGTCCTTTGTTTTGAAGTAAAGGCCATTTGGGATTTGGATGTAGCTCTGGATGAAGTTGGCAATTGCGGCTTGGTACTTGGTGTACATGACTTTGGCATCGGATGATACCTCGAATGTTGGATTTTCCTTGTTCATTATGTTAACCCATTTACTTATGGAGTGACCATTTCGTGTGTAGATGTGCTTCTCAAAAGCGTTGGTGAAGAATGTAAAGCGGACTTGATTTCCTGTTGTGAACTTAACGTAGCTTGGAGAGGTGTTGTCATTTTTGATGAAGCTGGTGGATATACCCATCCCGTGCAAGATCTCATGGCAAACGGTATCGAGGAAGGTGTTTTCATTGTAGCTTTGGGTAGTTGAGTATTGGCTAGGAAAGAAGTATTTATGTCTGCCGTCGATAGATAACAGCATGTCATGAGGCTCCATGGTATCGTTGTAAATGGATAGCTGCTTTAGGAGGGCTTGTGGATAGATGACATTGCCAACTGTCTTTGTAATTGGTTTGCATTTGCCTATAGTGTAAGTATTTATATTGATTTAAAAGTACCTAATGTGCTACTGCCCCACTCAGGATCATTGGTGTAATCGGAATAATCCGCCTTGATGTTGATTGGGTTGGTGAGTTTAAGGGCATTCTCCAGGAACTTCATTGCGAGTACAAAGCCCTCTTTCACTCTCTTACAGGATGCCTCGCTATATTTGCAGTCCAAGTCAACAGTGATGAGGGACTGCGTAGAAACCGTTTTGGCCGCCAGTGCCAGGAGTATTGGAAAGGACTTCATTGCTAAGGTAGCTTCACCCCCCTCTGGCTTTATGTCCCCATTATGCAAACCAAGGCCATCTGTACATGGATCGGTGACTTTTCTGGCGAATAACTCTTACTTCATTATGAAATAGGTGCATCTTTATTTGCTTCGATACCAGTTCCATCAATTCTCAACAGACATGAACCACAAGACCTTCACCAAAACCAGGTTCCATATAATTAAGCACATCATGAGCGGACCATAGAGCTGCTTCGGCCAAGCCCCGGGCTGCCGCGGCCAGTTTCTGGCTCTGGGTCACTCTTATCAAAGATTTATTTTAAATTGTTCAAATATACTATGGTTCCGCTTTCGCTATAGCGGCCAATAGCCGGAAACCAGCCGGGGCTGAGCCGAAGCATCCCTAGCGGACCATAACATTAAAAATAATGCAAATACTTACTTTTCCTGCCTTTCCACAAATAAAACCAATTCCCCTGCGGTTCCATCGCTGGATCCAAATCCATTGGCTGAATCTCAAACCATGTTGAAGTGAACAGCACAAAGAACCAGACGGGTCTAAACTTACATCTGACCTTCCAGCCAATCATGGATGGGACCGGCCATCCATCTCCATGTGAAGCAAGCATTTGGTTTAAAATTTATTGACTAGTCGGCTTCCGAATCCCAAACCATCTTACCAGTACTCTGAGCTACCAGTGCTTCCAGCGAATACTGATGTCACGCGACCTGGGACCAGCACTCCAGCAGGAGCCAGCATCGAGGGACTGATACCAGAAATCTCTGCAGCTTGTGAATCAGCTAAGCATATCTGAAGAAGAACGGCTAGTGAATAATAGTCGCTAAAGCCAATTCAAGTTGGCATTTCTACCCAACCACCGTAGGGTTCAGTCATGCATGGCAAAGATCTATATACTTTGTCCACAGGTTTCAAATCCATGGCTAGGGCTACTTCAGGGGTTGTCCAGGTGCTGCTAAATTTAGAAGCGATATCCCAGGTAAACCCCACATGCTTGAACTTCCTACATCAAGCTTCAAGATAGAGTGAGCGCCAGCCCTGACCAGCTACTTTAAATACCAGCCAATCACCGCAGCTAAAGCATCTCATCTATTTTTTAAAAATAGATGGGTATTGTCACCTAGGTGAAACAAAGTGCAGCACCTGTCCAACCTGAAATAAAATGTGACAGCAGCTATACTTTTGTCATCCCTAGATGTAGCGGCACATGCCACTAAATTCTTTAAATGATGAGTGATCCAGGATTGAGCACACATTGCCATGAATTAGACTACTTGTCGCTAGCTCTAATATTTTGTGAGCTCCCAAATCACCCCTCTATAACTATACCTGTTAGCAGGATAGGGCACATCTTAGTAAAGGCAGAATGATGGAGTGTAGGGTAAAAGCTTATCAGGATACTGTTGAGAATATACTTCTGATGTCATGGACATAGTTTTCTCAGGTGTGGTCAGGCCAAAGCGCTGCCACCCAGGGAAACCTGCCCCAAGCTTGTGGTGATCCTAGATTTGAATCTAATGATCGATCACAGGTGGGTAGTGGCATAAAAAATTGAGTTCAAGTGGGGTGCTGATGCCCCACGCTCAATTTTTCCAAAATCCATCTTCTGGGTTTGAAATCTGACCTCCGGGGAGGTTAGGTGGAAGCTTACAGAACCACCATTGGTAGTGTCTGTAAGCTAACTAAATATTACATACAAGGAGGCCACCTCATCAAGATGCACCCAAGAGCTGTAAGTAACATTAAGTTTCAACAAACTACTCCAGCAGTGTCAGGAATGCTCCTTTGGAAAATCCTGACAACAATTCATTACTTGGTACAGTGGAAGAAAAACTTCCTCCTTTGAGGTTAATTGGGTCACCTAAAATAATCAGGTTAGTGGGTAGTAACTGCTCACTTTTACCTGAATTTGGTGGTTCCAAAAGGCTTCCGGAACCAGTAGAAACAGCAACGGGATTTGAACCTGGGTCTCAGTCTCTTCTAGGCGCTCTTTCACCTAAGAGATTGATTAATAATATCAAAGAGAGTGATTTGTTACCTCTCAAACTTAATTCTAGCCAATCAGAAGTTATGCCAATCCTTTCATTGGATTCTTTTAATGGTTTTGATGACGCTGACAACTATTTTGACCTTCCTCTCGCTCTGACTTCTCTGTTGGCTTCTGTTTCCATTGTTGGTCCTTGTGCTCCTTCCTCAGTTAACACTGGGGAATAATTGGGGTTCTCATGTGTTTTCCTGCCTGAAAGGCAAATTTATTAAGCATTTAATGTTTTAATGTGTTTGAGGTCAGTTTAATTTGATCAAAAATGCAAATAATTCTAGCTTAATCTTCAACTGCTTAAGATCTCCAGTTTTCTCCAAATTTCTCCAAATTCATCTCCAAGGTATTGATCTCCTTTACTTTTATCTCCAGACTATCATTTAGCATTCATGCTATATAATGATGGTAAATTATTATCTTTTACTTGTTCAATCAATAAAGTCAATTTCCTTACCTACTTGATTTATTCTTTTGCCTGCTCTCCAGTCCTGAAATCAAACACCATGATGCTACCCAAGTCATCCCAATGGGGACCATTTGGGTATAAATGGTTGGTTTGGTTGCTCCTTGTCCAGTCCCTTACAGCAAGCATATCTTTTGGAACCAGAGAAGATTCTGGTTCACCTCCTCCAAATTACCTGGACAAATTGTGGTGCCGAGTGGTACCAGGT
Organism: Entomophthora muscae; assembly: GCA_014839935.2. Taxonomy (NCBI): domain Eukaryota; kingdom Fungi; phylum Entomophthoromycota; class Entomophthoromycetes; order Entomophthorales; family Entomophthoraceae; genus Entomophthora; species Entomophthora muscae. Next base: position 1,342 of record QTSX02003025.1, on the reverse strand, counting down.
TTATGGTACACCGCCACTCCATTGTCACAGAATCCCCCCATCACAGAGGAACCACATGTCATGGGGGCCAGTCCCCCCACTCCTTCCGTATTTCATCCCTTGGCTTCTGTTTTCCTTCTAAGTTATCTTGGAGCTTACTTCCTGTTGGGGAGGTTCAATCCCTTATTAGGTTGATACCGTCTTATTGGAGAATTGTTCCATATGGGGATGGTCTCCATTCCAATTGGTTCTTTAATCACAGGGTTGAATCCATCTGCGGCCATACACCTTTTGGGTGGTATGTTTCCAAGCGGATGGGTTCCTGACAAGCAGGTTGATATTTTAATCTCAATAAATATCTTGCCTCATGATTACCTTACTTCAATATTTGCTGATCAGATTTGTAATACCCAGATCACTAGATTCTGCATTCTCACTATTACCACCTCCTGGAAATCCTCCTCCTCCTGATGAAATGATTCCTGAAACCCTCAGAATCAAGGGTGAACCCATGTATGCCGCTGATTCTCTGACCCTGGGCCAAACCAAAGTCTTCTTCCCATACTTGTTATAATCATCTCCTGTACCTTTCCATATCCCCTTCTCAAGGGTGGCCCTTTCTGAGTAAATATGCACCGCCTTCTCCTTACTGGTGATTTTCAGGACCTTGGGAGGGTCCACAAGATGAAGTTGACTACAATAAAAGATTGTACCAGATCTTGGAAGAAAATATGATGGTAGATCTCCAAAGAAATAATGTCTGCTATTGTTTATATTGGTAAAGCAATGGCTGGGACCTAGCAGCAGAATCTACTAACTGGGATCCAGCAAGTATAAAAGCTTGTAAACTGAGAATAGTTCTTTACAGTTTATGAGGACCACATATAAAAATATACTTAGAGCAAGAAATGATAAGCTTATTGCTGAAGTAAGCCCTAGGTATTTATAGCTTCAGCAGGCTTTCAGGAACGGAAGTAATCCCTAGGGGTTGAGCTATTCTCTGCTGTAGGTTCAGGAATAGCTGTCTTGGTGTACTTCCAGACGGTTGGCTACCTCTAGATTCAGATTTGGAGGGTTGGCTACTATCAAGATTCTGTGGCTGCTGCGGATAGGTTTTAGGTCTGTCATGGGGGAGGGTAGGCTCCAGTTCCCAACTGCGCCAAGAGGTTCACCATTAGACTCGGTTGAGATGTAGCTGCCAATAGTAATGCCATTATAATTTGTTGTACATCTCCCATTTGACCAAATACAGTGCGCTCTCACTCTACTTCACTCTGACATTGGAGAAGTATAGCAACCAAAATAAAGGGAAATGATAAAGAGAATGGTACTTTATTGATACAAGTTTAGAGTATCATATAGT
>QTSX02003024.1:0-170573 GCA_014839935.2 Entomophthora muscae | reverse complement strand
GATCCAGAGCTAGAAACTGGCCGCGACTGGGCTTGGCCGAAGCAGCCCTATGCAAACTAAAGATACTACACAAATCAAATACACTTTCTCTTTTCAACCAGTGTAAGCCAAAAGGTTGCCGGTTATTTCAAATGGTACACTAGACAAATCAAACAATATATTCTAACACAGATAGGTCAATATCCCTAAAACCCGTAACACCTACTGCAAGGGAAAGACTTGCCGTAAGCACACCCCTCACAAGGTGACCCAGTACAAAACTGGTAAAGCTTCCCTTTTCGCTCAGGGTAAGAGACGTTACGACCGTAAACAAGCTGGTTTCGGTGGACAGACCAAACCCGTTTTCAAAAAGAAGGTAAATCTCGGTACGAATATAAAATTAACATTCAGGCCAAAACTACCAAGAAAGTTGTACTTCGTCTCGAATGTACTGTATGCAAGTATAAGATGCAGCTTCCACTCAAGCGTTGCAAGCACTTTGAGCTTGGAGGTGATAAGAAAACCAAGGGAGCTGCTCTTGTGTTCTAAAAAAAATAAAACGCTATTTTTTAGTTCGAGGGAGAGTATAAGTTTTAATATGAATCATCAAGCAAAAACTTTCTTGAGCATGAATATACCTCTATTTCCTAGCAAATCTTTTCTTTTCATGTATGGTTCGACTTAAGCCTCATTCTTAAATTTTTCCATAAGCTTTGCTAATCAGTGTATGCTAAGAATTTGACTCATTAATGAAAGAATTTTCCAAGTATTTTCTTTAAAAATTCTTTTTAAAAGACAAAATAAAACTTTGCCTAATAAAGTCCTTTATTATTATTTATTCCAAATATTCACATTGCCAAAGATTTTGATTTTTCCATCAGGTAAGAAAAACCATGGAATTTTTATATACAAAATACTATTAAATCACAGATCATTCTTAAACTGAAACTAAATAAAATAAAAATTGTTAAAAAGCAATTTACATTTTATATGAAGTTTTTATCTGGCTTGGTAAAGTATATTTTTAGGCTACATGATGAATAAATTGTGATGCCTTAAAATTATGTATATCTCTACTTTATTGTGTCAACAAAACGAAATATTAAAATATTTATTATATGGTTGGTAAAAGTCAAGGTTGCTTTAAGCCTAAAGTTATTAAAATAGGTTATTTATAAATAAATAATTGATACTCCAAGCAAAATTGGCTTTATAGGCTAAATGCCTGCTTTTAAGCTTTATACTTTTATTATAAACTTTTAGAAAAATAAGTTTTTGTTTGAGTTTTATAAATACTATGATATGATTAATCATAAAAAATAAAAGCTTCAAATGTAACATCAAGTTTTAGATTTGTGTTTAGTAACCAAGCTTAAAATAACAGTAGATATAAATTAAACATTTAATACTAAATCATACTACAAAATTGAATTTACATCTATCTGAAATAAAGTATAATTTTATATCTTATCTTATCTTCTCCACATTTGAGTTATGTCATTTTTTATTATGAAGATAATATGGGTCTGCAAAATAATGTCTCAGAATATAAAGTTGACACAAACATAAAGTTAATTTAACTATATTGTTGCAACAGATTCGTCTGCCCATAAAGTGATCCAGGATCTAACACAAGCTATTACCCAAAAGAGATGACAAGCAATATCAACCACTCTTATCCATGGCACCCCTCTGTTATCAAAGTATTTTTACTCATATTATCCAAGTATAAACAGCCCTTTTTCATGTAACCTAAACATAAGTCACTCTTATATTTTGAGACACAATATAACTATCTGTTTTCAGAGTATAAAACCCTTATTTTATTTTATCTTTCTTTTTTATTAGTAACTGTTGTCAATAATACCATTATAATATTGATAGCATAAATAGATGTCTCTTATCTTATCAAACTAGATCAGATTACTGTTTACTGTTTACACTCAAGCATAAGGGCCATGCCACAGAGTTATTATGTACACTTTCAAGAGAATGTCAACATTGTGCTGTGGGAAAACAGTCTCAGATAAATTTGCCATCTAAAATAAACTCTTGATATCAACTGCACAATTAAACAACATCTTCACTTTAGAAGGATTTTTTGTATATACACCACTCACATAATTTAATGTGATACCTTCTCATAGAGCTGCACACTTACACTCTACTAAACTAGGTTATGTCAAAACAGTAGGTTCAACCTGCCAACAAGGTTCCAACTAAGTGGGTTTGTGACCCTCAAACCAACTTTCCCATGACTTGTAGCCAGATGTGAAAGTCAACTCAAATTACTAAATTCAGCAACAAAAACCAGTGACAATCCCAGCTGGTGAACAGCTTAATTTGGCGCTTGACTCATTACAAGGATCACATCACCCCCTGCCCAATCCAACTGATTGATCATCACAGTCTTGTTCCTTTTATAATAATTCACTCCAACTATATAATTCTGATATCTCAATAAAGACACTTATCTAGTTTTCAATCATTTTCCCCTTGTAACTCTGCTAATACAGCACGGTTACAATATTGGTAGCATAGATAGGGTTTTCATCATATTTTTCTCTTTAAAATTTCTTCTGTTGCCTGTATCTGCCTGGGTCAACAAAGATATGAGAGAATCATGTCTGGGCTTTCCTTGGATTAGGCACCCTACATGCCAGGAACCAATATACCAAAAGGGCAAGTCTTTTACCAAAATATGTTAATTCTGGTCCCTGCCTTCAATGCCTTTTCAGCGCAAGAATTCTTTCAGGCCCCTTCTCTCACACTTTGAACCAATAATGAGAGCATCATGACTGATCATGTTGCCCAGTAACTTCATAGTGCAGCCTTGAAGTCATTTACAAGAGCTAACAACAACAACACCACAATGTGGATCCAGTCTGCCCAGAACAAGTTGATACAGATGAAGTGCCCAACCTGTTTCTGGACTGCAGAGATATCTATTTTCCTGACCCATGACACAGGCATTTGGTGTTACAAGTGGTACAAGAATCATATGAAAAAGGACTGGGAGACCTTCAAGCATGACTTTTTGGCTAGGTTTGTGATGAAAATTACTGCTCTCATGATTATCCGCCAAGTGAAGAACTTAACTCAAACCAGTAAAGTAAAATAATTAACAAGAGCCTACAAAGAACTGTGCCTATGTGCACCTTTGAAGATGGCTTTTGATAATCCTGCAACACACCTTATGTACTACAACTCTCTTAAACCCCACATCATGAGACATGTTAACCTAGACCAAGTGACCAACCTTCAAAGTCTGTACTGTGAAGCAGAAAAAGAAAACAGACACCAAACACACTACACAAGGCATAGACTGGGAAGGGAGAGGCCTAAGGTGTCAGTGAGCCAACCTTGGGTGGCCGGTCTGTTGTTTTCTGGGAACGCACATGCCGCAAGTTTTGCAGGCAGGGTCTGCCACAAGATTAGGGCTAACTTAATAAGGTAGGACATTGACTTTTCCACCCAGGACCACAGGCCAGCAGCCATGATTATAGTATTAATCACCCCAGTAAGAGTGATGTACACAATCCCAAATAGTTTATTGGTATGGTCCAGAAAAAGATCAGGGGCAGATGCAGGCTTTAGTTTTGGGGTCACTGACAGTTGCATATCCAACTGGTATGGGGGCAAGAAGTTATATTTGTCTCTTAACAACTTGGGTTCAGATACATGCCAAGGACCTTGTCTATTATATCTGGCTGCTGATTTTACGCGGGCCAGGGGGTCTTGTTCCAGGATTTTCTCAAGGGTTTACTCCTTGTATTCAGGCTTCAGCAGGTACTCTGTAAAGTGGATAGGTCCAAATGGGGCATCTGGTGGACAGTAAACTGCAGGCAGAGGGGCAGGCAAGCCAGAAGATCTTGTGCTGAGCTGGTAAATTGCAAAGATAAAAAATACAATATTTGGAAAAACCAATCTCTCACAAGCTTTATTATTAAAAACGTCAATAAAGTCTTAGAGAAGGGTCTATGGGTCTATATAGTACCCCACTGCCAAACTTTACATTTTCCATGTGGGGTTCATCATAGAATTGGGAAATATGAGGTTAGGTAGCCAGGACACCCAGGTTCAGAAGCGGCAAAATAAAACTGCTGCTGGGTGTTTGCTTATTGGTTAAAATCTCCGAAAAGGTTGCTCAATTTTTCTGTTTTCAAGCCATGGTCATAAAAGCGGGCTTCAGGCCCGCGTTTTTCTAAGGTGATGAATCTTGATTGGTCACTAGTGTAGACTTCAAACTCATGAAGCTAATGGTAGGAATTTCTTTGCCTCCATTAGGCAATTTTTCTGATCTTTCATTGGGCGCTGTAGTTTCTAAGGGTTGGATAATATTATTGTCTAGGAAATTATGCTCAGCTTTAGCTTGAGGGGGCTTAATCCCAGGAAAATGTGGCCAGTCAGCATTTTGGTCCTTAGGGATAGCGGACTGCGGGAGATCAGGGCCAGAGTTCAAATCCTGCCCTTGGGCCTGGGCTTTGAGGGGAGGAAATTGTCAATCCTGACACAAGGACTCTCATCCCCAGGACGTTCCAGCCACCCTCCACCTGGCAATAGCAACAACAACAGCAACAATCCTCAGACATCTAATGGACACAACAACAGGAATAATAGCCAGTCTAATTGTACTCATATTAGATTCACTACCACCCTGGGCAAACAAGGTGAGAGAAAAGCCCAGGAAGAGCAATAAGCTATCCAAGCTCTTCCCACCAAACTTCTGCCTTACCAAAAAATGAGTGTTGACCCAGAGATGTAGACCAGTGCCCTATGATTCAGGTCTCTTCAGGAGACCTGGTACTCTACACCATAGCCAGACACCCAAATAAACTGATGTCTTACCCTTTCTGCTTTTGAAGTTACAAAAGCTCAGCACTTCTGGACTCAGGCGCAGATTGTACTTTAGTCAACAGCAACTTTGTGAACAGGTTCAAGCTAGCCACTAATTCTTTGCAGATTAAAGCTGTGGTTTTAGATGATAAACATCACATTGCTGTTACTATAGAGACTTCCTGTCACGGTAGTTTCCATAATGCCAGGTGTCAGGACTTTGGAATAATATGGTAGACTTGACCATTGTTCCCCTTTTTGATTGGCCCCAGACAGTCAATTGCCACAGAGCCGTCAAGATTAAAGAAGAAATAATTGATTCAATTCATAGCTTTGGGTAACAAGAATATTGATAGTAACCCAAAAGCTTGATTGTGATTCACTGCTGGGCTTCTCATTGGTTCACACCTAAGCCAATAAGCTTGATGATTCTTAAATATGATTGCAAGACGTGCCTCTGCCAAACATTCACACCTGGACTCAAATAAGAACATACAGTCAATATGAAAGGTCATTTAGAAGAATAATGAAGAATGCAAAAACCAATTGACAGGGTAACTAAATATTGCATATGCATTAATTGTAGACAAGATGCCGCTAAGACCCCATTACAATAGGCTGGGGTTTGGTAACCAATTGAAGTCCCATGCCAGGCCAGCATGGCTGCCTAACTCTGAGAGCTGAAACTAGCAGTCTGGGAAACAGATAGGCTGACTAGTAAGAGTTGGAAGCGTCAGATAACAATCTGGTAAGAGGGCCTATCCATCCTATAAAAGATGCTCTCCTGATTAGAGATTGAGAATTATATTCACCCTTATAGATAGAGAAACCACATCTCTATCAGTGTATCACTACTAGCTGCTGTCTAGTAGTCAGAAGTATCCAAGTAGAGTGTGTTGCTGTCTACTTGCAGACCCAGTGTATTTTCTCCTACAAACTAACAGAACACTGCCAGGCTGTAGCCATATCCTAGACCCAATTGATAGCTAAAGATTGTCACCATACAATATCCTATCAACATCCATATTACAAATGACAAACAATAAAGATCTTCTCCTCAAGACCTAAAAACTTGACAGTGGTGCTCACTGCAAAAATGAGCTGCTATTAGAGCCAAGTCAAGGTGCCGCTTTTCACCTTTCCTGCCCCAGCTTCATTGATAAGTATGCGGGGTTGCATGGACACTAGTGACACCAAAAGGGACACTGTGACAGTCCACATGTTTGGTGGTCTGCAGGCGGGGATAATGCTGGCCAAGTGAAAGTTTGGTTGTTTGTTGCAGGTAGAGGCCTAGTAGGGAATGATGGCTACTAGGGACAGTAAGGCCTAGCTAGTAGGTGTAAAGACTACTAGAGGCAGATGTTGTATTCACCCAGCAGAAGATATTGGCTGCTGTGGGCTAGAGGTCTTCACCCAGCAGGGAACTGTAGCTGCTTGGGGTGAAGAATGAGATAGCTCAGCAGGGAGCTTTGTCTGCTTGGGGTGGGGAGTGATCCATCCTGATGGGTAGCGTTTGCTGCTCAGGCTGGAGAATGTTTAGACCCTGGCGGGTAACGCGGGCTGCCATGGTAAAAGTATGTGCCAGCATGGTAGGGGACGCCTACCAGGGCTGTAAGTTTTGGACCCCTGACGGGTAGCACAGGCTGGCAGGGAGGGGAAGAGCTTTGAGGGCTCTATGTACCCTGATAAACTTACAGGAGGTCTGTGAGCAAGCATCCTACCCAACAGACTGGTAGGGTGTCCTTGTTTATGCTCCTATAGGAGCTTTGGGGAGAGCCCAAAGTGAGCATTGGAGGGCATAGATTTGCTCAGAGGTGTCATCAAGGCGTTTTGCTTGGGGAAGCAGCTGCAGAACTTGGTGTGATCAGGCCACTGGGAAGTGAAGCTGATTACTTTTCAACTAAAAGCCCAGATTTGATCACCTGGGTGAGTAAAAACAACACATAGACATTGATCTATGGTTGAATGGCCTAAGTGGATTGCCACTTGCAAGGGCTCAGTCAAACACCAGTTTAATGTAGACTCATGCCTGGGTCTACAGGTTCTGGTAACAGGGACTGAGATAAAAAACCAAGGTGGTTCACAGAATCAGCAGAGAAGACTAGTAAGAAGGACTGTGTGATCACAGTGAAGACTAGTTGGGGACTGTTGGTTCATATTTAAGTTTGGAACCAAAATGGTTCATTGTGCAGGTGGAATCAAGGTTGACCTAGTGAGGATAAGTTGAAGGGCTCAGAGATCATGATGCAGGAGTAGCTGGTCAAGATAAAGGTGTAGCCAGAGGAATGATAAGCTGTTGAAAGACTGGAATGAGCTTTTTGTTGTCTAAGATAGACTGATTGCTGGTTAAGCTGAAGAGCTGGAAGATGTGGTTGAAGATCATGATGCAGGATTAGCTGATCATGATACAAGAGCTGGCTGAAGGATCAGAAAATGATGATGAAGAACTGGTGGTCCGGAGAAATGAGCCAAGATTTTGCCAAATTGATTTGCCGAGGTGGTAAAATGTGGAATATTTTGCCTTGGTTTAGTAGTAAACTCAAGAAGAAATGTGGATAAAAGTGAGTGACAATGGTTTAAGCTTCTGAAGAAAGCCATTTTGAAGGTAGAACCATTGGGAAAAGGGCACTATAAAAAGGAAGCTAGCTGGAAAGTTACAGGGTCTTTTTCCAAGTCTTTTTGAGTCTTTTCTGGGTCTTTTGAGTTTCTGTCAAGAGGTTTTTGGAAGCCTTTTGATTGCCAGCAGGAGCCTGGTTGGACTGATACAAGCGGAATACCAAGGCCACTAGAGCTATACAGAGAGCTGAAGCCCAAGATAAAGGAGCAGGAGCCCAAGATTAAAGAGCTAGAGCTTGAGATAAGGAGCTGGATCCTAAGCGCGGCGCAGGAGTCCAAGCTTGAGGAGCAGAAGTCCAAGACTAAGGTGCAGGAGTTCAAGAACAAGTACAAGGAGTCCAAGATATTGTTGGAGGACTCCAAGTATTGGCAAATCCATATTGTTTCCTTGACCCCCCAGGCCATATACCAGAAGGTTTCTAAGGGGATCTTCCTTATGAAAGTGAATAAAAGCCCATTTTGACCCCTATACATATTTCTGAGATACATTTTCCATTATTAGAGAATGACAACCCCTTTCAGCTGGTCCCTGACTACAACCCAGGACACACTTTGGGAACTGGTGAATAGGAATCCCACAGACACTAGTCTCCTACTGGTTATTACACCCCACCAAGCTATTAAGCTCCAAGATGACTGTCTCCACTTAGATCCTGCTAATATACCAGGACCACACCAGCCCCACTAGTACACCTTAGACAAGATTTGTGCTATGCTAGGCGCACTCCTCCACGGCTGATAACAGAGGGGGCCAATAGGTGATGGAATTTATCTTATTCAGCTACAATCTCAATGCTGCTGGCCTCTGGACGGCATATCACCAGTGACAGGAGGCAAACAGCATTCAGATTAGTCAGATATTGAGCAAGGAGAAGGGAAAATTCAAAGACTTCCTTTCTTTCTTTGCTCATCCAAGCATTAAAAACCTGTAACAACTTGTTGCCAGACAAAGCTTGGAAATTAATGAGCTGGGGGCTAGCCGTAACAAATTGCAGAAAGCCCATCTAGATACAATCAACAAGCTGAACACCAGCTTTGATTCCTTACAGAACATCCTAAGGAATCTATTCAACTCTGCCAATCATGCCCACTTCAGAGTGGTAAAATTATACAGCAATTTAATTCTCAGTTTAGACATATTGTTGCCAATTTCTTCAAGAGCCTGTCATAACCCCACAGTGGATCACTAATGTGACCACACACTGTATCAGCCTGACTTGCTGGGTTGATGAATTGACCCAAAGACAGGAACAGGTTGAAAGTACTTCTGACAGACAAGACTGGCACCAAATGCTAGAAGAAGCCAGCAATAGAAGCAACACTTGCTATAACAAGCTGGTGGCTTGGGTGAACAAGCTGGTAAGTAAAATTAACAGCATGAAAAGAGATGAGGAGTTCCCTGCCCCTCTGGGCAACATCAACCAGGAGCCCACCTCTGACTCTCACAACTGCTGTCTGTACCACAAAGCCTACATGGAAAGCAAGAATGAACTTTGGGAGACAATTGAGAGTGTACAAGACCTCACCTGTTTGCTTTAAAAGGATCTAGAAGCCATCCACAAGAGAGTCACCCAACTGGAAGAAGGACGCAAGAAGGCCAAAAACGCCATGACTTGCTCACCTCTACAGTTCTGATGATGGAGGAAAATCACAGCAACTTGTTAGAGAAGCAAGTACAGGAGCACGCTGTGACAGAAATTAGGGATAATAAGAAGCTGTCTCCATGTGGTGGGGAATCACCCCAAAATCTGCATATAGTTAATGATTAACCACCAACACAGCTTCAGATACCGTTTTGTGAAATTTCCAAATGAGATACTAGGGTTAAGTAAAATAATTAACCCCAACCAAAAGAGCTCTAGATAAATGGCCTGTGAGAGAATCAGAGTGTCTTCAGCATAAAATCCAGGACATTGAGATAGCACCAGAGCTTCACTTTTGACAGTAGGAGGAATAGTTTCAAGATTGGCAGGCATTTAATTAACATTCAGTGGAGACAACAACAAAGTACCAACAGCAGACCCCCATCTTCCCGTAATAATCTGGCTAAGAATTAAATTGTAGGGGATGTAGCACAAAAAGCCAACTATAGGATGCATTTTAAAATAAAGATTACGCCAAGGAATATTTGATTTTATTGAGTAAATTTTTGGGAGGACTCAGCTCTTAAGAGTTGAAACAGTGAAAACTATTCAATATATATCAAAATTTGACTAAGAAATACTGCCTGAATTCTGAGCTCCTATTCCTTCCACATTTTCAAGTGATTATCTAGTCCAGGTTTCAAAGAAACCATGAGTGACCAACTTCTTATGACCATGCTGATTAATAAGAACATATCTGGTGACCCTCAAATTACATCAATTTATCAACATCAGTTTGCAAGGGGGAATTGGATTCAGCTGGCGGACTGGAGCAGCCATAAACCATTTTCAATCAACTGTTTGATTCAAATCTTTTAAATTGGGTAATTTTTAAAGGGTTTCTGGCTTTTTGAGCCTTCCTACCTGGCCAAATAATTCCTGGAATTACGGAATCTACTGTGACGCGCACAGCTAGGAAGGAAATGGAAATCAAGTTTGCCGCTAGACTTAGTAAGCTGGAGGCCCAGGCCAGCAGAGTAGGAAGTAGAAGTTTGGGAAGAGGCCTTTCCCCTCTTCCTGATTCTTATTTGGAACAACAGAAGACCTCCTCTCCAGATTTCCCCCCATGAAATTGGGTCTGAGTACAAGAGTAGCAGCTCTCAAAGCACTAGAAACATTCTCATGGGAGTTGCCACACTGCCTCCTCTCACACCAATGTCCTTTGCCAGGCTGCATCCTGTCCCCTCCAGACAACCTATTGCCACTCCTATCAAAGAGACTCTGGTACCTGACCATAAGTTCAAGCCTTTGAAATTGCCCAAGTTCAATTGCAACAGGAACATTAGGACATTCATACAACTATTTGAGATGTCTATGAGAGGGTCTTCTAATAATATGAAGGCCAGAACTCTCATCAATGCCTTGGATCCTGCCATTGTGGACGTCATTTTGCCATGTCTACCACAAGAAAAACGGACATATGCAGATGCCAATCAGGAAGTCATCAAAGAATTCAGCAGTGAGACTGAGCTCCAGGCCAGAGAGGTGGAGTTCAGCAATATCTCATTCAGGAAATAAACTGTTTCCAATTTTTCCAAGCAATTCTACTACAAGGCGCAGATTCTTCTTGGAGATGAGGTCTTGTCTGATCTAGAAATACTACATCACCATGAGTAGGGCGCTACAGTTCTATTGTGAACTTGACAACATGATGTTCCCTGTACTTGACCAGTCCAATGACACTCAGAGGATCATCAGCTATCTTAGCAGACTTGGTTTGCAGTTCAAGGCCCCAAACAAAGGACAGTCAGGTAAAAGTTTTAACAACTTTAAGGAGCATTCCCAAACTCCAAAGTTTGCTAAATCCACACCCAATCCAGATAAGGCAAAAGTGAAGTATAAGCCAAATAGAAATTCAGGCTTGTGTAACAAGTGTGAGAAACAAGGTCATTTTTTGGCATAATGTAGAGGCAGGAAGCCAAACCCTCCTTCTGTCAATGTGGTTACAGTAACAAAGCCGGTAGACCAGGGAAAAGGGAAGGTGGGCCAGTAATAGGATGTACTGGTTCTGCCAATCTCCTTCCCATTTCAAAGGATCTTGATCAAGAGGCATCCAGCCAGCCACCTGAGGTCAGCAAAACTGCTCCTATGCCATCCAGCAAGGAGCCCACACCTACTGTTGTGGCACCCTTAGACATGCCAAAGGCCATCAACCAGCCCCTTCCTGAATTATTTCTACCAGAGAAAGACTTTGAAGAGGACTCTATTCATAATCTAGTAGCAGAAAACCTGTTTGCAATCCCCACCCAAGGAAGAGGCCACCCCAGGAAAATTGACACCAACACAATAGAGACTGTCTAAAAGCCTTACACTGCTCAAGTTCAGGAGGTATTTACTGGTTCTAACCCCAACATGTCCAGAAACCTGCTGTTGCTGAAAGGTGTACAGTTTTCTATGCCACTGGAGACTATAGAAGCAAACTTCCCCAAAATTGGTCAAATTCTGTGCCAGTACTTCAATACCCCAGGACCACTGGGTATCCATTTATTAAATCTCCAATCCAAATCTTACACCAAATTTACTTATGCTGATATTTCTGTAAATAAGGTAAAGGTGTGGGCCATTATAGATAGTGGAGCCCCAATCAACATAGTCTCAACCTGCCTGGTAAAAAACTAGGTTTGGCTCCTGACATTGCCCACTTCAAAGTCTATGATTCTGCTGGAATTCACACTATCACTTCTGTTAGAGAATACAGTTTATTGCCAATAAGATTTGGTTTAATTGCAGTTTTGTCTCCTCCCATGGTCCTGCCCAGTCAAAACTACAATATCTTGATTGGGACAACATTCCTTTGCAAGTATGGTGTAACATTGGACACGGAAGTAGACACTTTAAAGCTGCTTAGCCAGACTAACCTGCTTTACTAATCCAAGGAAAAATTACCTCCAAAGGAAACCAAGAGCATAAATATGACTTACAAGGACAGAGTAGTGGCATTTTTCAATCAGATCAAAGGTCAAAAGGGAAAGTGGCTCCTGATGCAGATAAAGGAACACAAAGGCATTCATCTCCAGACAAGGTCAACTTTCATCCTTCAAAGCAGCACCCAGATGGTCATCAACTCTGGACTGATATTGAATATTCCTGAAGGACTTTACAGCAAGATACACCAGCCTTGGAGCCATACCTGTTTTGAGCCATATGTGGCCCCAGGAATCATTATTCCTGGGCAGCAGGAAATACATGTTCTATTAGAAAATCTACAGGATTTGGACCTCAAGATCAAGAAGAATCAGGTAGTTGCCTTTCTTCATCTTCTCCCCATTGTGAAGATAGAGGAATTCCATTGCATAGGGGACTTTTCCAACATGGAACTGTCAGACCAAGTGGAAGCCTCTGCTTATGCAATCACTCCTTTAGCCAGCCTGTCCTCCTTGAAAGACAAGGAACACAAAAGAGCCAGTGCACTATTCTAAAAATAACGCTGTGTTTTTTCTGTGATTTTGATTTTGGTTGCATCACCAATGACATAAATCATATTGACACAAGAGACAGCAAACCTATTTGCCTCTGTCCCATTAGAAGGTCCAAGGACAGCAAGGAGGTAGTAAGCAAGGAAATAAAGGAGCTCTTGGATAGAGGCATGCTGGTGCCATATAAGAGTCCTTGGGCATCATCTATGTTCATAGTTAAAAAGAAGGACAGTAGCAACAGGGCTGTGATTGACTACCACTGCCTTAACCTAATAACCAAGAAGGATTTGTGACCTCTCCTGCAAATTGACAATACTCTTGATTGACTTGACGGGGCCAAGTACTTCTCATCTATGGATCTAATATCCAGTTATTAGAAAATTGAGTTACTACCCAAAGAACAAGAGAGGTGCGCAATAATAACCTAACAAGGTGTTGCAACTGAACCAATGAGAGTTCAGTATTTGATTGGGGAAGACAACAGCCCAATAGAAAGGACAAGAATGAATAGAATAAGGTGTTGTTTATTGTAGAATATTGTGATTAATATACTGTATGGGGAAAGCCACAAGTCCACAAGGGGGTGGCATAGTGGCATGTTCCATGTAAGGTTCAAAGCCAAGGAATAACTTGTGCGGGGATCAGCAGGTCAAATTGGTAGCGCCCCTAATTAGGAGAAAGTTCCCGCAGTTTGATATTGCCATTAGATTGGTTCATGTTGTTAGATATGTCAAGGTGTGACTCATTGAGCGCTCCCTGTGTATTGTAAGATACGTTGACAAACAAGTCTGGAAACTTGGTTGCAACAACCCTTTGTCCCCTGCTTGTTGTAAGACATCAGTATTAGAACCTGTGGAAGATCAGGGAAGGTCCGCACAAACATCTTTTGGGTGGGGATGGCACAACAGAGGTGCAAGCAATTGTGATGAAGTTTCTTGGTGTTTTCTTGGGCATCTTCAAGCTGATAGGTGTGATTGTCATAGACTGCAGCTATCTTGAAAGGCCCCAAGTGATTGGGTTCCAATTTTGCTGAATTGGGGATGAGGGTGTAGACAAGGTCACCTACGGTGTATCTGGCTTCAAGGTGTTTTGTCCCTCCCTTAATTCACTTGTGTTTGATTTCCCAGGCCTTGGCACGCCACTGGGTCAGGGATGGAGTGATCAACAAGGGGGTTTACTGGGAACCGTGGATTGTAATTTCCCTTGTTCTACTCCTGCCAAGCTGTCAGGTGTCCTAAATACCAGGGTGCTGGGGCTGAACCCGGTGCCTCTGTTAATTCTTGCTTGTAAGATAAGTAGAGAAGTGAGCAGATGTTCAGTCCATGCAGTATTGGGATGCTCCTGTGAGAGCTTGGCAATCAGTTGGACCAGTGAGCTTTTTAATTGCTCTACGCTTCCATTGACTTGCAGATGATAGGGGGTTATGACAATTTGTTGGAGGGCATTCTTGGTGCAGTACGCCTTAATGACATTTCCAACAAGCTCAGGACCTCCATCTGTGATGAGGCGTTTGGGTTGCCCAAAGCAGCCCACAATTTCTTTGCCAATGAAGCAGGTGATTGTGGTGACGGTGTGATTAGTGGTTGCCCATGCAACTGGCCAGCGGGTGAAGTAGTCATTGGCTATTACGATGTCCTTCTTCCCCAGTTGGTCTTCAGGGAGGGGTCTAATAATATTGATAGCCCACTGCTTGAATGGTTCCATGGCCTTAATGGGGAGGAAAGACTTGGGGGTGCAGGTTTGGATGTGTTTTTGTTGCACAGCACACATGTTTTGAGGAGATCCAAGATGTCTTGGCGCATACACGGCCACCAAACCTTACGTTTCATGGTCTTGAAAAGATTACGTCCTATGATGTGACCCATGGTGCGGTGGTAGTGTAGTATGGTGTTGCCTTGTTGTATGGTGGGAATGTAGGGCGGCTTTTCACCTATCTCTGCCCGGCAGCAGATGTTGCCAGCCTTAGTGGTGAACTGACTTTTGTTGTCCTTTAGCTTGGAGATGGTTACCAAATTAAGGCCTTTGTAACAAGTTGCTTCAGGACAGAGATAAAGCATGAGCCAATCTGGATCTAAGTCATTGTCCCCAGTGATGGACGCTATGTTAAGCCTTAAGAGGGCGTCAGCTGTGACAAGTTCCTTCTCAGGCTTGTACTTGATGCACAACTGGTAGGGGGATAGACTATTGACCCAGCCTGCCTGACAACGTGTAAAGTGGGACTGCATGTTGAAGTATTAGAGTGACTTGTGATCTGTCAGGACGCGGGTTCAAAAGGTGGCCCCTTCCAGGTAACAGCGCCATTTCTCAACACAGTGCACAATAACTACTAACTATTTATTATGTATGGGGTAGCTTTTCTCTGAGTTGGTGAGCTTCCTGGATTTTTATGCTATGGGGAGAAAGATACACTTGTCAGTTTCTACTTGTAGCACACCCCCTATGGCTCTATCAGAGGCGTCAGTCTCAAGTTTGTACTGGTAGTTCCAATTGAGGAATTGCAATACAGGTGCAGTTATAAGTCTTTTCTTCAACGTTTCAAAGGCTTGATCTCTGACAGGGGTCCAATGAAAGCACTGTTTAGTGTTTAGGAGCTCAGTGAGGGGCACAATTAGTTCCCCCACAGTTGGGGATAAACTTGTGCAGGTAGGCCACCATGCCTAATAAGGTATGTACCTGGCCCACATTGGTGGGAGGCAGCATGCTGGTGATTGCCTTGATTTTGGCAGGATCAGGCTTTATCCCTTGGGCAGAGATAGTGTTCCCAAGGAAAAATAGCTCTGACTTGAAAAATTGCATTTGGATGGTTTAGCTTTTAGCTGATTTTTCCAAAGGGCGTTGAGGACAGCACAGAGGTAATGGAGATGTTTTGTTTGCTCTTGACCAAAGACTATAATATTATCAAGGTACACAACAACACATTTATCAATCAGATACTCAAATGCTTTGTTCATCAACATGGCAAAGGTGGAAGGAGCGTAAGTCATTCTGAAGTTCATGACCCAACACTCAAACAACCCATAGTGTGTACAGAAGGCAGTTTTTGCCTCATCCCCTGGTGCAATGCGGACCTGGTTGTACCCTGCAGTGAGATCAATCTTGCTAAAGATCTTTGCACCTGTAAGTGTGTCAAACAGGTCGTCAATCAACGGCAGGGGGTCCTTGTTTTTAACGGTTGTCTCATTTAGGGCACAGTAATATGTGACTAAGCAAAGGGACCTGTCCTTCTTGGCTACAAAGAAGACAGCAGCCCCATATGGCAAAAGCAAGGGGGAAGATAAAGCCCTTGTTGAGTGTGTCTACAAGGTGCTGGCGGAGGGTCTCATCTACTTTTGGTGTCAGACAATAGAGGGGACGTGCTTTGGGTATTGACCCTTGTAGTTGTACAGCATGCTGGATCTCTCAGGAAGGGGGACGTTGGTCCAGTGTTTCACTGAAAACGTCCTTATATTCCTCAAGGAGAGCAGCAAGTGCTGGTGGAGGTGGAGTGGTCAAGGGAGGGGCCGCAGATGGTTCAGCGCGGATAAATTTGACTGAGCATTGCTTAAAACCTAGTTTCCCTCCTTGAAATCATAAAAGCCTGTTTCTGTTATTCTGAAAAACACAGCATTGTGAAGTAACTTTCTCATCTTGACAGGAAATATCTGAAAGCCCACCCTGTTTCTATTGAGGGTGATTACAGATGTATCCCAGTCAATGTAGGGACAGTTGTGATAAAGCCAGTTGTTGTGTTCTGAGGCACAGCACAGACACACAACAAGGAATCCTAACCTTAGGATTGTATTTGTACTAAGTTTTGGTTAGAATGACAGGGAAGGCTATGTAATTACCTTGTGGCCCTGATTAAATAACATCTAATAGATGTGGCTAGAGAGGCGCCAAAGTACTGGGAGACACAAAGACAAAAACGTGAATATAACTTAATTTTTATTGATAGTTAAGAAATGGAATATATAGTGGTTGAAAATACCACAAAAACTACCAGGACAGTAGGATTACTTGCCACAAGCATGAGTGGGGCAAGTGAGTTGCGCAGAATCAGGAAACTGAACAATTAAATTTCCCAATTCAGAACCAGACTCGTTTTGAAGGGCAAAAGCAAAAGAGAGAGATTTGTCCTCAAAATAACCCATCAAAGGCAAAATTGAAACATGGTTAATCATGGCATTCACAACATTTCCCCCCTCTAGATTGGCCTTAGGGGGTAGTACTTGCAGAGGAACTTGGCATGCACTTGGACAAACAGTCAACCACTGGAGAGGAGTTTCACAGTGTAATTTGTCCCTTGTTTGAAGGTCACTTCTAAAGGTCCAACCCACAATTTATCTAGCTTGTAAGCGCGTCCTCCTACTCTATGCTGATAGTAGAGAACATGGTCCCCAATGTTGAACTCAGGCAAGGGAGAGCATCCAGCATTGTCAGGAGAGAGCTCAAGCATCTTTGTCTTATACGCAGAGGTGTATGCAGTAGCCTGTATATCAATGATGCGGTTGACTAGATCTTTGATATGGTCATCAGGATTCATAGCCTTATCAGAGAAGAGTAGGGAGGCTCCCAAGAGCAATATAGTGGTACCCTCATACCCATATAGCATAGCAAAGGGATAATAACCGGTGACACAATGCTTGCTAAGGCAATAAGCAAAGAGAGAAGCAGGTAAGTATAGATCTCATTTTGCAGTATCAGAGTAGGTGAGTTTCTTCATGATAGAAACCAGTGTCAAATTTTCATGTTCAACTGCCCTATTAGTAGAAGGATTATAGGGGGCAGAGAAGGATTGGTGGTACCCCAAGGCCTTGACAACAGAAGTCCCAACTTAACATTGAAGTTAGTTCTGTTGTCAGACAACAACACTTTAGGACAGGCATGGTGGTAGAATACATCTTTCAACAGAAAGGCAGCAGTTGTA
Source organism: Entomophthora muscae (assembly GCA_014839935.2). Lineage (NCBI taxonomy): Eukaryota > Fungi > Entomophthoromycota > Entomophthoromycetes > Entomophthorales > Entomophthoraceae > Entomophthora > Entomophthora muscae. Next base: position 153,177 of record QTSX02003024.1, on the reverse strand, counting down.
TTGGCAGTGATGTCCTTAGTAGGGTGAGCTTCTACCCACTTGCTGAAATGATCAACAGCAATTAGGATGAAGTAGCAACCTGAGCGGGAGTGGGGGAGAGGCCCTACAGCGTCAATGCTGACAGTGTGAAAGGCAGGTTGAAGGGGGACTAGAATGAACTTGTGAGAGGCAGATCAAGGTTGTTGGAGCTGAAAATTGTGACAACTAGCAATAACATCTGGAATCAGCAGGCAAAGATTTACCCAGAAGTAGTTCTTCTGGAGCCAGGCATAAGTCTTGACAACGCCTCTGTGTCCTGTCTCATTATGAGCTTGAAGCACCACCAAAAGGCAGAGACTAGGCCTTACATAAGGCAAGTAGTGGTATTGTACTTTATTGAAAAGCTGATTATCACAAATGAGTGTGTCTTCAGATAATTTAGAAAGGGCAACTCAAACTTCTTCTGTCTTGTTCTCCCAGGAGGAAGGATATTCAATTAGTTTGTACAACCTGTCAGCCTCAGAAGGGTGCAGAGCAAGGATGGGCATTCTGGATAATTCATCAGTGGGCTGATGTTAAATTTCTGGGTTTTTTAGCACAATGAAGCTGTAATCTTGCAGGCAGAGAGCCCATCTAGCTAATTGTCCTTCTGGTTCCTTAAGCTGTTGTAACCACTTAAGCAAAGCATGGTCAGTAACCACAGTGAAATGGGTGCCATACACATAATGGCAGAACTACTTGGCTGCATGCAACACAGCAAGGCACTCTTTCTCTGTGACGCTGTAATTCTTATTGTGCTTGTTCAGGACACAAGAAGTATAAGCTACAGGGTGATACACACCCTAATCATCTATTTGGGCCAAGATGGCTCCAATAGCCAGGTCACTAGCATCAGTGTAAAGGATGGATTCCTTATTGTAATCAGGATACACTAGGATAGAAGCCTCCTCAATCTTTTTTTAAGGGTCTCAAAGGCTTGTTGCTGGCTGGCGGTCCCTTCAAAAGGGACATTATGCAACAGCTGGACCAAGGGTTCACTAGTGTCAGCAAAATCAGGGATAAATTTCCTATAGTATCCCATCATGCCCAGAAAGACTTGGACTTCTTGCAGATTGATGGGCAGAAGCATTTTTTCAATGGCTTTAACTTTCTTAGTCATGGGGCAGATTTCTGTCTGAGTCACCTCATGGCCCAAGAACTCAAGGCGTTCTTTAAAGAAAGCACACTTAGATGGTTTTAGTTTAAGACCAGCCTATCTAATATTTATGAATACTTCTTTAAGATGAGCCAGGTGATCTGTAAAGTTAGCGCAGAAGATTGTAATGTCATCTAGGTTTACTAAGACCCATGTAAGCTTCAAGTCACAGAGGATGGGGTCCGTGGCTTATTGGAAGGTAGCTGGGGCATTGCAGATTCCCTGCAGCATACAGGTAGGCTCAAAAAGTCCTTCAGAAGTGATGAGCGCGGACTTATGTCTATCCTTGGGAGAGAGATCAACTTGCCAGTACCAGATGTTAGATCCATAGCAGAGAAGAACTTGGAGCCTCCAAGGCAGCGGAGAACATCATTGATGTCTGGTAAGGGATAGAAATCCTTTTTGGTTAAAGAAATCAATTATTGGTAGTCCATCACCATACAATGACCTCCATCCTTCTTCTTCAGTATGAACAAGGGGGAGGCCCATGGACTTTGGGAAGGAGCCAGAAGCCCAGTGTCTAAAAGTTGTTTGAGCTCTTTAGACACCCAAGCGTCCTCTACGCAACTGCAGCAATAAGGTTTAGTGGGGAAGGGGGAGCTTCACCAGTATCAATCTGGTGAATGACACCTTTGGCTAGATCATAATCAGTGCTATCTTTAGCAAAGATATCTGAAAACTGGTCTAGCAAATCAAGCACTTCCTTCTTCTGGACTGGGGATAGCTACAGGAAATCTTGCACAGTGAACAAGGATAGGACTTGGGGCTTGTCTTTGGGTAAATTAAAATCCTGGAACATACCAAAGGGATGTAGGGATAGGAAATTGGGACATTCAGAAACTTGCCATAGCCAGCAATCTGCCTTCTAGACACATGTATGGGGAGAGCGGTTAAGTTGGCAACCAGCAATTGAACAGGGTCTTTATGAGAGACATCCAAGATTCCCAGGCAGAGGTAGGGTTTGTTGCAGCCTATAAAGGGGGGAGTGTCATGAATGATATTTCAATACTTGTATTGAAAACCTGGGAATTGAAACCTGGGTCTCAGGGAAAGCTTCATGTTGACCAGAATGGACAGGAAACCGCCCAACTGCCAGTTGGGTCAAATCCTGGACCACCAGAGATAGATGACCCCAAACAGGGGGAACAGAAACCTGCCAACCTTCCAAGCGTCAATACTGGAGGTTTGAAATCAACATTGGAGACCCTGGAATCAAACCCTGACCCTCCAAAGACTATTTAAGTCACACAAAGTGGACAGAAACCCGCCAAATTGTTAAATTGCAAACCCAAGTTGACAAGTTACTCCAAGACCCAGCAGTCTCCCAAGGACAAGTCCCCAAATGGTCACCAGATTGCTGCCAACCTTGAGCCACCAAAGATCTGGACCTATGCAGAGGTTGTAGCTTGCCTTAAAGAGGTTAAAACAAAACCTACTGTTAACTCTGCCAATGATCACCAGCAGCTGTTAATATTACGTCCAAAATGGGTAGTACAATTAAACTACTCAGGTGACGTGGTGAACAGTAGTGGCGGAACAAAGCATTGCCACTTTTATTCACCAGAGCAGGCACAACCTGGATCTGCTGCTCTCAGAACTCTAAGCCAAGATCCATGCCCCCCAGTGCCTTGTCTGCAAACCTGAATCCTGCAAAAATCAAAGAAGCAAAAACTCATGGTATAAAAGCCCCAGCGGTATGGTGATGACCATATTGTCATTTTTGATAATAAAGTTTTATGAACCTTTGGTTTGAACAAATCTTACCTTATCTAGTCTTAGTGATCTTTCATCTTAACTCTGGCCAAGTAGATCATCATGCAACCACCCTCTCTGGAGACCAACCTGCTGACCCTCCCCAGGCACTATACTGTCCCCCAGGGGCCCCCTTTAGACCTGTGCATTTTACTAAATACCCGCTCAACCCTGCCTACGCAGAGTACAACTTGGAGATCATCCTCATTGCTAATCCCTTGGCAAGGACTAGAGAAACTAAATACATAGGACGTGAAGGAAAGAGGATTGAGGTGCTGCCCTTATTGTTCAAAGACAGGTACAGTTATCTGCCTGCCTACTTTGTTCCCATGACTCCTCCCTTAACCCTGCAACCCAACTGCCCAATGGAGATCCCCACTGCGGCCAAGACTACACACACCCACCTTTTTGGAGTACTCTACATTACTTTGACGGGAATGGTAGACACTATGATGCCTAATTCAGGGCCCTGGTCTTTGCTTGGATAATCTGTATCCTATATTATCCAGTTGGCATCCATTCTATGGTGGGCCTTACCCTCTGGTCCGGCCGTATTCTGTCCCAAGCCAACCAATGCCTCTACCTATGCCTGGCTTTCTGACATTATGACAATCTTTTACAAACATGGTAACCTGAGCTCCAAGATGTTATTAACACTTGGGGCAACTTGTATGCTTTTTTTTGTGATAATCACTTATTACACCCATAAGGCAATTACCTCCCTGATATTCCCATGGATGAAGAACCAACCCACCTAAGAATTGAAAGACCCTGCACTTGGGGCAGAACCCCAGAACACGGCCACGTCATAAGTACAAAACATGACAGTGAACCAGACCACAACCAAGGTGGATATGCCCCAGATGGACAAACTCACCTTAAAAGAAGCTTGCTGAGCCATGCCTGTCCTCCGTCTCCACTTCCAAGCCAATGCCAACGCATACCCCAGTGAAACCAAGAAAGTCCTGGGGGTGGTTACCATGCTGTCAGGAGACGCACTGGATTGGTTTGGAAAGGCCACCACTGAAGATGTCAAAATTTTCCTTGATTACGCCCAATTTGAAAGTGAATTGATGGCCACTGGAGACAACCAAGACACCCAATACTATGCGCTGAACTCTCTGTTAGAGATCCAACAAGGAAACCAGCCCATCTAAGCCTATGTGAATGAGCTCCTTAAACTGAAGACTTGCACCCAACTTAAGGATAAATTAGCCGCTATTATCTTCAGAAAAGGAGTTAATGTAGCCATAAAAGACCTGTTGAAACACCATCTGCCCACACTGAGCCTGGAGGAACTACTGCTCCTATGCAAAGGACTGAGCTTAAACAGGAAGGTCCAAACCCTTATCCTACCTGTGTTGGCAGAACTACGACACCAAGTTGATCAGGGATGTCCCCCAAAGAACTACAATGTCACTATTGAGATGGGTTGTGTTTCTACTGCCATGAGGCAGGGCATCTAACCAGAGCTTGCCCCAAAAATATTACCTCTCCTGTATTCCTGGCACAAATAAACACCTCTGTACAATCTTAAAAATTCATCCAAGTGGCCATGGAACTATTGAGAATCAAGCAATAAATTGAAGCCTTCATTGATACGGGAGCTGACAAAAGCTTCATTGACGCCAGCCTGGCCAAGGAACTAGGTTTGACAGCCTCAGAACACCGCCTACAATTAATCATGGGAAACAGCTCTCTGTACACTGTGTACAGATGCAAACAAGAACTTCCCTTGACAATAGGACAGAACGTGTACCCGTCCCCCTTGATCCTCTTGCCAGGTTTACCCCACCCCCTAATACTGGACAACTCTTGGTCTGAAAAACACGGCCTGATCTTGAACTATTGTGAACAAACTGCTACATTGGGACAACCTGAATCTTGTGACACTGTTCCCTTCTGTATGAGCCCCAGCAGAACGCCACCCAACAAACTCTTAACCATAAATATGGAGCCTAGAATTGGGATACTACCTACTCCCTACAGAAATGGGACCATATGTTTAGCAAAGAAGCAGCCACAAAAATACCCAGCCATTCAATCTACAACCACACAATAGACCTGTTACCAGGGATCCAACCACACCACAGCCCCATCTACAGCTGTAATCAACGCAAACAGGTAGCCTTGAAGACTTATCTAGAGGACATGATCAAAAAGGGTTTTATCCAAGTGTCAAAGGCCCCTTGCTTGTCTCCCATGCTGTTTGTAGGAAAAAAGATGGCAGAATGCGCCCATGTGTAAACTATCAGAAACTGAAAAATATTACAGTGAAGAACTGCTATCCCATCCCCAACACTGATGACCTCTGCAACGTACTGACCAGAGCCCGGGTGTATTTGAAGATTGACCTAAGAGATGCCTTCAACCAGATCCAAATCAAAGACAGAGACAAATACAAGACAGCCTTAAAAACCAGATATGGGTTGTATGAATACCTAGTTATGCTGTTTGGCTTGTGAAATGCCCCCAGTACTTTCTAAAGGATGATCAACTCTGTCCTAGGTGAGTACCTTGACCAGTTCTGTGTGGCAATTTGGACAACATCCTCATATTCAGCAAGTCACATGAAGAACACCTCCAACGCCTTGACCAAATACTGGAGAAACTCTCTCAGGCCAACTTACACGCCAAGCTGATAAAATGTGAATTCTTTCAGTCTGAGGTCAAATTCCTAGGATATATAGTGAAAACTGGCAGGTTTGCCATGGTGCAGGACAAAGTAGAAGCAGTAACTGCCTGGCTGGTGCCCAAATGCAGAAAGGATGTGAGAAGTATTTTGGGCCTGGCAAGTTACTGCAGGGATTTCATCCAAAAAAATTCTCAAATTACTCTACCCCTGACCTACCTTTGCTCTGAAAAAGTACAGTTTGCCTGGACCCCAGAATGTACCACTGTCTTTGAAGCCTTGAAGCCTGCCTTCACCTCTGCCCCTGTCCTGGCCATGCCAGATCCATCCAAACCATTTGTACTGGAAACCAATGTGTCTGACTTTGTGGTGGTTGGGGTCCTTCTTCAGTAAGGAGGGGATAGTATGCTACATCCTTTATCATATTACTCCAAGAAAATGCTTCCAGCCAAAGAAAACTACCCAATCTACAATAAGGAGATGCTTACAATAATGAAGATCCTGAAACATTGGCGCTGGTACCTATGTGGCGCTGAATTACCAGTAAAAGTCCTAACTGACCACAAGAACTTGGTTTACTTCTTTAAACCCAGACAGCTGAACCAGAGACAGACCAGATGAGCCCTAGAACTGGCCAACTACACTCTGACAATTGACTATAAGCCTGGGAAAGTCAATATAGTACTTGATACACTGAGCAGAAGAGCAGACTTGATTCCCTCCACATCTGAGACCAAAGACCATAACACCCACGTACTTCTCAACCCTGCCAGCCTAGGTATTCAGCTGATGTACATGAAGATAATGGCTCGCAAACTCAACATAATTGAGGCACAGAAATTAGACAAATACTTGACAGAACTCATTGCTGACTTGACCTCAGACCCAGAGAGCTGCCACCACAAGAAAATATTCTTGTTGAAAGGAACTAACCTGTTACTACATAACCAAATCCATGTACCCAAAGGCAAGACAAGGACCAAAGTTCTCATAGACTATCACAACTCAGAGATGGCCGGTCACCCTGGCAGACTCAAGACACTCCAAGGAATCAAGAAGAATTATGCTTGGCCCCAAATGGACAAAGATGTGGCCGCCTACATTGAGGGCTGTGAGACATGTGAGAGGACCAAAACCTGTAGATCTAAACCTGAAGGCCTGCTAAGACCACTAGACATATCAACGGGACCCTGGCAATTTGTTTCAATGGACTATATTGTAGAACTTCCCCCTTTCAAATTTGTTCAATGCCATTTTAGTCACAGTAGATAGGTTTACTAAAATGTCCTATTTTGTCTCTACCACCACCCACTGCACTGCCGCTGAGACAGCTAGACAGCCAGACACTTCCACTACCGTATCCTGACCCAACACGGCACCCCGGCAGAAATCATCACTGACAGAGGCCCCCAATTCACCTCCAACTATTGGACTCAGGTGATGAAAGACTTAGGAGTAAAGTGCTGTATATCCACTTCCTACCAACCTGCAGACCAACAGCCAGACTGAACAAGTGAATCAAATACTTGAAAAATACCTACAATGCTACACCAATGCCAACCAAGATAACTGGGCCAAGATGCTACCCATGGCACAGTACACCTACAACAGCAAAGACCACACATCCACCGGAATGTCCCCCTTTAAAGCCAATTATGGTTTTGACTCATCTTGGGACCCCAGCATTGGCAGTAAAGAGACAAACATGTCAGGGAAAACCTGGATTGAACAGATACACAACACCCAAGAAGCCTGTCTTAAGAATCTGACCAGAGCTGTCCAAACTTACAAGGCTTTTTCTGACAGAAAAAGGATTCCTGGAAAACCATTTGTGGTACTTTTCTACAGGGCCTCTAAGGTCAACTCAAGGGAGTCCTTGCCAGAAGGACTTAGTGGGCAGTGAGAAGGGAGGTGCTAATCAATAGCACTTATGAGAGGAGGCAGACAGGGGGTCTATCTCGTATACCTGATAGGAGGGTAGATGATAGAGGCAAGAGGGTGTGTTCTGGCAAGGAACACAGATAGGTTATAGCACTTACTGCAGTGCAACACTATCTTAGAAATACAGTAATATATATCTGTGAAGATATTGGTAGAGCATATATAGTACATACCATAGTACAGATAACTCATAGCAATAATGGTATTCTATAACATAAGTTATGGAGGAACAGACAAGACTTTCTGGACCTTACTCTTTCTATCAGAAGAATGGGAGGCGGCAGGTATACACTAGGGCTTCCTAAGTTCACAAGGGAGAAGGAGGGGATAGCACTTGTGGTTGGGCCTGGGACACTAGCCTGGTAGGGGTGCTAGTATAGAAGGGGGACCTTCCTGTAACCTTTGGTCTCTGCAACAGGAATAGCAGGGGCTTCCAGAGGAAGGACCTGGTTAAAGGACACTATCTAAACAGTAGAAATTTCCAGCCAAGTGCAAAGTGCAATATATCAAGAGGTAAAAGTAGGTCAAAATGGGGTCTTGTTTATTGTGAATGATGAGGACTTATATATGTATAATTGTGTACTTAGATGAAAGTAGGGAATCAGCTTAAGGGAAATGCATTGATAATGTATGATCAAGAGTATCAGGCACACATAGAATTTGTAGCATAAGAGAATCCAGAGGTTTTAAGAGGTTCAACTATCAGATGAGTGGGTTCCATAATCATAATAGAGGATCTGATACCTGTGAACATTGGGTAGTGCACCTTGGATAGTGCACATAAGATGGTGTACTGTGGACGGTGCACCTTAGGTAGTGCACATAGAAGTTTTCACCTTACAGTGCTATTTTCTGGCATCACACCACTGAAGATAGGGGATGAAGTATATTTGGATTCCCAAAACGTGCCTCTGACAGTCCCCTGTTGTAAGTTAGCCCAACAAAGGAGCAGGGCCTTACAAGATCACCAAGCTAGTGGGCAAAGTAGCATTTAAACTAGAGCTACCCCCTTGTGGAAGATACATAATGTCTTCCACTGTGCGCTACTCTTCAAAAAAAGAAGGAAACTCCCTACCCCACCAGAAACTCAAGACCAAACCCCCTCCTATCTAAGTAGGACACTCTGAGGAATACAAAGTTGAATATATTCATGGAGACTGCACCCACTACAAAACGCCACAGTACTACGTCAAATGGAAGGGATACCTGCCCAAGGAAAGCACCTAGGAACCGTTAAGCAACCTACCCAACACCCAGCTGGCCATCCAATAATACCTTGCAAAAAAGACTAGGAAGGAGGGGACCCCCAGGAAGGGAAGGGGATGATGTCATGAATGATATTTTAATACTTGTATTGAAAATCTGGGAGTTGAAACCTGGGTCTCAGGGAAAGCCTTATGTTGGCCAGAGTAGACAGGAAACCGCCCAACTGCCAGTTGGGTCAAGTCCTGGACCACCAGAGATAGATGACCCCAAACAGGGGGAACAGAAACCTGCCAACCTTCCAAGCGTCAATACTGGAGGTTTGAAATCAACATTGGAGACCCTGGAATCAAACCCTGACTCTCCAAAGACTACTCAAGTCACACAAAGTGGACAGAAACCCGCCAAATTGTTAAATTGCAAACCCAAGTTGGCAAGTTACTCCAAGACCCAGCCAGTCTCCTAAGGACAAGTCCCCAAATGGTCACCAGATTGCTTCCAACCTTGAACCACCAAAGATCTGGACCTATGCAGAGGTTGTAGCTTGCCTTAAGGAGGTTAAAACAAAACCTACTGTTAACTCTGCCAATGACCACCAGCAGCTGCCAGTATTACGTCCAGAATGGGTAGTACAATTGAACTACTCAGGTGACGTGGTGAACAGTAGCAGCGGAACAAAGCATTGCCACTTTTATTCACCAGAGCAGGTACAACCTGGATCTGCCGCCCTCAGAACTCTAAGCCAAGATTTATGCCCCCCAGTGCCTTGTCTGAAAACCTGAATCCTGAAAAAACTCAAAGAAGCAAAATCCCATGGTATAAAAGCCCCAGCAGTATGGTGATGACCATATTGTCATTTTTGATAATAAAGTTTTATGAACCTTTGGTTTGAACAAATCTTACCTTATCTAGTCTTAGTGATCTTCCATCTTAACTCTGGCCAAGTAGACCATCAGGCAACCGCCCCCTCTGGAGGCCAACCTGCTGACCCTCCTCAGGTACTATACTGTCCCCCAGGAGCCCCCTTTGGACCTGTGCTTTTTACCAAATTCCTGCCCAACCCTGCCTACGCGGAGTACAACTTGGAGACCATCCTCATTGCCAATCCCTTGGCAAGGACTAGAGAAACTGAATAAATAGGACGTGAAGGAAGAGAGAATTGAGATGATGCCCTTATTGTTCAAAGACAGGTACAGTTATCTTCCTGCCTACTTTGTTCCCATGACTCCACCCTTAACCCTGCAACCCAACTGCCCAATGGAGACCCCCACTGTAGGCTGAGACTACGTCCAAACAACTGTTTGGAGTACTCTACATTACTTTGACAGGAATGGTAGACACTATGGTGCCCAATTCAGGGCCCTGGTATTTGCTTGGACAATCTGTATCCTATATTATCAAGTTAGCACCCATCCTATGGTGGGCATTACCCTCTGGCTCAGCTGTATTCATGTCCTGAGCCAACCAATGCCTCTATCTATTCATGGCTTCCTGACAAGGAGAGTATAACTCTAGGAACATGCGCCCAGGTAACTCATATGATATTTGGGAGTCTAGGATAGCTTGAGATTCAGAGGGTATGGTTACAGTGGAAGTGGCCAGGAGAGGAATCCCCTCAGATGCAGGGCAATCCATAGGAGGTCACTTATGTTGGACAAATGGGTACAGTATTTTAGGGTGAAAGCACTGGTGGTATATTCTAAGGCACACGTCTTGAGGCATTTCCTGGGGACTTTAACAGGCTCTTCAAAGATCAGAGGGATTTTTTACCCTAAGATAGAGAGGAAGCCATCCTTTAAGTTGATTATCTCATTGTATTCCCTAAGGAAATGAGTACCAACTAGGAGATTGTATCTCTCATTTTCCAAGACATCAGCAGGCACGGGTAAGAGTAGCTTGCCAAACTGCATAGGAGGAGCAGAATAGGCTCCTGAAGCGTGAGTCATAATATCCAAGCTGTACCATAAAACTGGTGATAGTTAGGGTTGGGGGAAAGTTTGAGCTTTTTGACAAGCTTTGAGGAGACAACATTAACATGAGATCTAGTGTCTAAGATGGCCTTGATTTTCACCTTTTGGATGGATATCTCCACACAAGTGGTAGCACAACAAAAGGGTGGCAGGACAGCCAGGATGTCTTGGGCTTCTGCTAGCTCTTTGTCCCACTTTTTGATCATGCTTCTCAAGCCTGGAAACTTCTTATAGACAGTCTGGAGAGGGAGAAAGACTGAAAAATTCTTGAATACAGCATCAGCAACTTCAGCAGCTTCTTTGGATCACTCTATAAGCACTGGAGACTGTTTAGCTTGAGTGAGGTATGGAAAAGTGATAACCTCTTTGGCTTCAGACAAAGGCTTGGCAGTTGTAGTTGTTTTTCCCATGGCGTAACTTATAAGGGACCACAATGGTTTTGGGGACAGCAAGAAATGAATACCCATAGGTGTCAGGATCATTTTCATCTGAATTGTCCATGTCAGAGTTGTCAGAGATTTTGTTGAACAGTAGCAGGATGGGAGGAGCCTCAGATTTAGAATGCTCAGAGTCAGCTATAGAGGGGGGAATTAAAGGAGACTGAGAAGAATTGTCAACTGAGAGCGGCTCTGCCTCTAGGTTGACTGTTCTTTTCCTGCTTGCTCCTTGGGATCAGCTCCTTTAACCTATGGGTTGGTGCAGACTCAAGAATGGTGACCTATCTTGACACAGTTATGGCAACCCTGGCATTGAGGAGGATTATGCAAGTTTATGATGAGGATACACAGGCCACGTGAAGATAAACCAGATGTAGAGGCAGCACAATTCTCCCACACAGCTGCCCCAGAATGGTTAAGGTGCATATCCTGCAACAGTGTCTTTATGCTCTTCATAGAGAAAAGCATGGCCTTATGAGCCTTAAAGTGGAGACACATAAGCTGATTAACCTTAAGGGCTTGAGCGCAAGCCATATGAGCTTTGTGCACTGTCAATTGTCTGCTTGTTATATGTTGCTGTCCTTCCATATAGAATCTATCTGCAAATTCAGCTAGAGTCTCCTTAGGTTTGAAAGCAATATGCATGAAGGCGTCCTTCTTCACTTCCAAATTAATGTTGCCACCAAATCTGTCAATCAAAAGCTGCTCATTTCTTTCCAAGTCTTGATGATGGGCAACTTGGGTACTAATACCTCCTGATAGGTTGGGTGCAGGAAGGTAAGAATGTGTTCCTTCTTAACCTCATCAGTGGCTCTCCTCAAGGCAGTTTTGTAGATAGTTAAGAAAGCTGCAATGATAGAAGTTTTGGGGTCAAAGACTTGCTTAAAGATAGGTTTGAAGTGTGCTTTGGGAGTTGGACCACCATTGTTACTATTGAGTACATTTATTCATTGGGAGAATTCCGCTTTAGACTCAGAGGAGAGCTGCCTGGCCCACAGCTGAAAAACACTCTCTTCAAAAGTAGTCAAGGTCTCAGCAGTGCGGGCACAAATATTATTAGCTAAGGTGGCCTGTTGCTTAGTAATGTCTAGGTGTTGGCCCTGTGTTGTTACTACTGTGGAAAGCTCAGCCAGTTGGGAGGTAAGGGAAGGACCCACTGAGAGGCAAGAAGAAAACCTGTTATTCACCAAATCAATTAATTGACTCATTTCTTGAATGTCTTTATCAAGTTTGGAGTGGTCCCATTTCAGGTGGTCCACCTAATTGGCTAAAACAATCAACTCTCTAGCACAGTGAATTTGGAGGGCTCCTGACAGGCCAGGGCAGCAGATATATTCATTGATAACCCCAGTTGGACTAGCAGAAATTACCACTATTTTACATAAGGAAGCAACCTCTTGCTGTAGCTCAGCAACTTGAGTTGTCAAGGTAAGCACCTGGGGATCTTGCTGAGGTGCTTTTGGTAGGGCAACCTTGACTGCAGGTGGACGCTCACAGCTCTTGAATGGCATCCCATAGCCTCTGCACTCTATCCACCAAATTTTTAGATGGGGGAGAAGGCGGAACATCTGGCTTGGGTGGAGAAAAATTTTTCACTTGAGTCTGGAGCTTGGTAATGGCAGCGGCAGTGGCAACCCTTTATTGATCAAATTTTTCAATTAGCTTGAAAAGGTCTCTAGCAGCAAGGCCTGCTACTTGTTGCAGTTGATTAAAGGATTAATCACTGAACACATTGAGCTGTTGTATAAGTTGTTCAAAGTTGGTAAGATAGGTGTTCAAGGTAGAATCTACTTGGGCCTGCCAGGGCTGTTCTATCTGGTGGAACTCATGTAGATGCTCTCTGACGTATTTGGGGATGGACTGGCACATTTGCTTAATGGAATTAACTAAGCAAGTTTGGGAAGTGACAGAGCTGCACTAATTGTCTAAAACCAAGGAAAACAGGGAGTAGATTCACTGTTGATAGGCAGCAAACTGATCCCAATGATTAGTGACAGCTGCTTGTAGAGACAAAATCTCCTGAACGCAGAGCCCTAACACCATTTGATGGTGGGCTAAGACAGGTTGTAAAAAGGATGGCAATAGATTCTAAGCAGAGCCAGCTGCTGAGAGGAGATGCTGTGGAAATTGTGGAGTCACAATCAATTAATAGTACTTTGCTTGGCTGAACTGTAGCTGGAGGCAAGGGATGGCCCCATCACAGGCTATCCCAAGGGCTACTGCCATGACTTGTTCCAAGTCAGGGGTACCCAAAGGGTAGGCCACTAGGCGGGGACCATTTCCAAGGTTCAGCATAGTAGGGACAATAGGCAGGTCTGCAATGTCTTCCCCAATAGGAGGACTGGTGATTTCAGGGGAAGTTGGCTCTTGTATAGGAGGAGGCAAAGGACCTGAAAACGTGGTTTTAAAGGGGATAACCAAGGGGCTTACAGCCCCTGTAGTGAGCACCATTTTTGTTGTGTTCTGAGGCGTGGCACAGACACACAACAGGGAATCCTAACCTTTGGATTGGATTCATACTATGTCTTGATTAGAATGAAAGGGAAGGCAAATGTGTTTACCTTGTGGCCCTGGAAGAATAATCTCTACTAGTTGTGGCTAGAGAGAGGCGCAGAAGTACTGGGAGACACAAAGATAAAAATGTGAATAGAAGTTAATTTTTATTGGTGAATATGAAATGGAATATATAGTGGTTAAAAATACCACAAAACACTACCAGGACAGTAGGATCACTTGACACAAGCATGAGTGGGGCAAGTGAGTTGCACAAAATCAGGAAACTGAACAATTGAATTTCCCAATTCAGAGCCAGACTCATTTTGAGGGGCAAAAGAAAAAGAGAGAGATTTGTCCTCAAAATAACCCATTGAAGGCAAAATTGAAACATGGTGAATGGTGGCATTCACAACACCAGTCAAGGCCAGCAATTACATTGTGGCTGAGCCCTGCCATGATTGATCCAGAGAGCTTAACCTGGATGTTCCCCATTCTCACAGAGAAGAGTACTGTCTCTTGGGTAATTGCCACCCTACAGGAATCAGTTATTTGTACTGCCTTGAATTTGCTTGGCATATGGTCTAATTGTTGGGAGTCAGCAAACACCTAGTCAACCATTGTGTGATCAGCCCCAGTATCTACCAATAGTTTGTGGGTATTCCCACAAAAACGGAAGTGATAGGCCAAGAAGGTTACTTTATTTGAAGAGTGGCTTGCTTGGAGAGCAGGTTTGTTGCTGTGAACCTGGAATATGTCAATGGTTTTAAATTCATGCACACAGTGATTGCAGGGATTCTTTGCAAGAAGGGATTGAGAGTGAGGATCAAGTGGGGTTGTAGAACCTCTTGTAGCTACAGCCCCCAGGCTTTTCCCTGGCTCTTAATTTGTGCTGATTGGAGTTTCCCCCTTGTAGGGAAGCTTAACCTCATTTTCCTGTTGGCGTGGCTGGCGGCAGCCTGCTTGGTTGGTGGCACTGTCAGGTGTGAGACAAGGTTGGGGCGGTGCATCATTAGAACAGTGGAAGCCCATTAAAGCCTGGTCTATTGGCCTCCACAATGGCCTTGTAGCAGTCATTAATGGAGGTGCAGCAACCTATGGGAACCCACTTGCAGATATGGGGTTTGAGCCCATTTACTATCAAGGTAAGGAGCATGGCATTCCCATTGGTCACAGCTTCTGGGGCAGCAGTGGGAGCTTGTTGCCTGGCGCAAGATATTCAGGGACAGATTCAGTCTGTTTAATGTCTAGGCAGGGAGTTCTCACCACAATGGGTGAAAAGGTTTCACTATAGCAGGACTTTGAGGCATCCCTAAACAACGCCCAAGTGATATCTATTTCTTGGCTGGCCCAGTTGGTGAACCACACAGCAGCGGGCCCTGTGAGGCGCCCAGATGCAGTAGCAACCCACATGGTCTTGGGTAATTAACAGATACAGAGGCAGGTTTTGGTAGAATGGAGCCAACTGACAATGTCAGCCCCTTTGAAACCACCCACAAAGGATTCAAGCTGGAGGTTGTGCATGTGTTGCAAGAGATCTGGCTTGGGCAGGGTGACTTTTGTGTTAAGCTTTCCAAGGCAGAGTTAGTTATACACACTTGTAAGTCCCAGTTGATCTTGATAAGTGACATACCTGTCAGGGATGTCCCCCTTGGGGATTGGCAGGAGGATTTTTTGATGAGGAGTAGACATACAGCCTGTACTCTGTCTTTTCTTGGGGGAATTTTTCTTTTAGGTAGGCCATGAACCTACTGCTACTACCACTGTTGCAACTGAACCAATGAGAGTTCAGTATTTGAATTGAGGAAGACAACAGCCCAATAGAAAGAACAAGAATGAATAGAATAAGGTGTTGTTTATTGTAGAATATTGTGATTAACATACTGTATGGGGAAAGCCACAAGGGGGTGGCATGATGGCATGTTTAATGTAGGGTTCAAAGCTGAGGAATAACTTGTGCAGGGATCAGCAGGTTAAATTGGTAGTGCCCCTAATTAGGAGAAAGTGCCTGCAGTTTGACATTGCCATCAGATTGGTTCAGGTTGTTAGATATGTCATAGGGGCAACTCATAGAGCGCCCCCTGTGTATTGTAAGATACATTTGCAGACAAGTCTGGAAGCTTGGTTGCAATAAAAGGTTATTCTAGCTAACACACATGCCCTAGGGTCATGTGTAATTCCCCAGCCTTGTTTCAGCAAGCCATTGATTTGATTCTTGGAGACCTCAAGTTGTCCTGCGCTTTGGTATACTTAGACACCATTAATGTATTTTCTAGGACATTCAATGAGCATTTGGACCACCTTGAGGCCGTTTATAAACAACTAGCTGACGCCAATCTGAAGATTAAGCCCCAGAAGTGCCAATTCTTTAAGGATCAGCTTGAGTACCCTGTGTTTTTAGTAGATATAACAGGTTTCTGTCCTCAGCCAGTAAAAGTTGATGGCATCACAAATATGAAGCACCCTGAGAGTAAAAGAGACATTCATGTCTTATTGGGGATGGTAGGATACTACCAACACTTCATCTCAAACTTCTCTTGTACTAGCAAGTCCCTGTTTAATCTACTTAAGAATGAAACAACCTTTAAATGGACATCAGTGTGCCAGACTGACTTTAATTCTCTCCAAACCAGCCTATCCTCAAGCCCAGTGTTAATGTACCCAGACTTCAGTAGACCTTTTATTGCCCATACCAATGCTTTGTTATCAGCACTTGGCATATTACTGTACAAAATAGATTAAAAAAGGTGCCAAGCATCCAGTAGCATACACCAGCAGGTCCCTAAATGTACACAAGCGTAATTATACTGTCACTGAAAGAGAATGTATTGTGGTGATATATGCCTACAAACAGTTCAGGGTATACCTTCATGGCGTACAATTGACCATAGTCACCAACCATGCTAGTCTTAGCTGGCTACATAATCTGCAAGAGCCAGAGGGACATCTTGCCAGATGGGCTTTGAAGCTTCAAGCCTTTGACTACAAGATATTCCACTGTCCTGGAGGCAACTGCCAGAATTAACTCATTCCAAAAGTTGACTTACTATATGTTGACAATCAGAATTAAAAATAGTTTAATGTCAATAGCATTGGAAAGTCATAATTAGGTTTTTACTCATGCAGACTACTAAATGTTGACACTTTTTTAATAAGCAGAAACCTGTTTCCTGAACATTTTAATTAATTAAAATTAAGCTTCAAGATACTTTTTAGGGTAATATGATTATGTAAAATCCAAAAATAATATAAAAAAAATTAAAGCCATCTAAAAATATAAGAAAACCCCACTTCAAATAAAATTTACTATGAAATTAGCTATCTTTACTATAAAATATTTTCTTCCAATTATAAAAGATAAAAAAATCCAATATACAAAAAGGTACTACATAAAAATTTACATATTAAAGGGGAAAATAATAATCAGACACAGTAATATAAAGTTTTTTCTATATTGAAAACTACAAAAAAACATATAATTTACTAGTAAAATACCAATATAGGCCATGTAATACAGTCTGAGGCATCAAACTATAAATATAAAATCAATGATTTTATAAAAAAAAGTATCATAAATTATTTATGAGTCATTTAGAATAACTATTTATTAAAAAATATTATACTAGCCATTTAAGAACTATATACAAAATTAGGCAACACTCAATAAATTTAATTAAAAGCTAGACTGTGATCACCTGGTTACCATTAAGAACTGTGTCAATCTTCTTGATGTATTTCCCAATCTCTGAAAGCTTATATTTGGCCTTGACAACGACCTTAATCTTCTCTTGATATTGCTTCTCTTTGGTGGTTCTTTTCTTCTTGGATGGGTGGTTCTCAATATCTCTGATGAATGCAACAGTCTTCCTCTGTTGGACTTTGAGGTGCTTGTAGAAGGTGTTGTATCTGGGCTTTATTCCAAAGGAGGGCTTGATATGCTTATGCCAGCCCTCCAAAGATGAATTAGTTTTCATCTCATCCTTAAGAGCTGTCCAGTAGCAGTTCAAGTTGGCTTTGGCTCTGGGCTTGTTCCGGCGCTTAGTGACCTTACGTCTAATCAACTGTGGTTCATAATATTCAATGAAAGGGTAGAAGGCACCATCATGTTTCTTGGCATATAGATACTGGCATAGGAGGTCAAAGGCTTGTCCAGTATGCTCTGGCTTTACAAAGGATAGTGCTACAAACTGCTGAATTGAGAACTTGCACTTTGCTGATGTATCTAGACGGTGGAGCTTGCTGAGCTCAGGTAGACCCTTTAGTTGCCTGTTGACAGCCTGTTGATAATGGAAAAAACACCCCTGGAACTCTCCATCAAAGGTATTTACAAAAGCGTTATACTGGGCAGTTTCATAGTCTATGATTATAGTTGAGGGGCCAAGTGCTTTATCATGAGCTTCTTGTTCTGCAGCAAGGATAGCTTCATCCTTTTCATTATCATCTGGATTGGCTCTAGTGTTATGGCCAGGGGGACTCTTTTTATTACTGGGTAGGGCTTTGATGCCCTCCTGAAGGATTTTAAAGCCCTTGTGTAGATCTCTTTTGTTGCCCCAGGAAGCAGAAAGTAGGCAAATGGGAGCACCTTGCCTTCAATAAGGGAATGTACAACCTATAGTTGGTAAAAAAAAGTGGGGCATACTTCAAAGGTACTGTCACATAACCAGGTTTCTGAATTTCTTAACTGCTCCAGGTTCTGTTGTGTAGAATAGCATATAATTCTAGCCTCTTCTGTAGGCCCATCATTATGTAAAAGGAACACCTCATCACCATTGAACATCTTTAACTCCTCTGTCAATACTAACTCTCCTTGGACCATGGCAGATTTCTTATGGGAGAAAAGATCACAGTGTTTGTCACATATGTACTTCACTAACTGGTTGCAGTCAGGGATGAGCTTCAGGCTCTCATTAATTAGGTGTGTGGTGGCCTTAACTGCCAGATCAAAAGCCTTGATGTCTTTGGAGACTGGAACCATTTGGTAGAGATACCACTTTAGAAGCTTTTCAATAAGAATGATTGGAGCATTGCATGTGTGCTCTCTTTTTTCACTAGTGACTTTATCCCATCCTTCTGTGTTGATCCTGGCAGCGCAGCTTCTATCTTCACACACATAATGCTTGCTTCTTTATGATCTCTTCTGATTTTTGCAATTGAAAACATAGTCATCACAGACTAAACTTGCACCTCCTTTGACAGACATTAGAGAGAAAAACTGAGGGAACTTCTTTGGGAGCTTAAACTCTCCTATGACATTTTATATATTATGAACCTTTAGGGGATCCCATGGGCCAATTGGTGCTTGATTATAGTCAGACAAGTAATCATCAGGATCTTCTTTATTGATACTTGATGAGGAGGATGAAGGTTCAGATTCATTGGGCGGTGGAGAGGAACTATCTGGAGTTGGATTCTTGCGCTTCTTGGACTGGGATGAGCTTGATTCCTTGGGGCTTGATTCCTTTGATCTTGATTCATCTGGGCTTGGCTGGGGTTCTGGACTCTTGGTTATCTTCTTTCTTCCTTGCTTGTTTAGTGGAACCTCATCTTCCTCTGATTGGTACCAGCTTGGAGAAGAGGAGGGGTCAGGGGAGGGCTTTTTTCTTTCAGGGTCTGGTGTCTTCTCCTTTGTCTTCTGTTTCTTTGAGTGCTCTTTGGATGGGTTTTTGTTGGGTAGGGACTTTGGGCATTTCATGAGGCTGTGGGCACTTTCTTGGTTGACTTAGGGTTCTTTTGTGGCTTCTTGGAATATTTGACCTACAGTAATTAGAGTAGAGCTCATAAATTAATAATAATCATGTAAAAAATGAATAAAATTAAATAATAATAACTTGTTTTAAATTTTATTATTAATTAAATAGTTTATAGAAGTATGGAAAGTAATTTTAGAGCTAGTTTATTAGTAAAGAATAGAAAAAACCATGTTTAAAAAAAAGCCAACATTCTGGTTATCACAAAAGTCAAAAACATTTAATTTAGTTTTTCAGCATAAAAAAATGCTTTAATTTTGACTGTTGGCATACTAACAGTCAGCATTAAACTAGGCAAACACTATTTAAATCACTTATAAAGCTTAGTTAATATTTTCTGGAGTTGGGTTTTTAAGGCCAAAATTGATTATTTTTAAATTTTAAAAAAATTAAAGATTTCCATATGTGGATTATGCAAACTAAATAATAGGGATTGTAGATGGAAGTCTAAAGTACAGCCCTGGGTACTTTGACCTGAATTATCATACCATTTTATGTGTGCTTTTTGTTAAGAGGCAGTGTTTTACTAATAAACCAGTGTAGATGTTGAAATTCAGGCAGTCAGTGTTCTTTTATAGTAACTCTTGTGTTAAATCTTGCTTAAATTATGTCACTTTGCTTGCTTAGCCAAACCCCTTTGTTGCAATCTAGGTGACATATCAATTTGACACAAAGTCAACATTATAAATACATATATAAATTCTAGTTTTAACATATGTGTTTTGGCTTAAGTGGACTTCTGGAAATAATTTATAGTTTATCCAGTGAGTTTAAAATAACAGTAAATATCTTAATAGTACAAAAAACACTATAAAAGTTGGCATATGTCTTTGTTTAATGCTTATCTTAATACATATTTAATAAAAACAGTAGTATAAAATATAAAAAGTAGTTATTTTTAGAATATTGTGTATTTTATTAAGAAATTTATGGATTCTTATTTGGGGTTGACATCCAGATATTACTTACTGGAGTTGACCTTAATGTAAAAGTACAAAGAAACTTATATTTTCATAGTAAATTATATTAGTTTTTTGGCTTAAAATTAAGTCTTTGTTTAAATGGTGTTGGTAATTATGCCTATTTCTTTTTAATTTTGCAATTCTGACTTAATAATTCACTATGAAAAATTAGCTTAGTTTTGGAAATGCCCAATTCCAGCAGATTAATACTAAAATAATGTTGAATTACTGAATGTTGAAAAATTGTTGACATTCAATAAGTTGACTTGTGGAATGAGTCAATTCTGGTAGTTGCCCTCACCACCTATGGATTCACCAGATTCAAAGCCCTGACTATTGTCCATGACTGTGCCAAGCCTTTTGACCCAATATACCAACTGATTTGCTGGTTTATTTGCCAGGTTATCCCAACCACCAGGGATCAAACCTCCACTGAGGTAGTTAATGATGCCTCCTCAATATGAACAACTCCCAGCTTGCCGCTGTTGGTGGTGCCACTAAATTGCAGAGATACCTCATCAATCAGAGGTATGCTCTGAGCACTGAAGGCGTCAGTG
This sequence comes from Entomophthora muscae, assembly GCA_014839935.2. Classification (NCBI taxonomy): domain Eukaryota; kingdom Fungi; phylum Entomophthoromycota; class Entomophthoromycetes; order Entomophthorales; family Entomophthoraceae; genus Entomophthora; species Entomophthora muscae. Next base: position 132,309 of record QTSX02003024.1, on the reverse strand, counting down.
CTCCATCAATTGATCAGTTGATTCTAACTGAGGAGCAAAAGCTTTCACAGCATGAAGAGAGATTCCTCCTTCATGATGACAGCCAACATGACCATGAGCAAATTATTTGCTTTGCTACCTCCAAGGATCTCTTCAACCTTCTCAAATGCAAGACCTGGCTTGCAGATGGAACTTTCTCCACCTGCCCAAAGCTATTTAGCCAGCTTTGGAATATTCACAGACAGGTGAGAAATCTGGTTCTTCCCCTGGTCTTCTTTTTCCTCCCAAATAAGAAGCAGGAAACTTATGTCCAAGATCTTTCAATTTTGAAGGTCAAGTTGGATGAGATCCTCCCAACCATTGAAGAGAAGCCAAAGGAGACTATAGGGCGCAAGAAGAAGGCCCAGTCACAGAAAGAGAAAGTCACCACAACCAAAAAGCAGGCAGAAAGCCTTCCCTACCATAAATATCTGGTAGTGGATTTTGAACAGGCTCAGGAAAATGCCTTCATAGAAGTCTTCAAGAGCTCCCCCCAGGGATGCTACTTTCACTTTTGGCAGGCACTCTGCTGCCGCCTTCAAAAATGCTCAGATGACATGAGCTTGTCAATGCAGAAGGCTCAAAAGAGGCCAAAAACTTCTGCAATTGCTTTGCTGCCCTTGCCGTAGTAAGAAAGGAAGAGACAAATGTCTTCTACAACACCCTACTCTGTCACCCATATATCATAGCCAACCAGGCAGCCTTTGCGCCCTTTATTGAATATTTTGAAACTCAATGGGTTGGTATGTTTCAGGGAGCACGCCGCATCAGAGAAGGCGGTGACTCAATCACCTGGAACTGCTATAGCAAGTCAAAGGCAAGTTAATCAAGACCACCTCTTCCCTTGAAGGGTGGCATAGCCAGTTTTTTACAAGGGTCAGGGTCTAGAAGTAAAAATTCAACAAGATAATGGTGCATCTAAAAACACAGCAGGTCATCTCTGCCTGCCTCTTCAAGACAGGCATGAAGACTAAGGGTGACTCCCCCCAAGAAGACAAAGGCGGTGAAGAGATATACTGAGATTAGCAAGGTGGTCCTTGCCTACTATCCCAAGGATAGCAAGCTTGGGCATCTCCAAGCTATCTCAGTTTCTCTTTCTACTAATGTTTGAGCCATTTCCAATAAACACTATTTTATCTTATCTCATATTATCTTTCCTTTAATTTCATCATTCTTTGGCTTATTTTAGTATTTGGTACAATTTTATGCTTATTTTAAAGTATGGTTCATGGTTATAATCTATGAAAATGATTTTTTTTGTGTATATTTTGACTTTGGGCTTTAAGCAGCCTTATTGCTACTAATCAACTAAATTTTTTATTATATATTTGGAATTCTGAGGTTTTTTAAGCCTAGAAATGTTTTTTGAATTTTATTTTTTTTGTATTTTTTGGAGTTGAAAAAATCTAAATTTTAAAACCTGTTTTTCTTAGTTGCAATGCCATAAATTGAAATGTAGTTTTTACTATAAAATTGATGTTGTGATTTGAGGCGCAGCACAGAGTCACAACAGGGAATCCTAACCTTAGGATTGAATTTGTACTAAGTCTTGGTTAGAATGACAGGAAAGGCTATGTGATTACCTTGTGGCCCTGATTGAATAATATCTACTAGACATGGATAGAGAGGCGCCAAAGTACATGAAGACACAAAGAAAAAAATGTGAATAGAAGTTAATTTTTATTGGTGAATAAGAAATGGAATTTATAGTGTTTGAAAATACCACAAAACAGTATATGGACGGTAGGATCACCTGCCACAAGCATGAGTGGGGCAAGTGAGTAGTGCAGAATCAGGAAACTGAACAATTGAATTCCCCAGTTTAAAAAAGACTCATTTTGAGGGGCAAAAGCAAAAGAGAGAGATTTGTCCTCAAAATAACCCATCAAAGGCAAAATTTAAACAAAGTGAATGGCAGCATTTACAACAATTGAGATAGCTAAAAATTGAGATAGTGTATTTTGAGATAGCGTTTTTTGAGATGCTGTTTTCAAAATGGAATGCCCTATTGTTTTTTCCAAGTACAATATAACTGTTCTTAACTTGGTATGTTAATTATGTGCAGAGTACAAATTTATTAAAAAAGATAATCACTTTCATGGGTTATATGTAGATAATACATTATAGAGCATATATGTGGTGAGCTAGATTATTTTTCATTAATGCTTTTTATTTCTATTAGAAATTTAATATTTTCATAGCGCTACAATAAAGTGAATTTATAATAAAAAATAATAGGATTAATAAATAATAATTAACTGCATTTAACTTTTGGCATAATTAAAATCAATCATAACTGTAGATAAAAATAAATTATATTCTATCACAATAAAATACATACTAGTTAAACTAATATACATTATATAGTTAAAAAATTGTTTGGGGACAAAGTTTAATTGGCAAAATGTGGGAGTGGGCTGGGCAAACTGTTTGGCGGGCTGAATTGTGGGGGTAGAATGTAATGGCTGGGTGGGTGGGTTCTGGGCAGCTGGGATGATTGAATGGGGGCTGTGGTAGCTAGAGGGCCTAGGGTCACATGATTGCCTTGGGAGGCTTGGAGGAATTGATGATGCATGACATCATACTCATGCTTGGGAAGAACAGTGATTTTCTTGTACACTGGAGATTTGCAAGGGGGAAGCTGTGGGTCCTTCAATGATTGGCTGCTGCTGTGAGCGTTCAGGGCTATCTTAATAAACATGTCAGTGACCTTCTGACAGGGGGAAAGCACAGTGTGGTCATGGGCTGCACTAACCACCTGGTTGAAGGTCGTGGGGTTGCGCTCTTGGATGGTGTCCCCAATGTTGAATAACAATGTGCCTCCCAGGTGTAGATTAGTATGGCTGGCAGAGAAAATTGAGACGTTGTGGATGCCTACTTTGATCTTCTCATATGCCACTTCAGTGCAATCCTTTTGGTGGCTCAGTATTATCCTGGATTTTGAACTGATTGAGCTCCAGGTGGCAAGAAGATCAGAGAGGAATTTTCCATACCAGTACCCATTGGTGTAACTGAATTTGGTTCTGTAAAATATGATCCCTTTTGGGGAAGCTACCAGGAATACACCAATAACTGTGCTCTTTGTTTCCTTCTTTTTATCCTTGGGGGCGCTCTTTTTAAACAAAGTGTCATAGTCTTGGACCTGTAATGATAATTTATAGTAGGATATAAAAAATACATTGTCCAAACTAAAGGACAGGCAGCGGGTAATAGTGACACCAATAATGGGGCTGTAGGTCAAATCAGAGCCACTTTCCAAATTTTCAATTGGCAGATTAGTTAGGACCAGAATACTAAAAACAAGCCTTTGCATCCAGAGCTGTACATTGTGGCAGGCTATGAAGATGCTGTGGAGCCCAAGTAGGCAATGGGCCTCAGTCAATTGGAGATATGTGTCAGAAACACCAAATTGATGTTTCTTGCCAACTTGGAAGTTAGAAATCTTGGTTTGGATTCTTCTCCTCTTTCTTATTTATTAATAACCCTAAAAAGAAATATTAGTTAGTAGTAATTGTTCTTTATTACCTGATATGGTTGAGTCAATTGATGCATATTGTCCTCTATGGTTTGGGACAAGAATTAAACCTGGAACATCTCTGGATGATGGCTGCCGCCTAAAGAAAATTAGTAATAACTTGGATTCAAATTATCAGTTACCTTTTAAGTTGTACAGCCAATTAGAGGCTAAAATTTCACTTCAAAATTGTTATTTAACAGTTGACAACTTCAAGCCAAAGCCAGGGGAGCCAATTGCTGTAGTTCTTGTTTCATCTTCTTCTGGTGTTTGTTGTGGTGTCAGTGGTAATAATCCCCAAGCTGTTATAACAGCACTTGGGGATATATTAGGGGTCACATTGAGTGAATTTATTTTGTAATAATATTATTTTAAATAATTGTTGCACCTTTCTTTGAAGATCCACTTTCAAACTCCCCAAACTCCCCATATTTCCCCTTATCCAACAGCAATTTCCACTCATCAGTTACTATATAAGCCTGATAGAGCCATTCTTTACTTATTGTTCATTAAATAAAATCATTACCCAATCAACCTTTAAAACTTCTTGCACTTGCTTCACCACTTCACAAAATAACCATGATATTACCCAAGTCCTCTCAATGGGAGTCATTTGGATATAAATGGTTGGTTTGGTTAATCCTGCTGCAGGCCTTTGGGGCCTATATTTTTTAGGGACTAGAGTGGACTCTAGTTCTTCCGCTTCTCCCCATTACCTAGAAAAGTCCTGGTGTTGAGTAATACCTGGTGTACAATATACAGCCACTCCTTTATCCCACAATCCTCCTATTACAGAGAAACAACAGATGTACATGGATACCTCCAAGACTCAAACTCCAACCATATTCCATACATTGGCCTCAGCTTTCCTGCTAAGTTACCTTGGAGCCTACTTCTTCTTGGGTAGATTTAATCCCCTTCTTGGTTGGTATTGCCTCCTTGGAAAGATCTTCCACATGGGAATAGCCTGCATTCCTGTAGGCACCCTGGTCACTGGTCTAAACTCTTCAGTCATCATACATCATATTGGTGATATGTTTCCCAGTGGATGGGTTCCTGATAGTATGGGTCCTGCTAGAGGAGGTCAAGCATGATGGGATAGGCATTCTTGATCTGGTGTTTGATATGCTTCTTAGGCTTCTTGGCCAGCTTTTCATCACCTCTCTTCAATAGAGATTGAAATTTGATCTAACCACTGCCTGTGTTGAATTGAAGACAGGTGGTAATTTTGGCAAAATTCACATCACTCTGCTTGAGGCTCATAATCTCCTCTATGACCTCATTGGTTACTATGCGTTGTTTTGGGGACCATTGGAAATAAGGGGGCCTGGATTGGGCAGGGCTTTCTCTGATTGGCCATAATTCTCAAGCAATAGTTGGATGGGATTGGAGGGGGCACAGTTGCCCAGTCTCCAGAATGTAGCACAGGCTCAGATTGGGCCTGGTCTTGGGGCTCATAATATTGGCTATCAGAAAACCCACCCATGGATGGGCCTGGTGACACATAAAACTTGGCCTCCTAACAATTTAAATTGAACTGGGTATAGAAAGGATCCATGGAAGTTGTGCTTCCTTTATTAGCAGCCTGATCTTGGAGATGCTGTTAGAGCAAAATAGTGAGCTGCGTGATTCAAGGACAAACAATGAGGATATAGTAAACAAATTGTGAGTTGCTTGAGCAACAGGAGACCAAATTGGGAGGACAGTTTAATCATCTTGGTGCCAGTGGTTGTGTAGCAGAAGATGGAGGTCAAAATTGTCAGGATTCAAATGATTTTTAGGGGTAAATTAGAGAAAGAATCAGAGGGTATCAACATGTAAAGGGCGGGCCAAGGCGCGGCCATGATATCAATGGCAGCCTTGAAAACAATAAACGCTAATTGGTCAAGGACAGGGGCAAACAGCCCCAGGTGAGCCAACATTTTTTTGAAAACTTTTCTTTATTTCAGTGAAATTAAGCTATCTAGAAACAAGTTTCTAGAGGGGAAATGGGGAAGTCTTAAGGGAGTTCAGGATGGGGCATGGGGGATTCCACAGCTTCTGATTGGCTGGCAAGAATATTTTCAGCAGTTGGTGGTCCTGCATTGGAATTCAAGTCGATGACGTCATAAGCCAAAAAATTTTGGCAACCAGCGGGTCAAGCGCTGCCATCCCCAAATAGTGTATAATGCATAATTTTCTTGTCATAATTATTTGGGGAAAAATAAGGCAGGTCCAGATTTTTGAGGGCTATTTGGGCAGCTCCAGCTTTGACCCATTTTTTGTCTATGACAACATTTAAGTTGTAAATTTCTTTTAGGGGTTTGGCTGTGGTTCTTTGCTGATTTTGTGTTTTACAAGGGCGCACTATCCCTTTCATTTGATTTTCTACTGTAAAAGATGCTCTTGGTACTGCTCCTTGATGATGTCAAAGTTATCTTCACTAGTGAAACTCATTGTAAACAAAAATCAATTAAAATTCTATTAAAAACAGAAAATCAAAGTATTTCCAGAGAAATAATTTTATTTAAGTGTGTTTTCCTTTTTGAGTCATGCTTTTAAACATAAATGGCCAAATTTAGAAGCCCAAACATTGAAAATAATGCTGTAGTTCCTTGAACAAATTTTGGTGGACCTACTCCTGAAATCCACTATTTCTATTTTGAGTCCCAAAAATAATCAATATTTTTATAATATGAGTCATTTCATGTTTGAGATCATCACTTTTGTGACTGAACCTCATGTGTTTTCTGTTTGTATTGTTTTTGCCACACATTCATTATCAAATTTGATGTAGAATGCTTCAGGATGTGACTGATTTGTGCTTGTTTTGAATATGGGTTCCACATGTTGGCTGTCTCATTTCTGGGATTCAGTAATTGACTTTAATTTTGCTGTGGGATTGCCTATTTTTGTTTTCTGGCCCTAGATAAATGGAAGTCTTATTAAATAAATTGACCTACAACTGGTTCCAGTTGAAATTTTTTGTGTGACTGAACTTATGTGTTCTTCAACTGGCTAATATTTAATTTTATCTATAATGGTTTGAAAACTACTGTACATCAAGTACTGTTGATTAAAAAAGTGTTAAATTTCAGTAGTCAATCAGGCAAATAACTGAATCCTCACTTTAATTAATAGTCAACTACCAGTGAGTCAATTTTGTCACAGTTTCTAATCAAACCAGATAGTTTCAACCAGTGGCAAAAGCCCAAATGCTTAGAAAGTGGCTTTATCATTATTTAAGAGTTGGTAACAGATTAAGAAGGAAAAACCTTGCTCTCAACCACAAATAAGTTCATGATTTCAGAAACAACTAAAAGGTTGCTACCAACAATTCCTGAGAGGCCAAAGGGGGAAGGAGTCAAATACATACCCTAAAGCAACAGGTAGAACCTGATGGACAGAATTACTAGCAACTTTTGAACTTTATTAGGTCATGGAATTATGAAGCAAGGTCTTTTACAACTATTGAATTCATTTAAGGGAGGGGATGGAATTTAGGTGGGAGATTGAATGTTGAAAACTAATTGACCAATGATATGAGGGGATGTTGAGCAACTTTGGTTATTGCTGGTATGTTCAAAGCTACAGATAGATGTTAGCCTTTCCACTGTACTCTACCTAATCCTATGCAAGAGCATTACATACTACAAATAGAATAGAAATTTGAAGATAATTATATTTATTGGGACTGGAGTACAATCTAGCCAGTAGCTGCAATCTATCCAGGTGTAACTAAGAATCTTGTTTTCATCCCTTCAGGTGTCTGTATCAATATATACTGCAATAACCCTTCTTTTTGTCCTTACAAACAGTTCTTAGTGGCTACCTTTGCAATAGATCCATTTTTGCTGGCTGTGCCTATCCTGATTGGCTGTCCTTGGCACATGTGCTGCTACTAGCCTTTACAAGGTGTATGTGGCACATCAGCTACAGCCTACGCTCTTCTTGAGCTAGCCTACTTGAAATTATTGATTGGCTTTATCTTACGTGCCTATTATGGCACTAGGAAACTATGCTGTATTTGGTTGGTGCTTAGAAATGGTCCCTGTTCAGTCCTCTTACATTGGAAGGTAGAATTCTGGTATTCCTGTTTCCCATTTCTATGGCTTAATCAGTGATCCTTTTCTGGATGTCAAGCCTTCTGTTTATTAATATGACAGTTTGAATTGGGGATTATACGCCATATAATAGCTGACTCAATCCAATATTGGCTTGTGGATTATCTGCCATGTAATGCTGACCCAAACCAATAAGGAACCAATTATACAACGTGTAATGCTGATCCAAACCTGGTATTTCTTAGCCATTTTCACATCACTTGTTTGATATGATCATATACACCCTTCAGGCTGGGTGGGACTGAGTTGATACAACATCTTGTAGGATGGGGTGAGATATATATAATTGATGATCTGGTGATTACATGCTGTGTAATCAATGATAATCAATATATTGGTTAACAATTATACAGTGTATAATAGCTATATCATATTAGGAATAATCAATGATAATATGGCGTATAATCACTACACATATAGAAGAATAATTAAGTGATAATATGGTGTATAATTATTGCATCTATTATAATAAACTAACAATTACACAGCATATAACTTTCATATCAATTATAATAAGCTAATGTTTATACAGTGTATAATTACTACACTTAGTTAGATGATAACCTAGTGATAATATGGTGTGTGACTGATAAAGATCTGTGTGCAATGATTAGCCTGATCATTTGTGGTCAATCAGCCTAATCTCACATTTCCCCCTCTTGATTATAAATAGGGAGGGTAAGAAGTGAGTCAGGCATAATGGCTTTCTCAACAATGCCTTCCTGCCTCAGCACCAAAGAAGAATACCAAGAGTTCCTGGCAACCATGTCAGAGGAGCGTTGGCTGGAGTTTAGTTGCCAGAGAAAGGAGGCACTCTGCCTCCAGTTCTACAGGTGGTGTTCACTGTGCACTTGCTAGAACAATACTTGCTCAGAGATGTCCTTGCCACTGCTGCGGTCACAATCCTTTTCTGTGCCCCCATAGCCCAATCTTGGAGCAGGAGGCCAAGCAGGAAAATTGTTCCCCTTTGGTGGTTACTGGTGTACATTGGGCTTCCTTGGTGGACCCAGAGGCTTGGCAAGCTAGGGCCATTGTTCCCTGCCCTCCTATTATGCCCTATACGCCTGATCTAGCCCTGTTGGGGTCTGTGGTGCTCACGTATGACCCAGATCATGTGGACTTTGAGATGAATGGCCTGTTCCCAGGCTACAAGCTTCTAAGTGAGTTCCTCTTTGTTCTTCTGTCTTGTGGACAGGGGGTGGATATCCACTCCCAACTCTGGCACTCAGAGCAGTACCATCCTCCTGCTGTTTGCTCTGTGGCCCTTTGCAAGTTGGCCTGGCCCTTGGAGGGAGTCCTGGTAGAGCTGTCCTTGCTCTAATGTGGCATTGTATGCCAAGGTATGCCCAGGTCATAGAATTCAACTGTGCTGTAGTTTGAGTCTGGTCCCATGCTTGGGGGCCCAGTCTCAACTCTAATCAACAGTGGGGGCTTTGATGTACGGACAACCAGCACAACTTGACTGGCTGCTGCCATCAATATCACCTTGAAAAAAGCTGGAGACTGGGGATCCTGCCCAATACCTTCTGTATATGGCTCTGTTGGGCAATTTTTTTCTGGTCTCTAAGCCTTTTCTTCTTCATGGTTCCTTGGGGCAGATGCAGGCTATCCTGGAGTTCTACTGTTGTGAGGTGTTGCTCTGTCAGCAGGGTCTTCTTGTCAATTATTCTTTGGAGGGATTTATTGTGGAGTGCTTGGTGTTGGGGGCGTGCTTCCCCATTGAGTGTGTTCTGGGTTGCCTGATGGATGGGGAGCTGGCCTTGACCTGTGCCCATCATGCACTTGGAGCAGCTCTTCCCCAAGGCTTGGTGCATGTGGCTTTGGAATGTTGTTGTTCCTTATCAGGTGGTGGTCACCCATGCTTTTGGTGACTATGTGGAGGCTACCACTCATCACGTCCCTAAGGGGCCTGAAGAAGGCCCTCAGCAATAAATATTTACAGGGCTATGTCCTTTTCCAATATTTTGCACATTTTATCAATTTTATGTTTTTCTTATTATAATATATGTGTTGTCATTTTGTGCTTATTATTCTTTGTGATAAGATCAAGAAGGTGTTTAAATAGACCTTTCCTTTGGGGTGCGGAATGGGCACAAGGAACTTTGCATGTATACAGTTGAATATGTGTCCACTATCCTTATCCTTGATGGTGTAGGCGTCAGGTGAGGTCTTCTAAATGATCATCAAAGGGGCCTACCCATAGCTTGTCTAGTTTTGGGGATCTACCCATGCCTTGAGTGTTGCAGAATGTAACCCCCTCCCCTACCTCAAAAGAGGGCAATGGGGCTCTATTAGCAGATTCCCTATCAAATCTGGCTTGAGTCTTAATAGCTGTGTTGCTAAAAGAAGATGCCTGCAATTTGATGAGAGTGTTGGCTTGTTGAACCTAAGTACAGGTTGTAGGAAAGTTGCCCAGAATCAACTGTGGCTGAGTATAGAACAGGCAGAACAACAGGGTGACAGACATACATCAGCTGGAATGGGGATGCTCCTGTGGCCAAGTGAAGTGAAATGTTGGACACAAACACAGCTTCTCCTAGGTATGTTTCCCAGGAAGATGTATGCAATGAAGCTAATTTCCAGAGGATCTGGGTTAAGGTACCATTGGCACACTCTACCATTCCATTAGTTTCAGGGTGATATGGGGTGGAGAGTACCCACACAAACTCCCATGAGGTTGTTCACTCTTGATATCACTGAGGGTATAAAGTTAGTCCCATTATCTGAGAGTAGGAACTGTGGACAGCAATGGCATAGTATAATGGCGTCTAAGACAAATTGTGCTGTAGAAGGAGAATCTACCTTCCTGAGAGGCTAGGCTTCCACCCACTTAGTGAGGTGATCTATAGCCACTATCATATAACAAAAGCCAGGACCACTACATGAGAGTGGTCCCACCACATCCATAGATATGGTATGCCAGGAATAATGGGGCTGCACCATCCAGTAAGTGGTGCTTTTCCATAGTGGCTTATTCCCTTGGCATTTGATGCAGCAGTTGATTGTCTTTTAAATGTCAAAATTCATTTCTTCCCAGAAGTAGGTGCAGGACAGGATTTCCTTGGTTTTTTAAAAGGCTCCATGACCTGTTGCCTTGTGAGCAGCTGTGATAATACTAGTCCTTTTAGAGGGAGAGGGAATATATGTTCCTTGTCATCCACCAACTTGTATAGCACCCCATTGTGTAGTAGGGCATCTTTCTGGAGGCCTTGTAGAATATGCTGCACTTTCTTGGGCTTGTCACTAAACTACCTGGTCATCATCTTACAGTACAGTTGATCCACTAATGGACTCACTAAGGCCACTGTAGGTAAGCGTGATAGACAGTCTGTGTTCTGGTGCTTACTGCCAGGGCAATGGAGGATCTTGTAATCCAAGGCTTGTAGTTTCAGCGCCCAGCAAGCAAGCTGGCCTTCTGGTTCTTTGAGGCTCTGGAGCCAAGCTAGGGAGGCGTGGTCTGTGACCACTGTGAGCTGCACACTATGGATGTAGACCCAAAATTGCTTGCATGTGTAGATGACTGCCAGAAAATTGTGCTCTGCCACAGTATAGCTGTGTTTGTGGACGTTTAAAGTTCTACTGGCATATTCCATAGGGTGTTCAAGTTGCTTGTTGTCAAGCTGGGATAGTATAGCCCCAACTGCTGTAAGAAAGGTGTTGGTATGGATCACAAAAGGTCTGTCTAAGTCTGGGTCTATCAGGACAGGGTTGCTTGATAATTCCAAGTGTAGTTTTTCAAAGGCTCCCTGACATTGCTTACTCCATACAAAGTCAACTCCTGGTTTCAGTCAGTGGAAGAGAGGCTCTCCAATGGCTGCAAAGCGGAGGATAAAACGTCAATAGTAACCTAACCATGCCCAAGAAGACATGTATGTTGTTTTTTGACTCAGGTTGCTTTATCTTAGAGATGGCTTTAGCTTTTGTGGGCTGGGGCCCCAGGCTGTGACTATCTATAACAAAGCCCAGGTAACCCATCTGGTCTTTAAAAAATTGGCATTTGCGCGGCTTTATCTTAATATTGGCAGCTGCAAGCCTCTTGAAGACCTCTTCCAAGTGAACTAGATGCTTGGTGAAAGTCTTAGAGAAGATGTTGATGTTGTCTAAATACACTAAGACGCAGGAGAGCTTAAGGTCATCAAGGATGGTGTCCATTGCTTTCTAGAAGGTTGCAGGAGCATTGCACAGTCCTTGCATCATTCTCTTTAGTTGAAATAGTCCTTGCAAGGTTATGATGGCGCATTTTTCCTGCTCTTTGGGGGCAGTTCAATCTGCCAATAGCCCAATATGAGGTCCATGGCAGAGAAGTACTTGGCTCCTCTGAGGCGGTCTAATGTGTTGTCTATTTGGGGCAAGGGGTATGAGTCCTTTTGATGACCTTTTTGAGACGTCAATAGTTGATGACAACTTGGTTGGAGCCATCCTTCTTCTTGACAATCAGAATAGGGGACACCCAAGGACTTTTGGATGTAATCAGCATGCCTTGTTTCAGCAACTTGCTGACTTCTTCAGAGACAACTTCCTTGTTTGCTTTTGACTGTTGTATGGGGTGCATGTAAATTGGGGGAGTGGACCCTGTATCAATGTGGTTGGTTACTCCTTCAGCACAACCCAGGTCATGATTGCTTTCAGAAAAGATGTAACGGTACTTATCAAACAACAATGATGCCTGAGCTTGTTCCTCAGGGCCAAGAAAGAAAAGGTCTGGTAGGGGTGTAATCAGGTGGACTGCTTGTTCAGGGCTGTCTGGTATGCCCATTTCCTTGAATGTGCCAAATCCATTAACTTCAGATAATTCCTCTGTAGGGTAGAAATATAGGAAGCCTACCACTTGATCTTTCTTGATAATAAGTGCTTTCTTTGTGAGATTGGTCAATGAGGATGTGAATCTCTTGTTAGCCAGGGGTAAAAGTGCCTGGTGCAATGCACAGTTCAAAGCAAGAATGGCCCCAGGGTTTCAATTACCTCCTCATAGATTCTTTTGGGGACAACCACAGACAACCTGGTCTCAGAGATCTTCTGGTGCCCAGGTTCCAAGGAAAATGCAGATTAGGTCCTTAGTAGGATACCCTTATGCTCCAGGATCTGGGTAGGGGGTTCTCTTCTGTGTTTTCCAATGAGTTTTTATTCAAAAGGGACAATCCTGTCAGTGTAGACCAGATTGACAAACTTGCAGGGCTTGGGTGTGTTGTCTTGTCCTTCTTGACTGAAGAACAAGGGCAGGGTTTGTCCCAGGATTTTGAAGGTAGTAAGATCCCAATGTTTCATGGCCCCATATTTCAACAGGAAGGAGGTACCTATGAGGAAATTATAGGTGTTGTTTGGCAATACAACTTCTAGGGCAGATACTGAAATGAAACCAAATTACATAGGTAGTGCGCTATATGCTCCCACAGAGTAAGTGGGGTCCTTACCAGCTGTACCAAATGGCAATCTGTAGTCTACATCTGGGGCTATACCCAGCTTCTTCACCATCTTAGTGGAGATGATGTTGAATAGGGCACTACTATCCACAATTGCTTAAATGTGATGCTTGTTAACCAAGATGTCAATGTATGTGCAATTAATATAAGAGTGATTGAGGCTTTTTAATGTGTGTATTCTGTTGTCCTTGTCACTCTCCAAGGTGCAGAGCAGGCTTTTGCAGACATCAGGGTATATGGACTTAAGCTCCTCCAGAGGGAAAGATACTTGGATTGACTTCAAGTTTGGGGTATCATTGGAACATGGTGAACGGCAGTTTTCCCTGGTGTCCTGTATTTGGGTGGCATAAGGTTTCAAAACTTCAGCTAGGGCAGCCTCTTTGTGCTGGGCTTTAGCTTGAGAGCATGTGGTTACAGTGTAAAGATTGTTGGCTACAACCATGTAGATTGCATCCTCTTGCAGATCTTCAGGGCAATGCACTTTGGGGCCAGGTTTGATGGGAAGGTTGAGGGCTTTGGCAGAGGTAGAATTTCTCTTTTCTACTCCGCCTTGGCTTTTCCCTCATTGGCACTAGTGAGGATGGTTCTGCACAACATGTATCTTCTTGAATTTATTTGAAAATTTTGATTTTCAATGCCCTGCTGTATTGTAGATGATGCAGTAGGGGCCCTTTAAGTCAGGAGGGTGGGTGGAGGTCTTCACAGTATCTTCCTTCTGGTAATGTGGCTTCTCTGGGACTGGCTTTGGGTGCTTGGGCTTGGGTCTATTGGGGGGACCAAATGTTTCAGCATGGCTATATAGACATTCTACAATCTCTGACATGTCCTTGCCCTTGGCATAGGAAGGGGCCATTGCTATGTGAAGTTCCTTGTAGGGATGGGTCACCTGTTTCATAGAAGCACAGATGTCAAAGGTGGAAACTGTGCCAGAACCCAGGAGCACTAGTGTGCCATGATAAAACCTTTCTGTGAATTCCTGTTATGTTTTGCCTGGGGCAAACTTTATGGATCCTAATTCAGATTTCCTGGTGAAGAGGATGACCTCTCCACTAAACTCCTTGAGTACAGCCTTCTTTGCTTCCTGGTAGCTCCAGTCAGTTGCAGGTAGTTGTGGCATCACTAAGTTGACACTTACTGCATCTAGTGTGGTTATGAGTGTAGTTGCCTTCTGGTGGTTACTGGCGCCTCTCATTGCCATTTCAAAAATTCTTAGGAAGGAATGCACATTTCCTTGCTTGTCAAATTTGGGGAGGTTGAGAGATTTGAACTGTTTATTAGTGATTGTAGTCTCAGTGGGCTGACAGGAAGAGGCAGTTGATTGCCTATCTGCCATATAACTACATCTAGCCCTAGGTGTAGCTTTGGGCATAAATGGCTCTCTGTTGAGAAGGGTGATAAACACTTTGGGAATTCCCTTGTTTGCATGTTTCACCTCCTCCTCTGAGAGGTCATCAATGTCCTTGTAATAGTTGCTTGCAACAAAGATGAGGTCTGACAGCTGGCTGGGATGCACTTGCAGCCTTTTGCTTCCAGTAGGTGTACCTGGGCTTTCATTCTTGCCAGGCAGTTGTGGACGTTCAAATTGTCCATCTGGAGGTTTCTCTGGTGGAGCTCTAACTCTACGCCCACTGTGGTTTTGAACAAGCGTGAGATTGTATTCCTCATATTTGCTTGCTCTGTTTGTAAGCTATTATTGTATTGTGAGCTCTGGAAAACTCTTCCTCATATCCTCCAATTATGGTTTCAATACTCACCACTTTTGTTTCCAGTGCTGTAACCCTGGCACTATTTGAGCATGGCAGCAGTATAGGTGTGGACAAGCAAGATACCTTCAATTGATTGTTAGCTTTTGCTTCCAGTCTCTGGAAGTCATCCAGAATATATTTCTCAAACTGATGAAGTTGTAAATCAAGCTGTTCTACCTCTGTGTCTATGGCCATCACATTCTGGTCCATGGTAGCCAAGTCATCTGCCACGCGCACGCTGAACTTATATGATATGGTGCAGAACCTGTGTACATCCTGGAGCCATGTTAGGGAGGTCCCACAAGCGTCCATGGCGTCATAGACCATAGCTCTGAACTTTGAGTTGAGGACATTGATCAGTTCATTGATTTGGGAATGGGTGTTCCCTCCCATGGACTGATTACACATGACCACATTGCGCAACTCTAAAAAGGAGGTGTTGGTTGTGGCCCACTTCTCAGCCCAGTCACAATAACAGGAGAGAAAAGCGTTGCCCAGAGAATATACTCAAGGTTTTGACGTGCTGTAACAAGTTGGAGCTGCTTGACAGACAGCTGAACAAAGCTAGTAAAGTACTACACAGTGTGTTCTCCTCCAGAAAGGCATTCTTGAAGAGCCTGGAAGAAAGCATTTTGATAGATCCAGTAGATCTGGCAACAAGATTATTGGACACAATAGTGGAAAAGGATGCTTAGGGTCTGGTTGTGGCGTTTGGAAAGACGGGGTTGGAATCCATGTAAGAGCGCTTCAGCAAGCTCAACAATCTGCGTGCAATTATAGGAGTGAACCAAAGGGGGACCCTCAGGAACAGAGGGTAGAGGAGCCATAACAAAAGGGACAGTTATGGTAGGGTGAACAACCACAGGGTCACTCACAAAGAAGACAGGAGCACCCTCACTGTCTGAAGATTCAATTTTGTACTCATGCTTGTTAGCAAAGTTGGGCAGGGGCAGAATCAAGGACAATCCTTGGCAGAAGGGGACAGTTTCTGTGGGCATTGGCAGAGACTCAATTTTGAGTGAGCAACAATGTTGAGGAACTTGGTGTTGTAACTGTGCTGTTTTTGCAGAGTTACAAGGGGAAAAATGTTTGGAAAATAGATAATATTCTTTATTGAGAGATAGGTATTATATAGTCATTGTGAATTGCAGATAGCAGGAACATGATAGCATTGATCACACAGTGGGATGGTGAAGAGAGTGGCTTGATCCTAGTAATGAGTCAAGTGCCAAAACGAGGTATCCACCATAAGGGATCATCATTTGTTCATGTTGTTGGATTTGGAAATTTGAGTTGACTTCCTAGTCTGGCTTTGGGTGACCAGATAATTGGATTGTGGGTCACAAACCTGCTTACTTGAAACCTTACTGACAGGTTGAGCCTGCTGTTTTGACACACCTCTTCCAACTGAAGTCTGGTCTCCTCTGGAGGCAGGTTGTCAGGGAGATTGTTGGGAGCCCAGGCGCCATACTGCACTAACTGCTGTTTGGTGGCGGGTAGAACAGTCTTGTGTTGCTTTTTTCTTGCCTTGCAAGGTCTCAGACAATCATGATGGAGAACCTTGTCTTGTTTACACTTTCCAAGTCCTTGCATGAGGTAAGTGTTGTTTTTTTTACCTTTAATATGATTGCTGGGCCTACTTTCTTAGATTGTAGTTTACTTTTGTCAATGCTCATGACCCAAACTTTGTTGCCAACCTGGTGTCTGCCTTAGATGGGGACAAAGATCTTTTTTAGACGTTTTTCTTCCCTTTCTGATTGATTACTATTTGCCTGTATGACCTGGGGATCTGATTGGGGTGAAACCCTGCTTGTCATTTCCAGCTTAGGTCCTGATAATGCTTGGATGATGTTGGGCTGTGTGCCATAACCTAACTTGAAGGGGCTTTTCCCAGTGAATCTGTTCACATGGGCCGGGCATAAAAGCAATGGAGTTAGTAGCTGCTTGTACCAGTCCTCAGGTTTCCTGGTGGTGAGCTTGGCTAGGGCTTGCACAAGGCTACCATTCAGCTGCTCCACACATTCATTGGCCTGAGAGTGGTAGGGTGTTGTTATTGTGTGCTAGACTCCATTCTTGGTGAGGTATACATTGATATCTTCAGAGGTCAATTTTTTGCCTCTGTTGGTTATCAGAAGATCTGGCTTTCTGAACTTGCTGATGATTTCTTTCCCTATGAACCAACGCACATTATTGACTGGGTGTGTTTTAACTGCTTGTGCCACTGGCCATTGCGTGGTAAAGTCTATTGCGGTAATGATGTACTTCTTTGTGTTATGTTTCCCTGGCATAGGGCCCACAATGTCTAGGGCCTACACCTTGAAGGTTAGTTGTGTGCAAATAGGTAGTACTGATTTAGGTGGTGTATTGCTCTTCACAAATTTGTCACATACTTTGCATTGTTCCAAGACTTCCTGGACATCCCGGTATAGAGTTGGCCACCATGCTTTGTGTTTAAGGAATTCATAGAGTTTGCGGATTTTTGTGTGTCCTAGGTCCCTGTGGTAACGTAGGATTGTGTCAACTTGTTGATGTGTGAGGATATAAGGGATGGTGGTTCTGTCAGCCATCTTCTGGTGTAAGGTTCTATATACGTCTGCAAATAAGTGCTCATTCTTAATAACTGTTTTTTGTTTTATCTGTGGTGCCAGGGGATAAGCCTTTGTCCTTTGTTTGGAGAACCAGGAGAGGCCAGTCTGGGCCAAGCCCATTTTTGCCTCTTGTGGCTCTGACGTACAGGCGCAAGAGTGCATCCGCCATGGCAAGTTCTGGACTAGGATTATATTGTATGATCATGTTAAACCTCTCCAGGAGTTCCATCCAGCAAGCTTGACGGCAGGATAGGTTTGCTTGGGTTTTAAAGCATATAAGCAACTTGTGGTCAGTCAATGCCATGAACTCCTCCTGTTTTTCTAGGCAGCAACGTAGTTTGACCAGGCAGTGTAAAATTGCCAACAACTATTTGTCATTTATAGGGTATTGGCACTTGCTGTCTGTCATTTTTTGTGATTTGTAGGCTACAGGCAGAAAGTCACCATCATTGTTTTTGATTCATAGTACTCCCCCAATAGATGCGTCAGAGGCGTCTGTCTCCATTTAATATTCTCTATCATGTTTGGGGTATTAGAGAATGGGCGCTATTGTAAGTTTCTCCTTGAGATGTCTGACGCAAAGGTCACGTTAGGGAGGTCCATACAAACTTAGATTTGACGCCAGTGATGGCAGATAGGGGTGCAGTCAGGACGCCACAGAAGGGGTATAAATTTTTGAACATAGGTAACCATTCCCAAGAATGGGTGGAGTTCTGACTTGTCTTTTGAAGGTGGCATTTTACAGATAGCTTGGATTTTCTGGCTATTTGGTTTGATGCCATCCTTCAAAACTATGTGTCCCAATAAGAGTAACTTCTTGCAGAAGAACTGGCATTTGGAGGGCTTGGATAGCAGCTTGTGTTTTGCCAGGGTAGCAAAGACTGCCTCCAGATCCTTGTGATGTTTTTCTACCAAGGGTCTATAGAGAATAATGTTTTCCAGGTATACCAAGGTGTATTTACCAATGTGGGGGCAAACACCTTGTTCATGAAGGTCACAAAGGTTGACAGGGCGTTTTTCATTCTGAAGTTGAGTACCACACACTTGTATGATCTGTATTTAGTACAAAAGAATGTTTTAGTAATATCTTCTTCCTTGATGTGGATCTGGTTGTAGCTAGCAGTTAGGTCAATCTTGGAGAAGACTATGGCGCCGCCCAAGGCATCAAAGAGGTTGTCAATGAGTGGTAATGGGTAAAAATTCTTGATAGTAACTTTGTTTGGGGCTTAGTAGTCTATGACTACGCAGCAACCTCCAGAATTAACTCATACAGAATGGAACATCCTTCATGTTGTCAATTTAAACAATTGCTTTATCTTTTATAATTTCAATTAAAAGCTCAAAATAAAAATCAAACATTGCTTATATTATCAGTGTCAATTATTTAATCAAGAAAAAAATAATCTTTAATATTGAAAATAAGAAAAATATTTTTGAGAATTGTCAACATGGAGGATGTTCTGTTCTGTATGAGTTAATTCTGGAGGCTGCCAACTATGTGTAGGATATTATCTTTCTTTGCTACAAAGAATACAGCAGCACCAAAAGGAGACTGTGAGGGGCAGATAAGTCCTTTCTCTAATGCTTACTTGAAGTAAGCACATAGGGTGTTGTCTCTGTTTGGGGTCAGGCAGTAGATGGGTTGCGCCTTAGGTACAGCTCCCTTGAGTTGGATGGAGTGCTGGATGTGCTAGATGTGTTTCTCTGGTGGCAACCTGGGTAGAGCCTCTTTGAAGATTTCTGGATGGTGGGCTACAATTTTGTGATCCTGAGGCATAGCAGTATCTTGGTGGTCCTTGAAGTGTATAATCTTGTACTGGAAAGAGTCCCAGTCAATTGCCTTGAGGTTCTCCTTTTTTCCAGGGTCTCTGTGATGCGTACAAAAATGTGGTTGCATAGGAGCTGGTCCACTGAGTTGGGGTAGATCTGGTGATTGACGCCTTTGAGTTTGATGGTCAGTAACAAGGTTGCCCAGTCCACGTGAGGGTTGTTCCTTTGCAACCAGTCCAGTCCCAGCACAATATCAAACTTTGGAAAGTCAATGACGGGACCCTGGATGGTGGAGTGCAGGTTTTCTAGCATGATGGAGAATGAGGAAGTTTCCCTTGCTGCAGCAATGTGATGTTCATCCGCTAAAACTGTGTTCTTAATCTGTAAAGAATTAGTGGGTAGCTTGAACTTATCTACAAATCTGCTGTTGACTAGGATTTGATCTGCGCCAAAGTCCAGGAGTGCTGAGCCTGTGTAACTGCAAAAGCAGAAAGGGTAAGACATCAGTTTATTGGGATGTCTGACAATGGTGTAAAGTACCAGGTCTTCCAAGGGCACTTGGATCATTGGACACTGGTTCACGTCCTTGGGTCAGTATTCATTGTTGGGCAAGTTGGGAGCTGTGCAGGAAGAGCTTGGCTTGCTTAGTGCTCTCCCTGGGCTTTTCCCTTGTCTTGGTTGTCTTGTGTGGCAGTGATATGGAAATGAGCACGGTTTTATTGGCTGTTGTTCCTGTTACCATGTCCATTTAAGCCTGTGGTTTGAGGTTTGCACTGTTACTGTTGTTCCCAGGTGGTGGTTGGTTGGAACACCCAGCTGAGTAAAAATCTTTGGGTCTCTCTCTTTTTCCAGTTTGCGCCTTGTGGAGGGTGTTGAACTTTTGCTTGGCTTTCTCTGCCTTGCAATACAGACTTTGCAGGTTGGTTACCTGGTACAGGTTTACGTGTCTCATTACATGCAACTTTAGTGTGTTGTAGTACATGAGGTGGGTAGCTCAAGTGTCAAAAGCTATATCTGTGGGGGTACATGGATGAAGTTCCTTGTAAGCGCAAGTGAGCTCCTTCACTGTGCCTGTTTGTGTTAGATTCTTCACTTGTTGTATGATCATGAGTGTGGTGTCCTTCAGCACAAATCTTGCCAAGAAGTCCTGTTTGAAAGTTTCCTAATCTTTCTCAGTGTGTTTTTCATGCCACTTGTTGTGCCAGGTGCCAGCATCATGAGTGAGTTGGATGAATATCTCTGCAATCCAAAATTGTTGCAGGCATTCCATTTGGGCCAGCTTGCTTTTGGAAGATTGGATCCATGCTGTGGTGTTATTGTTGTTGTCTCCAGAAAAGGGCTCCAATGCAGCGCTTTGAAGTCTCTGAGCTACATAGGCTGGAATGGTGCCTTTGTTGGTTGCTTGGGGCATGGTGATGAGTTCCTGGAAGAACCCTTGCGCTGACAGGGCGTTGAAGACGGGGAGTGGGATACTGTTTTCTGGTACAGTACAAAGCCATCAGGTATTTTCACACCTGGCGTGTACAGCGTAAGTCTAGCAGGAGGCCAGACATGATTCTGTCAAGGATTTGTTGGCCGCAGCAAGTACAGGCAACATGCAGAATTTTGGGGAATAAAGTAGGATGGAAACCCTACTTCTGCTATCAATGCTGTAACTGTGTTGTTTTAGCAGAGTTACAAGGGGAAAAATGTTTGGAAAATAGATAATATTCTTTATTGAGAGATAGGTATTATATAGTCATTGTGAATTGTGGATAGCAGGAAAATGATAGTGTTGATCACATGGTGGGATGATGAAGGGGGTGGCTTGGTCCTTGTAATGAGTTAATTGCCAAAATGAGGTATCCATCATGGGGGCTTAGCTTTTGTTCATGTTGTTTTTGTAAATTTGAGTTGACTTCCTACCCTGGCTTTAGGTGACTGGATAATCAGATTGTGGGTCCCAAACCTGCTTACTCAGAACCTTACTGGAGGGTTGAGCCTGCTGTTTTGACATTGGGTTATTGCTGGTATGTTCAAAGCTATAGATAAATACTAGCCTTGCCAATGTACTCTACCTAATCCTATTCAAGAGCACTACAGACTACAATAGAATAGAACTTTGAAGATAATTACATTTATTGGGACTGGAGTACAATCTAGCCAGCAGCTGCAATCTATCCAGGTGTAACTAAGAACTTTTTTCATCTCTTCAGGCGTCAGTATCAATATATACTGCAACAACCCTTGTTCTTGTCCTTTCAGACAGTTCTCAGTGGCTACCTTTGCAATAGCCCCATTTTTGCTGGCTGTGCCTATCCTGATTGGCTGTCCTTGACACATGTGCTGCTACTGGCCTTTACAAGGTGTACATGGCACATCAGCTACAGCCTACGCTCTTCTTGAGCTAGCCTACTTGAAATTATTGATTGGCTGTATCTTACACGCCTATTATTGCGCTGGGAAATTATGCCGTATTTGGTTGATGCTTAGAAATTATCTCTGTTCAACCCTCCTACATTAGAAGGTAGAATTCCGGTATTTCATTTGCAGGGCTTAATAAGTGATCCTTTTCTGGCTGGCAATCCTTCTGCTTATGAATGCAACAGGTCAAATTAGGGATTATATGCTGTATAATAGCAGACTTGATCCAGTATCAACCTGTGGATTATCTGCCATGTAATGCTGACCCAACCCAATAAGAAACCAATTATATGGCGTGTAATGCTGATCTGAACCCGTTATTTCTTAGCCATTTGCACAACACTTGTTTGATATGATCATATACGCCCTTCAGGCTGGGTGGGACTGAGTTGATACAACGTCTTGTGGGATGGAGTGAGAGATATATAATTGATGATCTGGTGATTACATGCCGTGTAATCAATGATAATCACTATATTGGTTAACAATTATATGGTGTATAATTGTTTCATCTATTATATAAACTAACAATTATATGGTGTATAACTGTCATATCAATTATAATAAACTAATTTTTATACAGTTTATAATTACTACACTTAGTTAAATGATAACCTAGTGATAATATGGGGTGTAACTGATAAATATCTGCGTGCAATGATTAGCCTGATCATTTGTGGTCAATCAGCCTAGTCTCACAGGGGATATGAGTGCATTTCTTGAGGCAGGAAAATCTGGACAAATTTTGAATGGACAGAATCAAAAGGAGGACTGACTCAACTAAAAGTTAGGAACCTGCTTTGGGTGCATATAACGCTGCTCCCAGCTGCTCTTGTACATGATATTTAACCAGAGGTGTCTCTTGGGTAGGTTAGGCAGGAGAATCTTCATAATACTTCACATGTAATAATACAAGGACTTTACTTGGGCTTTTTGATGACTTTTTGTATAAATGTCCAAACACAATTTATTAGAGATCCCCAAGCATTTGATGGGAGTTGAAGTGGAGGCCTAAGGGGGAGGTGTAACTTTACAATCTACATACTTGATTCTCCTTTTCATTTTCACTAAAATTGCCCTAGTACTTTCTGGTATATGTATGAAGCAGGATAAACTGACCTTTCTTTCTCTCAGTAGCAGAGATGGGTCAAGTAGAGCATAGATGGTGATAGAGACAAGCAGTAGTGGAGAAAATCTGTGAGTTCTACTTACCATGCTATCACATTGCTGTAGTAGCACAGATCATTTTTGAGGAAATCATGAACCCATTTCATATAAGGCAAATCAGTGGGAATGTTAATGAAAAACACCCACCTTGTATTATTATTGGAAAACTTTGGTATCTTTCATTTGAATGGGTTTATCCTTGTAGAGTATACCAATTTTTAAGCCCGCTCTCAGGTCTCCAGGCTTGGGAATACCACATCCATGTAATTATTTTTGACCACATGGTGAGATCCAATCTTGTGTCCTTAGAACTCCTTCTCAAAAAATTCCTTTGCTGAATCCATGTACACACCATGCCTGCCTCTGGGAATGCTTTTAAAGTGCATTCTAAGTAGGTTATCAATTATCAACTTGGGTGTTATTCTCTCTATTAAGGGGACATATATCTTTTCTTAGACATACTCTTCAAAAGCAAAGAACTTTTTCATTTGGACTTTTAATTGGGGCTATAAAATGACACTCTGTATATCCACTATTCCTGGTTTATTATCCCTTTTTGTTTCTTGGCAGAGGCCTAGGAGATATGAACCTCTTTGAAGATTCAAGTCACACACTCCTCTACTAAAAAGCCCCATGTAAGTCACTCTGCTATATTCTGATGGTATATGGTCTCCCTGATGTACTTGTGTGCTGCAACCAGTCCAAACTCATATAATTACATGGCACATTGTCTTCTAAACCAATGCTCTGGTTTAACCAGTTAAGCACCACGCCAGACAAAAAGCACTCTCTCACATAGGGTACAATATTCTGAAGCCCCACCTTATTCTGGTTGTACCAGTTATGGAGGTCAATAGGCTCCAGTTTCTTTATGTTGGAGGCTCTTAGCTGCTTTAGAATTGACATCACTCTCAATCCACTTGGCTGCCCCTTTTGACTGGAGGTCTTGGGAGAAAAAGCCAAAGGCAATATCAGGTAACACTGTTGCTGTCATTCATTCCTTAATACATTTGACTCTAGATCTGTCAGCTTTTCACTCACAGACTACCTTGGGGTTATCTGCTCCTCTTAACGTTTGGCTGCCCCCTCTGACAAGACTTCTGGTTCTCTTCCTTTCACTGGGGCCTTCACATTGAAGGTGTATACAAACCAGCTATCAGACTTATAAAGGCTAAAGCCCATATCTTTTCTGTCTTTCTATTCCTAGGAAAGAACCTGCCCATGTTAATTGGGAACGTCTGACTGTGAAGTGTGATTTTAGATCCCAGCTTGTGCCATTAACAAGCCTTGCTCAACTTATTTTGTTAGCCCACCCAGTACTGCATAACCAGAGCAGAGAACTATTAACCCTTGCACTTATAGAACACTTTCATGGGGGCCTTGTCAGATGTTGCCCATTCTATATACTCTTTAGTTGTCCATCCTGTGTTAACCAGGTGTGCTTCCTGTACACAAACAAGCTCTTTAGACATTCATGATCCATCATCAACTGGGGAGGAGTTATATTTGGTCCATTATACACCCTCCTTGGGAGGCCACCCAGACTTTTCCCATTTGTGATCTTTACCAAGGGTCATGTCCCTGCCTTTTCATCCTCACTGAAAGGAATCTGGGAAGGCCTGGGAGTACATCTTGGCCTCCTTATAAGACAGCCCTAAGCTTGGGATAGCCTGGGCATACTCTCTAGTGAAACTAGACTTCAGAAAGTTGATGATATTTTATTATTAATATTTTCTGAAGCTAAGGAGAAGCCTGAACACATGACACATACATGCAAATTATGTAGGCTATAGTGGTATGGGGAACTTGGTCTTTGTTTATAGCCTTGCCTCCTCCCTGAAGACCTGGTAAATTTAATAATAAATAAGCAGAGAATAGATCAGCGCCAGCCTAGTATTATTTCAGGGAAGCGTCCACCTTGAACTGGCAAGAAACCTACCCCTTGCTTGTTGCTAGGAAAAAGCTCAGGATGTACCACTTGAGGATATCCTGGAGACATATGTCCTCCTTTTCTAAGTCTTGGGGCCCCTTGGCATCAATTTCAGTCATGTTCTTGGCGCTCATCTTGTCCAGCCAATCAGGATTGCTGTACACCTCCTTCACTTGCTCATCAAAGTTAACCATGACTCCTGCCAAGCCTCATGTGTTATTTCCTTTCCCTGAGATAGATAGGGAAACAGTAGGACTCTCACAAGTGCTCTCAAAACCATATGAGACAGTGGTATTTGCCAACTCTTTGGGAAAAGCAGGGTATGGGGACACTGCCTTCTCACTCAATATATTGACTTTCTTCTTCTCATCTCTAATGTTTTCTCCAGCTGGGCCATGATTAGACAGATTGTTCTAAACATATGTATCTTAGTACATGTATGATGTTTACTGTTGATCACCTTTGTTATAATTAAAAGTGACTCTTGGTAGAGAAATTACAACACGGTTTGCAAAAGCTCACTTGAAGTTAAATCAAAGATTCTTAGTATATATACCTCTTACTACTCCGTAAGTTTATAAAAAGCTCGCTTAACTCAGTTGGTTAGAGTGTGGTGCTAATAACGCCGAAGTCACAGGTTCGACCCCTGTAGTGAGCAATTTTTTTAACTTTTACTTCCGGCTTTTTAAGAAAACGTTTGGTATGACCTGGTCTTAAGTGTTGGTAGTTACCTTAACCGACCCCAGAGCGGTTATTTTAAGAAACATTTTTATGTAATTCAAATTTTATGGCAAGAGGGTTGATATTTCTGTTTCATGAAATAAAATATCGTTTGGATGTAGGTTTTTAATATTTTCATGTGGATCGATTAGTAGAAATCAAGTCTTGGGTTCCATGTGATAGAAATGGTGATCATCTAGTATTAAAGCATCAGATATTATAGTCTGATTAACATTATAGACCCCATATTATAAAAAGGGATATGGCCCATATTGAATACAGTAGTTTTCAAATATTCTGATAAAAGTGTATTTATTTTGTGTCATTTTGAAAAGCAGTGATAGAAAAGTGTTACCCTTTGCTGTTACACTCCGACATGTATCATACTAGTATTATCAGGGTCATAAATGGTGGACCAAAGGTACACAGGCATAATATCATATGTGAAATGAGCACAATAGCAAAACACAGTCCGGCTATAAATAACTCTTAGCTTTTGGGAGAACCTCGAAATTATTCAGTAGTTTTATAACCTGTTGGGATAAACGAATTCAACTCAGTCTAAAAACGAGATCAAAGTAGATTTAAATCTACTGTAATTTAATATAAAATCCTTGATTTCGTTTTTAGACTGAGGTGGTTTCGTTTATCCCAACAGGTTATAAAATTTTAAAACTACTGCATTCGTTATTAATTGAATTAAACATTGAAGTGGAAATATAAACAATCATTTCGGGGGTGCTAGCCTGGGAAATCAATATAAACCTAAATGACTGGAGAAGTCCTGAGGCGATTATGATTACTGTACTATGATTGTGACTGTATTTCTAAAAATAAAGGCGGGATTATTAAAAACTTCAACATAACCTATTGTAATATTACAACTATATCTTGTGCCCGTGGATTGGTTCAGGGTCTGACTCAACCATTCACATAAAAATAGATAACAAGAAATCAACATTTATCTAAATAGCACCAAGTTAATATACTTACAAAAATACTTATTATCAAGCAATCTAACCAAGAACAGTATGCTAGTCATCCCAATGTTTAAGTATCAAAGATCGAAAAATCCTTAGGAAGACACAAAAACAATTTTAATTTTAACAAGCATTATTTTTATTTTCTCATGATTTTATGATAGAAGTTGAAGCACATGTGAAATTTCCTCATATTAACTTGTTAGAAAAAGTTACTAAATGTACTTATGTAAAAGAGAGAACAATAACCCATCATATATTCACTCCTTAAAGACAATATAATTATATCATAGGAAGCCTGTCACAGGGCTGCACCTAGGCCTCTAGGTATATCTTGCGGGACTTGTAACGGGTGCCGGATTATTTGTTTATTAATGGACATGTTCAGCTCTAAGAATAATAATACTGTAACTAATAAAATACTATACTTATTTAACCTTCTTTTCTAAAGCCAGCAAACAATCTTATACAAATATAGTCAATGGATTGATATAAAAACCTCGTCTTTATTTGGCAAGAGAAGATAAATTTTATACGGGATAAATATGTAAGTGGAATCCAAATATGCCTATTGTGTAATCATCCTTCCCAACTCGCCTTACTTCCATAATGTCTCCTAGAAGACCTCCCATGCATCCGAAAATGCATTGATACCTTTTCTGTTTCACAATCACCTTATAAACTGCTTCACCAATATTCACTAAAATTATTCTTTCTTCTCACTTTCTCACATCATAGAAATTATGGTACACAAGGCAGAAAGTTATACTGTGTTGGGTGAACTACCCTATCCAGAAACATGCCATCTAGAAAAATTATCTTGTTTTTTTGGTTTAAATGTGCCTGTTTAATTTAAACACTAAGTAAATCCTAAACAGGTAAAAAACAGAACACCCAAATCCAGACTCAGAATTGCTTAAGGATTCCAAATCTACAACAAAAAGATGGTCAGTTAAAGGCAACTATAATATACCAATCTATAAAGTCAACCCATCCTAAAAACTTGACTTTTTCATATTGTAAAGTAGTTTTAAAAGCTATGGCGACAAGCGAAAACAATCCAGATTTAAACAAAATGAACTCAGATTTAAACAAGATTAAAAATAAATGAGTTTATATTGATTTACAATAGATTTGTGTTCATTTTAATTTTGCTTAAATCTGAATTCATTTGGTTAAAATCTGAGCTCATTTCGTTTGTCGCCATAGATTTTAAAACTACTGTACCTTTGGACTTTAAAATAATACACCAATAAAAACAAATAAACCACAAGCAGACCCAGAAAATCCCAATATTTTAAAATCCTCTATAAAAAGAGGGTCAGCTAATGACAACTATATTGTGCAAATCTCTGCATCCAGCAAATCCAAAAAAATCAACTTGTTTATGATGATCATTTGGGCTATTTAAATATTAATATTATCACAAAATCTTTGATTAATCCTCCCCTGAAACCCCATTTCCCCAATAAATGCCTTGACCAACAAGTAAGATAACCCTGACACAAGATCCAGGTATCACACTAGGATCAAACATTTGAGCTCCAATAAATCTGGATCTCCAAAGCCCCATGACTTTCATGATCTACATGAACACTGTGTGGCTTATACATCCACTATATAACACTCTTATTCTATATCAGAAAGGAGATAAATTTCTTACTTAATTCACCCATTTTTTTATAATTTATAACTTTCAGAAGTATATACATGATAGGGGATTTACAGAATTGGTGAACTCCTATCAAAGACCCATGCCCAAAATTTCTGCCTTGGGTACACCCTTATTTACTCTAAACCATGAAAATGCTATATTTGTATGGAGCAATCAGATGGCAGTATAAAACTATGGGCACTTTCTCCTAATTAGGAGCCCTTCTAATTTGACCTGCTGATTCCCACATGAGTTATTCCTTGGCTCCTAACCTTACAGGAACACGCCACTATGCCACCCCCTGTGGCCCAGTGGCTTTCCCCACATAGTATAATAGTCATAATGTTTTACAATAAACAACACCTTATTCTTATTATTCCTGTCCTTTCTATTAGACTGTTGTCTTCCCCAAATCAAATACTGAATCCTCATTGGATCAGTTGCAACAGTGATAGCAGAAGTAGGGTTACAACCCACCTACAAGAAAAATTCCCCCAAGAAAGGACAGAGTACAGGCCATATGGCTACTCCCCATCAAGAAACTTTTCTCTCAATCCCAAGAGAGACATTCCTGAGGGGTATGTTATCTACCAAGATCAGCTGGTGCTTATGAGTGTATAAAATTGACTCCACCTAGGGCAACACAGCGTGAGTGTGACCCCACCCCAATTGGACCTGTCTCAACGTATGCTGAATCTACAACTTGAGTCTTTTGCAGGTGGTGTCAAAGGAGCTGATATTGTCAGTTGGCTCCACTACACCAAGACCCGCCTTTGTATCTGTCAAGTGCCTGAGCCCATGTGGGTTGCCACCGCTTCAGGCCGCCTTATGGGGCCTGCTGCATTCTGGTTCACCAACTGGGCCAGCCAGGAAATATATGTTACTTGGGTGTTGTTCAGGGATGCCGCAAAGTCCTGCTACAGTGAAACATTTTCACCTATTGTGGTGAGAACTCCCCTCTTAGCCATTAAGCAAACTGGGTCTGTCCCTGAATACCTTGCAGCCCAGAAAAAAAGCCCTTGCAGCCAACCCAGAAGCTGTCACCAACAGTAATACCATGCTATATACTCTAATTGTCAATGGTCTCAAACCCCATATTTGTAAGTGAGTTCCTGTAGGTTGCTGCACCTCCATCAACAACTGTTACAAGGCCATTGTGGAGGCCAATAATCAGGATTCCATGGGCTTTTGAAGATCCAATGATGCACCACCCCAGCCTTGCCCCGCACCTGACAGTGCTCATAATCAGGTGGGCGCCGCCAGCCCTGCCAACAAGAGAATGGGGTCAAGTGTCCCTATGAGGGGGAACTCCAACCAGCGCAAATCAAGGACCTGGGAAAAGCCTGGGGGTTGTAGATATAGGAGGTTCTACAACCCCACTTGATCCTTGCTCTTAATCCCTCCTTGCAAAGAACCCTTGTGATTACAATGTGCGTGATGTTGAAACTCTTGATGTCTTTCAGGTCCACAGTGACAACCCTGTTCTCCAAGCAAGCCATTTTTCAAATAAAGTAACCCGCTTGGCCTATCCCGTCTGTTTCTGTGGAAACACACACACTCTTGTGGTAGAAACTGGGGCCAATCACACTATGGTTGACCAGGCGTTTGCAGATTATCAGCAGCTGGACAGAGTGCCCAGCCAATTCAAGGCAGTTCAAGTAGCTGACTCCCGGAGAGTGGCAATTACCCACAAGACGGTACCCTTCTTTGTGAGAATGAGGAACATCCAGGTCAAGCTCTCAGGACCAATCATGGCAGGGACCAGCCACAACTTCATTGCTGGCTTTGACTGGCTGCAGAAAAAATGCCCCTATATTGACTGGGATACATCAGTCATCACCCTTAACAGGAATGGGGTGGGTTTCCAGATTTACCCTATCAAAATGAGCAAGCTATTGCATGATACCATGTTTTTCAGAAGCACAGAAATGGGTACATACAACTTTAAGGGGAAAAACTGGACTTTAATCAATGTTCAGTCAAAGTTATCTGCACCAAAGCACTTGTGGGTCCCCCCTTAGCTGCTCCTCCCCCATCAGCACTCCTTGAGGAGTACAAGGACGTCTTCAGTAAAACATTAGAACAACTGCCCCCTCCTCAAGAAATACAACATGCTATACATTTACAAGGGTCACTGCCCAAGGCATATCCCCTTTATCTTTTGACGCCCAAGGAAGAAAAAACTCTCTGTCAACACCTTGTGGACACACTTGACAAGGCTTTTATTCACCCTTCCTTCTCACCCTATGGGTTGAAGTCTTTTTTGTGGCCAAGAAGGACAGGTCTCTTTGGTTAGTGACTGATTACTGTGCCCTAAACAAAGTAACTGTCAAGAACAAATACCCTTTATTGCTAATTGACAACCTGTTTGATACACTTGCAGGTGTGAAGGTCTTCAGTACAATCAATTTCACCACAGGGTACAATCAGGTCCACATTGCACCAGGGGACAAGGCAAAAATTTCCTTCTGCACACACTACAGGTTGTTTGAGTGTTGTGTCATGAACTTTGGAATGACCAACACTCCCTCCACCTTTCCCATGTTGATGAACAAAGCCTTTGAAGATCTAATTGGAAAATGTGTTGTTGTGTACCTTGACAACATTATTGTCTTTGGTCAAGATCAAACCACACATCTCCAACACCTTTGTGCTATCATTGGCACCATTTGAAAGAGCCAGCTGAAGGCTAAGCATTCCAAATGCAATTTCTCTGGTCAGAGCTCTTGTTCCTTGAGTAAACCATCTCTGCCCAAGGGATAAAGCCCAACCCTGCCAAGATTAATGCAATCACAAGCATGCCGCCTCCCACTGCTGTGGGCCAGGTACATACCTTCTTAGGCTAGATTCCCTACATGCACAAGTTTATCCCCAATTGTGGAGAACTAATTGCGCCCCTCACCAAGCTCTTAAATGCCAAACAACACTTCCATTGGACTCCTGCCAGAGATCAAGCCTTTGAGACATTGAAGCAAAGACTGAAAACTGCATTCATATTGCAGTTCCCAAATCAAACCCCCCAGTACAAACTTGAGACTGATGCCTCTGACAAGGCCATAGGGGGTGTGCTACAGGTGGAAACTGACAAATGTGTCTTCCTCCCTGTGGCCTACAAATTCAGGAAGCTCACCAACTCAGAGCAAAGCTACCCAATACATGATAAAGAGTTAGCAGAAATTGTACACAGCATCAAGAAATGGCGTTTTTACCTGGAAGGAGCCACCTTTCCACCTTGCATCCTGACGGACCACAAGTTGCTCCAGTACTTCAATATACAGTTGCATTTGACACAACGTCAAGCAGGCTGGGTTGAACGCCTGTCCTCTTACCAACTACACATTGAGTACAAGCCTGGAAAGGAACTTGTTACAGCTGACGCTCTCTCCAGAATATATTTAGTATCTATCACAGGGGACAACAGCTTAGACTTCAACTGGCCAATGCTCTACCTGCGTCCTGAAGCAACCCACTATGAGGGCCTTAACTCTGCAACTATTTCCAAATTAAAGGACAACAAAAGTCAGTTCACCACTGATGCTGGCAACGTCTGCTGTCAGTCAGAGTTTGGGGAGAAGACACTGTATGTTCTCACCACCCAGTGAGAAGATACCATACTGCATTACCACCACACCTTGGGCCATATCAGAGGATGTAACCTCTTCAAAATAATAAAGCATAAGGTCTGGTGGCTGTGTATGTGCCAAGACATCTTGGAACTCCTCAAAACAAGTGTGTTGTGCAAAAAAACACTTCTAAACCTGCCCCTCTCAAGTCTGTTCTACCCATCAAAGCCATGGAACCCTTTGAGCAGTGGGCCCTTGACATTGTGGAACCCCTTCCCAAGGACAGACTAGGCAAGAATTACATCATTACGGCAATTGACTACTTTACCTGTTGGCCAGTAGTGTGGGTGACCAATAACCACACCACTACCACCATCACCCATTTTATTGGTAAATAGATTGTGGCCCACTTTGAGTGGCCCAAACGTCTTATCACAGATGTGAGGCCCAAGCTTGTGGGGCACATCATGAAGGCATATTGCTCCAAGAATGCCCTCCAGAGAATAGTCACAACCCCCTACCATCCCCAAGCCAATGGGCGTGTGGAGCCTCTAAATGGTTCACTGGTCCAACTCATTGCCAAGCTCTCACAGGAGCACCCTAACACTGTGTGGCCTGAAAACCTGCCCACCACACTGCTTATCCTGCAAGCAAGAATCAACAGGGGCACTGGGTTCAGTCCCAGCGCCCTAGCCTTTGGAACACCTGACAGTTTGACGGAGGTGGAACAGGAGAAAATACGCTCCACAGTTCCTGGGAAAACCCCTTGTTACCTACCCCCTCCCTGAACCAGTGGCAAGCCAAAGCCCGAGACATTAAACACAAAAGAATTGAAGGGGGAAAAAGCACCTTGAGGCCAGATAAGCTGTTGGTGACCCCATCTAAACACTCAACCCCAATTCTGCCAAATCAGAAACAAACCACCTGGGGCCCTTCAAGATAGCCACAGTGTATGACAATCACACCTATCAACTGAAAGATGCCCAAGGAAACACCAAGAGGCTCCACCATGATTGCTTGCGCCCCTGCTGCGCCATCCTCACACAAAAGTTGTTTGTGCAGACCTTCCTGGATCTCCTGCAAACTCCAATCCTGGTGCCTGACAACAAACAGGGGGCAAGGGAAGTGTTGTAACTGAGTCTTCTTACTCACCTGCTAACGTATCTTGCAGCACAGGGGGCGCTTGAAGAGCCGCCCCCTGATGTAGCTAACAGCATGGAGCAATCAGATGACAGTATCAAACTACAGGCACTTTCTCCTAATTAGGAGCCCTGTTAATTTGACCTGCTGATCCCCACACAAGTTATTCCTTGTCTCAAACCTTACATGGAATACACCACTATGCTCCCCCTGTGGCCCAGTGGCTTTCCCCACATAGTATATTAATCACAATGCTCTACAATAAACAACACCTTATTCTTATTATTCCTGTCTTTTCTATTGGACTGTTGTCTTCCCCAAATTAAATACTGAATCCTCATTGGTTCAGTTGCAACAAAAGCTCCCAAACACCAAGGGAAATACCTATGAGAGCTTCAGTATTAAGAGTTTCTGGTTGGTCAAAGATTGTTTACATCAAGGCTGGTTCAAGCAAACAGTCTAGGTACAGTCCTTGCTCAAAAGAGATAAGTAGAAGCATCCTGATATCTTACTGGGTATGATTCCAAGGCTTTGAAAGCAGTCCAACAGAAATATTCCACTTGTCAAGTTTATACTTCTGGGAAGTATAATAAACGGAAAAAGGGGACAATTTAAGAAGAGAATGATACTTTATTGAATATGAATATAGAATAATATATAGTATCATGATAAGCCACATACCATCCATGTACATCATGGGGGTCATGGGGCTTATCTGAGTAATGTTCCTCTTGAGTCATGAGGCTTAATCAAGTTGTGTTCTATTTAGGAACAGGATTGAGTGATTCCCATCATAGATGACTGACTGATAATGATGCCACCAGTTTATTGACTAGCCAGTGAACCATTCAGTGAGCCATTTGGTGATCTACTTGGGGCATTAATTCCCCAAGAGGGAGCAATCAAAGATGTTGCAATATCTCCCCCTGGGGTGCTAGAAGGCAGAGCCTTGGGAATTTTCTTAAGAGTGTCAGGGATGCGTGCTTGATATTGATCCAGTTTGGCGTTGGGAACAGGGAGTCTGGAATTTTGTTGGGCTGTTTGTCAGGATTGACAATTCTTCCTCCCTAGAAACCCGGGCCCAGGAGCAGGGATTAACCCTGAACCTGGGTTTTTTTTGGGCTGCCAGGCCTGTGGACCACGGGACCACCCGCCTGCGTTTTTCTGGGATCAAGCCCCCACAAGCTGATACCAAGCGTATTAAACCATGCGGTAAAAAGAGACAAACACAAAGAAATCATTGCACCAAATGGAGGATTAATCACCACGCCTAATGGAGGTACCAATCTGGCAACTATTAGCTTCATGAACTTGAAGTCTACACCAGCAACCAATCAAGAGCAAACCCAGGAAAGAGGCACACCCCCACGGCCCGGTCTCATGACCTTGACACCAGAGCA
Source organism: Entomophthora muscae (assembly GCA_014839935.2). NCBI lineage: Eukaryota > Fungi > Entomophthoromycota > Entomophthoromycetes > Entomophthorales > Entomophthoraceae > Entomophthora > Entomophthora muscae. Next base: position 98,194 of record QTSX02003024.1, on the reverse strand, counting down.
AGACAATCAAGCAGCCAAATTGAGATTCTTGACCAATGGAAGAACTCCTGGTCTGGGTGCCATTTTGCCGCCTTTGGACCCAAGCACCCAGTTCCCCCAGCCCTGGCCTTTCCAATGCCTTGATGAACCCCCCCATGGAAAATGTTAAGTTTGAAGGGGGGTACTATATAGACCCAAGGACCCCGCGCTCCAAACTTATTGGCATTTTTGAATAAAGGTTATGTTAATTTGGCTCATACAGCTATTGCCTTATTTTGTATTTGCTGTCTAACAATTCAGTTCAAGATCTCCTGGCCCGCCTGCCCCTCTGCCCGCTGTTTTCTGTCCTCCTGGTGTACCCTTTGGACCCATCCACTTTACTGACTACCCTCTGAAGTCTGAATACAAGGTATACACCCCGGAAAAGATACTCAAACTCAATCCCCTGGCCCACATACAATCCGCTATTAGATACAACCGACAAGGCCTGTGGATATTTTCAACACCCAAGTTGTCCAGAGGAAAATTCAATTATCTCCCTGCTTACAACCTGTCCATGGAGCCGCCTGTGACACCAAAACCCATGCCTGCTTCTGCACCTGACCTTCTAACCAACCATACTGGAAAGCTGTTTGGGATTGTGTACATCACCCTCACAGGGGTGATTGACACTATAATCCCGGCTGCTAGACTGTGGTCTTGGGTGAGGAAGTCTGCCTTATACCTTTTAAAGTTAGCTCACCTCTTATGGTGGGCGTTACCAGCAAAAAACCTGGCCCAAGTTACCCCTGGAAACAACAGGCCAGCCGCCCAAGACTGGATGCCTGACACTGTTCTTGCTTTGCACAGGCAGAGGAGGTTGTGATGCATATATTTCAGTTCAGTCTGAGCTCTAATCCATTTGATGTGATAGGTGTTGTTGGGCTTGACTTCCATGACAATGCCTGGTCCACGCAATCCTAGGTCCAGCTTGTGTTGGTCAGGATTGACAACCCGGATTTTGTCCCCAACTTGGAATCTCTCTTGTTGTAATGGGATTGTTTCCCTTTCAACCCTTTGGTGTTCCATCTCCTCTTGGTCTTTTATGGCACATTGTATGTTAGGGTTGCTGTTGTCTGGCACTTCTTTTGGCAGAGGTAATTGTGGTCCTGCGGCTGTACTAACAAGAGCGGGCTTTTGTCCATAGACAAGTTCATAAGGGCTTTTACCTGTATTGCGGTTAACTCTTGTCCTACAGACCATGAGTGCGGTTGGAAGCATGTCAACCCAGGCCTTTGGATTGTTAGCAGATAACTTACTGAGGGCTTCTAAAAGCACGTCATTTAGTTGTTCTACTTGTCCATTTGCTTGAGGATGATATGGGCTGGCTGTGATGTGTCTTATCCCATTCTTGGCAAGATAGATATTGGTGTCAATGGTCTTAAGTTTGGTGCCTCTATCTGTTATTAGGAGGTCAGGTTTACTGAACTTGGCTATGATTTCTTTCCCAATGAATTGTCTCACATTGTTGCCCTTGTGCTCTTTAGTGGCTTGCGCCACGGGCCATCTGGTTGCATAGTCAATAGCTGTGATGATGTACTTTTTGCCCTTGTTTTTGCCAGGCATTGGTCTCATAATATCCAGTGACCATACCTTGAAGGGTTGTGTGATGGATACAGGTACTACTGACTTGGGTGGTGCTTTGGTTTGGGCGTACTTCTCACAGACTTTGCATTGTTCTAGTACCTCTCTGATATCATCTAGCATGTTGGGCCACCAGTAGTGTGTCTTGAGGTATTTGTACAAGTTTCTACTGCAGGTGTGTCCAAGGTCTCTGTGATATTGGAGGATGGTGTCAATCTTCTGAGTTGATGGGACATAAGGTACGGTGTCATCATTTGGAAGTATTAGGTGTAGCATACCATATACATTTTTGAGCAGATGTTTGTTCTTAAGGACCTTCTCTTAGATGTCCATTGGTGTGCCAGGTGGGAACCCTTCCTGGATATTCCCCATGATTAACATGGGCCAGTAGGGGTCACCATTAGCGCAGAGGACATGTTTGCTATATAGCCTTGACAGGGCATCTGCATTAAGCATTTCCTTGCCTGGCATATATTCAATTTTCATGGGGTATCTCTGTATGAGACTCATTCATTTGGCTTGTCTTCTTGACAGGTGTTGTTGTGTTTTAAAGAATATCAACAACTTGTAGTCGGTGAGTACTTTGAACGTCTGGGCTTCTTCCAGATAGCATTGCCATTTCATGAGGCAGTGTATGATGGCAACCAATTCCTTATCCTGTATAGGATATCTTTGTTTGCCGTCTGATAGCTTCCTTGATTCATATGCCACAGGGAGGAAGTCCTTTTGGGCCATTTGGATACAGAGGACTCCCCCTATGGCATAGTTGGAGGCATTGATTTCTAGCTCATAGCTACCCTCACAGTTTGGGTATTGCAGGATGGGGGCAGTAACCATGCGCTCTTTAAGTTGGCAGAAATGTTGATCTTGTAAAGGTGTCCAGACAAATTTGGTTGTGTTCCTTGTGATGGCTGATAAGGGGGCTGTCAGAACGCCCCAGTTGGGGATAAACCTTCTTACGTAGACTACCATTCCAAAAAAGGTGCGGAGTTCACTTTTATTTCTTGGAGCTGACATCTCTTTTATAGCACATATCTTGTCTGGATCTGGTTTGATTCTGTCCTTGCTGATAATGTGACCAAGTAATGGAAGTTCTGTTGAGAAGAATTTGCACTTTGACGGTTTTGCAACCAGTTGGTTTTCTTCAAGGGTGCGGAGGACCAGGCAGACGTCTTTCCAGTATTGCTCCATGATGGGGCTGTAAATGATGATGTTGTCCAGGTAGATGATTGCCTGTTTTCCAATGTGTTCCTTGAAAACTTTGTTAATGAAGGTCACAAAGGTACTGGGAGCGTTTGTCATGCCAAAGTTGAGAATGACACATTCAAAGGATCTGTATTTAGTTCTAAATGTGGTCTTTGAAATGTCTTCAGGTTTCACACAAATTTGGTGGTAGCCTGCTGTAAATCAATCTTTGTGAAGATTTGGGACCCCCCCAGGGCGTCAAAAAGGTTTTCAATTAGGGGTAGGAGATACCTGTTATTAATTGTGACCTTGTTGAGCGCTCTGTAGTTGATGACAAGGCAGAGTCCTCCATCTTTCTTTGCCACAAAGAAGACAGCAGCGCCAAAAGGTGACTTTGATGATTGTATGAGTCTTTTTTCAAGGGTTTTTTCAAGATAAGCCTTTAGGGTGTTGTCTTCTTGTGGTGTGAGGCAGTAGATAGGTCGTGCTTTAGGTACACTCCCTTTGAGGTTGATTTTGTGTTGTATGCCGCAGTCAGGAGGTAGTCCTGGCAGTGTTTCTTGGAAAACAGTGGGGAGTTTGTTAACTAGCTGATCTCAAATGGGGTTCTTCTCATGTTGAGTCTCTGTATTCTTAAAGTGGATGACCTTGTATTTACAGGTACTCCAATTGATTTTGCTAGGGTTGACTTCCTTTTCTGTCTCCGTGATTTTCACAAATACATGGTCCTTCATAAGCGTGTCAAGATGAGTTGGATAAAAATGGTGGTGTACTTCTCCTTGTTGTATGGTGTGGTTAGCACTGTCCCAGTCAATGTGAGGTTTGTTCTTTCTCATCCAGTCCAGACTAAGTATAACATCATACTTGGGGATTGGTATGATTAGGCCACTGAGCGTGGTTTGTACGTCTCCAATTTGGGCGCGGAAAGGTTTTGCCTCTTAAGTGACTGGTGTGCTTCTGTTGTCTGCCATGATAACTCTCCTGATATTGCTTTGAGTGGTTGGTAGTTTCATGAGGTCAGAAAATTTATTGTTGACTAGGGACTTTTCTGCTCCAGTGTTGAATAGTGTAATGCCCTGATATCTGCAAAAACAGAAAGGATAAGTGAGGAGTTTATTTCCAGTTTGGGCAGCAAACAGTAGAGGGTTGCTGGAGGGTACTTGGATCATGGTGATTTAATCCACGTCCTGGTCCCTGTACAAGTCTTGTAGATTGGGGGAGGGCAGCTTGCCTAAGCACTCCCCTGAGATTTTCCCTCCTTGTTGGTATATTTGGTGCTTTTCTGGTTGGCTTGTGCAGTTCAATTCCCAGTTTGAGGATGGGTGTTGTTGGCTTGGTTGCTTTGCTTATTGGGTCAAGGATTCTTCTTGGCTGAAGGACTCTCTTTGCGCTTGTTGGTTGCGTGTAGATTGTCAGATTTTTAGACCGTGTGTTTGCCTTCCAAGAATAATTCTTCAAGGTTCTTGCAGCAGGTCATATCAAACTGACGTCTAATGTGTGTGAGAAGGCCATTTTAGAAGTCCAAGCGTGGCCCAGGTTCATCAAAGTTGATGATGTTGGGTGTGTGATCATGTAGGTCTTTGTATTCAGCAATGTATTCCTTGATTGTTCCTGTCATCTTGAAGGTTCAAAGTTCTGTCATGATTACTACATTGGAATCCTTCATGGAGAACTTTTTGAGGAATGCACTTTTAAACAGCTCCCAGTCTCTCTTTTGATCAGGGTGTTGGACTATCCATCTGCTTACAAACCATGACATGATTCCTGTAACGTGGAGGGCAATTTTTCTGACCCAGAGACTTTGGGGGGTATTTCACTTGCTCAAATTTGCTTTGTGTACTGTTAATCCAAAGAGAGGCGTTTTCTCAGCGTAATCTCGCAAAGGCGCCAATTTCAGCTGTGCACAGGTGCTGGAATACAATATTGGGTATTTCAGGCTGCTGTGGTGCTGTTGTGATTGGGGTTGTGGGTAACAGTCTTTGGGCTTTGAGAGTGTTCTATTGTTCAATGAGTACAAGGACGTTGTCATAGATAACAAAACCTGCGGGAACATCTTGTCCTTCTTTGTAGTCTCTCCAGTTGTTAGGGAATATCATTGCTTGGGTCCTTTTCTTAGAAGGAATTTTTCTTTGAGTTGGATAGGTATGGATAACCTACCTGTGCTACCACTGTTGATTTTATACTTTTGGGAAGTATAATAAACGAAAAAAAGGGGAAGATTTAAGAGGAGAATAATACTTTATTGAATATGAATATAGGCAAGTATATAGTATCATGATAAGCCACATACAGTCCATGTACGCCATGGGGGTCATGGGGCTTATATGAGTAATGTTCCTCTTGAGTCACAAGGCTTAATCAAGTTGTGTTCCATTTAGGTTATGGATTGAGTGATCCCCGTCATAGATGGTTAACTGATAATGGTGCCACCAGTTTATTGACTGGCCAGTGAGACATTTGGTGATCTACTTGGGGCATTAGTTCACCAAGAGGGAGTAATTGAAGATGTTGCAACACACTACTGAAATGGAGGTATTGGCAATTATTTACTGTTTTGAATTTTCATGATGTTGATAAGAAGCACCTTTTGGGGAAGATTCAAATATGGAATTAGGAGAGAAGAGAAGTATCTTTTATTGGATAATATTTTAGGCTTACATAGCTTTAACTGTGGCAGAGATTTAGTTGGATCAAGCCTAGGGATTGGTCATGTGCGGGATGGGTTTGAGCCACTGGATACTTGGATTGTCATGTGATATTGCTTGGTTACCATTCTTGGTATGTCAAACAGTATATTGGAAGGGCACCAAATTGAGCAATGGCTGGATGTTAAGTAGGTTGGCGGTAGCCAGAATGCTTGTACATCCAGACCCTCAACAATGTATATCTTAGTAATATCATTTTTTATATCCACTAATTATGTTGTGTTGTGAAAAATCCAGAATAAGAAAGATTCAGGAGAAAATTTGACTGTATGTGGAGAAACTTTTAAGATATGATTATGATATCATATAATATCATGTACTTAAAAATAAGTCTCATGACTTGTTATATCAAGAGCTTCTGAAAAGTGAGAAACCAGAAACAGAGGTGATAGAAGGAGTCTTGTCATAAGCATTATATAATTTGGATAAATCCAAGAACTTAAAAGCTGTTAGAGAAATCCAAATTTGTTGGGGAGGTCATCTTAGATATGAGAAGCTTTGGAAATCATTAATAGCCCAATATTTATGGCCCCAAATGAGGTTCACTTCCCTTCAAATTCTAGAGTTATATGATGCTTGTTCTTGGGTTTCAACAGAAAGATTGGGAGTCTAGTTAAAATTGCTCACCTGTCATCATTATTTTGGATTAGTTTCCATAGATAATGGCCGTATTACTCTGCCCAATGGACAAAAATATTAATTATTGTGGTTGTCAGCTTCATCAAGTTGATAGAAGTATGAGCTTTGACTAAGAAAACAAGTTTTTATATCCCTCAATTTATCAGGGGAAAAATTCTATACATGGATGTCTCAGAAAAGGGTGTGTATACCATTTTCTCCTAGATCTAGGGCCCACCTTAACAAATGAGTGCATTAAATGGGGGTATTTCAAAGCTGACTTCTGTACCACATTACCCAGAAACTGATGGTTTAGCCAGAAGAACTATCATAATATCAAAAAAATTACATGTAATTTAGCTGATGACACTACCACCTATATGAAGGATCACTTGGTGACAAGTGCCATGCCTTATTATGTGATACCCCATGATACCACCAGATTTCCTCTGTTTGGTATGTTATAACAAATAAATACTGAACTAAAATTTAATTTAATCAGTGACAACTATAAGAGGAAGGTCCATATAATGAGACAGCCAAAAAATGCCTTGGATATCCAGAAATCATTCCAGGAAGCCCAGGGAAGGGGGAGAAACCCAAGGAAAATGTGCTGCTCAGTGGGGATCTAAACCTGGTATTTTACCCCAAGATTGTTTTTCAATTAGTTCTCAATATATCTTGATCAGAGACTCCAAGTAAAAAACCCAAATTAATGTCTAAAGAGTTGGATAGGGCCTATAGGAATCATTCCCTAATAAAAAAAATTAACTTGGTTTTAAAAAAGGGCTTATAAGAATCATTTTTGTTAGCCCAGGACATAACTATTTAACACAAGAAGTGGTAGCCTGTCTTGGGAAAGAATTTTCCTGAGTTTATCCATAGATTTTGTAGCCATTTCATGGGGAAACTGCCCTGATAAAAGTGCAAACTGATGATGAAAAGCTTCATTGAGGGGGGTGAGGATGTGTGATCATAATAAAGTCCCAGTTTTAATAGATCTATGTTTTCTGAAAGCTTCCTTGCAATGAATTTTTATTAACTCCTTTTTTTACAAAGTTGAAGGGACTTTCTGCCAGAAAATCCCCCTAAATTCATTTTTTAAGCTCTAATTTGATGTTGATCTGGATATTTCTTGGTTTGATTTGGATGGATTTACTGGGGGTAAATCTGTTTCAAAAGTACTTTTTGGTATATAATTAACATACTCTTTATAAAGTTATTCAGTACCACAGAAATATTGAGCCTCCCAGTAATCAATTAGACCATATGGTTGAGGTGCTGGTGTGGTAATCTGAGTGTTTTGGGTTTGTAGAATTGGTGTCTCACATCTGTTAAGTTTACTATTACAGATAACTAACCCCCCAAATATTATGGACAGGGAGTTGAAAATGGGCTCAAACTTTTCCTGACCGTGTCAATTATAGATAATGGTATATCCAGGGTAATGATCAGCTGGTCCTTGGTTAGAACCATGGAAAGCTGAGATCAGGGATAGGTATATTTTACATGGGCTTGGCAGAGGAGGTATCTGATACTTGAAGCTAAAAAAGGTTCATGTCCAGGTAAGGAATCAAGTGGTTCTTAAATTTACCTAGGTAATATTTTTAAGAGTTAAAAAGACATAAGGCTAAGCTTGGTAAAGTCAAGGCAGAAATGACAGTCTTTAAAAAGATATTCCCAGGGTGATTCTGGGTGAGTTTTAGGATATAAGGTGTGACTATAATTCATTCCAAATAAGTTCTAAGCAAGGTTTAGGAAGCTTAATGTGAGTTATTTAAGAGCTATTTCAAAAAGGAGGGTACACCATCCCAGGGGGACCATATTTTTTTCTGTGATACTCACAGCCTATTTTTAGGAATAGATGTGGTTTTTCTTCATTGTAACTCCATCATGGAGATAGAGAGGGGAGTATTCTGACTAAAAAAAGGTGAAGAGTATGGGAGTGATAATCAAATAGTATGGAAATATAAGTTGCTGAGTGATGTTAACTTAGGGTTAAATGCCTGGGGTTTTTTACTTGAAATTTAAGCTCATTAAACCATGTGTACAGTATTCTCTGTTGTTTAAGACTCAATATGGGAGTGAAAAGATGATTGGTGAATCCTCAGATATTTTACATTATTGATCATGAAACAGTGATTTTCAATATAATGATTAAAATGATAATAATTGGATGGCTCTAATTGCTATCAATCAAGGCCATGATTATAACTTAAAGAGATGTAATATGATAAATCCGCTTAAAAATATATGGCAGCAGTAAAGGATGGAATTGTAAACTATTTTTTATTTATTTTTTTAGCTATGCAGCCATGATTTTCAGGCTTATGGGTGGCTTTTTGTGATAGTTGATTCATTTATATAAAAAATCAAATGTTGCAACTGAACTGACTAGAGTTCAGAACTTGGAGTTGTGAAAAATAACAGTCCAGGGATAAAAAGGGATTTTGAATAAGATGGTCTTTATTGAGAATGGTAGTGATTTTTATACCATGCAGGGAAAGCTATTGCAACACCAAGGGATGACATATGTGATATAGGTCTGGATAGGAATTGGAAATGTTTTTATAAGGATTTTTGTTATGATTGTTGTTTTAATTGATCTCATTTCTTATAAAAAATATGAGGGTACCACTATGCTGATAAATTAAAGTGGTTTTGTGATATTAGATCAGATATGGGTTGACATAATAAGTGCTCTCTGTGTATAGAAAGATATTTTGGGTGAAACACAGAAATCTGGTTTTTAAAGGGATGTAAATTGTGGAAAGCTTGATAAATATATATCATAAAGGCTATATTACCATAAATAAATCTGACTATGGGTTTTTATTGCCTAGTTCAGATTGAAAATTTCAATTAATCCTCTGACATGAATCAAATTCATTAGTTTTTATGTGCCCTTGAAATATCTAATAAAGAATACCAATGAAATTTGTATAGCTTTGTGTTACTGAAGATTCTTGTTGTAGCTACACTATTGAAAGCTCTAAATATCTGGGGCTGGTGTTCTAACCTCTTTAATAAAATATGATTGGTTATGGGAATGAGTAACCTCTTTTCACTTGTTGCTACTAATAATTACACTATTTTCTTTCAACTATATGTGGATATTTGTAGAGCTGTTAAGTCTGGAACTCTGGTGTTTGGTATCTGCTTTTTGGCTTTGGATTGAGAGTTAGCTCTCTCTTTTAAAATACCATTTTGTGATGTAGCTTGTGATGTGGATTTGATTACTGCAGAAGATATGAAAACCATGATAGATTCCTTTTGTATTACTGTGTCTAAACCATGATTTCTCTATAATTTTAGGGCTATATTACTAACTGTCCCATTTCTATTGCATCAATTTTAGGCCTAATTTTTTTATTGAAAACATTGTTTGGAGGTAAATGTTTGTTGTCCTTCCCAAAACCAATGTTTAATCTTGTGAAGCATAGTATTGCTGTAAATTCAGAGCCTGGACGTAAAAATGTGGGATTGTCAAATCCTTTGTCAGGAACCCACTTTGAGGGGAACAAGCCCCCAAGTTGATGAGCCAAGGCCCCTAAATTAAGCCTTGCAAAGGCTGAAAAAATGGGCACTGTAACCATGGAAAGATGGCCCAAGTGACCTAAGTATGCAAATCTTCCCATCAGGGAGCTAAAACAACCCAAAAGATAATATCCTATCAGGTACAACAACAGATAGAATGATGCGTGAGGCCGTACCAACAAGGGTTTGGCAGGTGGAGGAGTAGAACAGCAGCCATAGTGGAACTTTTATCCCCAATGACCAGAGGGATACTTGAACCATCTGTTGGCCAAGGACTCTTTCTGATGGGCATCATTGGGTGAGGAGTTTTGCCAGTCAATAGTGGGGGTGGGATTCTCAAGACCTTTTACAGTTGTAAAAAGGGAGAATAGAAACCACCACAGGAAATAAATCCCCTTCATGGCTTCAAATAAGTTTGCTAAGAAATGGATGTGACAAGATAGGATAAGATGTATTCTTTATTGTTGGAACATTTGAATTGAAGGAAAGTTTGGAGCTTATATAGCTTGAAAATAAGGCTAAATATTTGAGAGGAGTTTGGGGAAATGAGATGATTTACCTGAGTCAATCATTTAAAATCACCTGTTTTAAGTGCAACTTAAATAATTGATTAATCATTTCCAAAATAGCATGGTGTAAACAGAGGAACCAAAAAGATCTCACAATGGTCAGGCTAATTAAGTGGTATATACACATAAGATCAAGTATCAAAGGGTACAGAGCTTGGCCTAAAAGCAGAGAGAGCAGGTCACAGATTGACTGGAAGGCTTGAAGCAGCCAATCAGACACAAAGCAGTAAGTGACATCTACAGTCTTAGTATTAACACTTTCAAATTTGAAAGGCGTTTCAAAAGCAAAAACCAATTGAATTAAAAGGTAATAAAAAGGTAAATCAAAGGTTTGTGATTATCCTGTACTAATAATACATTCATTAGCAGCGTCCTGGGTTCAAATCTTGTTCCAAAAGGTTTTCAAAAACCCAATATAATTGTTAAGTCTGTTGTTTTATGTCTTTTATTGGGTGCCCTCCAAATATTTGTTGTTGTGTTGGTTTGAGAATATATTTTTGCCAAAGTTGTCAATAATATTCAGGTAGTCAGGGAAAGAATCCCTGACATTATCTTCCCCAGGAAGGTCCTTCTTTTCCTGAGTCTCTTTGTAGAGTGAGAGGACTTCTGGTGCGTTCTCTAGGTTCTCTTCTGGTTCCCAGGAGTTGGATTCTACCCCGTAATCCTTCCATTTTACCAAGTATTGATGTTTACCTTGCAAGGTGCAGTGACTGAGGATGTCTTCTACTTCCCATTCCGGAGTATGGTTCAAGATGATAGGAGGAGGGTCCTTGTGGTCCATGTCAGATGGTAACCCTTTGAACTTAGACAGAAGGCTAATGTGGAAAACATCATGGGCGGAGGAGCAGGCAGGGAGTTTGAGTCGTAAATTAACATCAGAGCGTTGTTCAATGACCAACAGGGGACCAATCTTCTTTGGCCCTAGTTTCCAACCTGGAATATCTAGTTTAAGATTTTTTGCACTGAGGAACACGTAGTCTCCCACTTTGATGTCTTATGGGGTTCTTCAATATTTATCAGCTTGGGTCTTATACTGTAGGACAGTTTTTTCCAGTTGTGTCTTGAGTTGTTAATGATTCTTGAGTAAGAATGTTGCCCATTGGTGTGCCAACAGAATAGTGTCTTCATTTGTTGGATCAGGAAGGTCTTCAGGGTTATATCCATAGTTGGCAAAGAAGGGGGATACTCCAATAGAGTCATGATGATTGGTGTTATAGCATAGTTGGGCCAGTGGAAGTAAGGGTACCCAGTCATCCTGTCTTAAGTTCACATAGTTCCTGAGAAAACCTTCCAGTACTTGGTTAACCCTTTCTGTCTGTCTGTCAGTCTGAGGGTGAAAGGATGTAGACATGAGAGTTTTAACACATAATGCCTTCATTAGGAACTGCCAGAACTTGGATGTGAATTGAGTACCTCAATCTGAGATGATGTCATTGGGAATTCTGTGGCTGTTAATTACATGAGTGAAGAGCATGTTGGCAGTGTCTTCTGCTGTTGCGCACTTGAAGGGGGTAAAGATTGCATATTTGGTTAGCCAATCTACTACCACAAAAATGCCAGTCATGTTGTCACTTTCTGGAAGGTCCAAAATAAAATCCATGGAGATGGAGTACCAAGGACAAGGAGGAATAGGCAGTGGTTTGAGTAATCCTTGGGGCTTCATGGTGGAGGGTTTGTTGCAGCCACACAGCACACATGTGGCAATGTATTTGGCAACTGTTTTCTTCAGATTAGGCCACAAGTATCTTTGTTGGATTCTCTTGACCGTTTTGCAAATGCCTCCATGTCCTGTGAGAGGGGAGTTGTGAAAGCTTTCCAGGATTTTTTGTCAATGTTCATTGGTTGGTACATAAAGGCTTTCATTCTTTGACCAAGATCTGTTGTTTAGTGTAAGCCCAGTGGGAACGTTCTCCTTATACAGGAGTTGGGAGGCTATTATGTCCTGGTCAAAGATGGATAGATAAGATAAGGTCATAATGTGAGAGAGGAACTGATCTTCAGAGAGTATAGCACGTTCACTGTGTTTAACATAGGGCTGGCTTGATTCATCCAAGTCCTCTTGTCTACTGATGGCGTCTGGTACTATATTCTGATGTCTTGGAGTGTAACTAATCTTGAAGTCAAAGGAAAGAAGATCTATAGCCCATTGTGCCAGACGTGGGCTAACCTTTCTCTTCTCAGTGAAGTAGAGGAGGTTCTTATGGTCAGTTCTGATTTGCACAGGTAATTTACTTCCTTCCAAGTAGTGACGCCAGTGGTTCAAAGATTTGACAATGACAAATATTTCCTTCTTGTAAACGTGGTAATTTATATCTTGGTCAAGAAGCTTATAGGAGTAGAACTCCACAGGGTGGAGTTCACTATCCTCCCCAAGCTGCAGCAACACCCCTCCCAGGGAAAAGTTGGAGGCGTCTGTGTCCAAAAAAATTGACGTTCAGGGTCTGGGTGGAGAAGGACAGGGGCCAAGGTGAAACATCTTTTGAGGGTCTCAAAAGCCTGATCAGCTTCTGGCAACCAGACAAAGGGAACATATTAAAGAGGTCAGGTGAGTGAGAGGGAGAGCGGTAGAAGAGAAATCCTTGATAAACTTGCGGCAAAAATTTGCTAGGCCTAAGAAGCTGCAAAGCTTGGTACGTGTTGTAGGTCTAGGCCAGTCCAGGATTGCCTGTATCTTGGAGGGAGCAACTGCAAACCCTCCTGGGTTAATCTTGTACCCAACAAACTCAATCTTGGTGACAAAAAAACTTGCATTTTTCAAGCTTACAGAACAAACAGTTGTCAATGAGTAGTTGGAGGACCTCTTGTAGATGTTTTGTGTGGGACTCCTGGTTCTGTGAGTATACCAGAATATTTTCAAGGTAGACAACAACGCAGACGTCAAGTAGAGGGAAGGGAACTTCACTCATTAGGCCTTGAAAGGCTGCAGGGGCGTTACTCAAACCAAAGGGCATCACCAGGTATTTGTAGAGCCCAAAGGGAGTGCAGACTGCTGTCTTTCATTCATAACCTTCAGCAATATGTATCTGGTTATAAGCACTGTGGAGGTCTAGTTTAGAAAAACCCTGGCGTGAGTAAGTTGGTTGGTCAGGGACTCTGCAGATGGTAAGAGGTTTTGGTTCTTAATGGTTATGGCGTTTAGTTTGGTGAAGTCCACAACTGGTCTCAACATCCCATCTGCTTTTCCTATGAAGAACATGGGTGATGAACATGGAGAGTTGAATCAACGCATAAACCCTTTTGCTAAGTTTTTGTCAAGGTACACCTTCATCATAATTCCTTGTGCTCAGTTCATGGGATAAAGTTTTCCCCAGGTAGGGGAGGAGCTGGGTACCAAGTCAATTCTAGAATCAGATGGTCTTCTTTTAGGAAGGACAGAGCAGAGCTCCTTGCTAAAAGCCGTTTTTAAATCTTGAATTTCCTCCAGAATAGAGTCAGGTGCTGGACTCCCCACAAGAAGTAGAGAATTTAAGAACACTGTGAAGTTCTTTGGTACTTGATGATACAGTTTTTTGAGCAGCACTGTGGTTGGTTGTCTGTGTGAGTGAAGCGTAACTGAGTTGGTGTCCCAATTGAACTGTTACTTGGCTTCCTGACACCAGGGAAATTCCAAGACTAACAGGAAAGCTAAGTTGGAGAGCGTAGAGGTGGGTAGGTGGTATGAGTTGTTCCCCACCTGAGCGTGGAGGGGTTTGACTAGGCGTCCTACTTGGCCAGGGGTACCGTTAGCAAGTCTTACAGAGGCTAGTCCTGAGGTCTCAAAACCTAACAAAGTCAAAAGATCTTGATCAATGAAGTTCCTCATTGCTCTTGTGTCAATCAGTGTGTAGCTAGCCATAGTGCCAAATTTGTGGTCTAGAAAAACAGGCAAAAGAGCTTAAGACTGAGTGGAAGATTTATTGGCATCTGTGGTTGAAAGGAGATGGCCTGAAGCGGATTGTACCTTTGAGAGTGCCTGGAAATTCTTAGTGGAATGACCTATTGTCCACAGTAGAGGCACAGTCCTTTGCAGACTCAACATTGTTTCTCTTTGGGGGCCAACTGGTAACCTCCCCGGGTTTAGGCACTAATCCCTTTGGAATCTCAGAAGGGGCTGGTAAGTTACAGGCAGGCGTGGTCTTGATGTTGTTCCAAGAAGGAAGCTGTTTTACCTTGGAGGACCATTTCAATACCTCTTTGGTAAGCTCAGAAAACTTGTCAGGTAATACATGGTGGGCTAGGAAGTTCTTGAGTTCTGGAGATAGTTTTTTCTGGAAGAGGTAGCAAGCTTTGGCATATGTCATCCCAATTGCTTCCTTGAGGCAATAGAATTCTTTGATGTAGTTCTTGGTGGCCATTTTGCCTTGATATAAGGTCATTATGCGGTCTCTAAGTTCTTCTGTGGTTTGTGCTGGCACTACAGTGGACAATAAGGAGTTGCAAAAGGCAGGGTAGTTGTTTAGTAATTTCTCACCTTGAAGGGTGGCTTTGGCGTACCAGACATGAGCCTTTCCTGTGAGCTTCTTGGCCACGTGATGTACCTTCTGTGTGTCAGTCTGGAATTGTGCTGGAGATGTTTCAAACAGTGATTGTGAGAAGGCCAGTAGCACAAGGATCTCATTCCCTTTGCCGTTGTTGGGAGATACTGCTGAAATCTGGTTTAGTACCACAGTTTGGTTCTGAACCTGTTGAGGAGCCATTGCGCTGGTAGCGGTGGCAGTTTTGGTCTGCAGGAAAAGGCAAACCAGATGATAGGTGGTAAGGCTAATGATGGTAGTAACCAAGGTGACCGCCAAACTCTTGATAAGTGCGGTATAGAGCAGGTAGCTTGTTGGGTTGGTTCTGAACTTCCAAGTAAGAAGCTAAAGATGGGTTCCAACAAACTGTCAGGGACCCACTTTGAGGGGAACAAGCCCCCAAGTTGATGAGCCAAGGCCCCTAAATTAAGCCCTGTAATGGCTGAACCAATGGGCACTGTAACCATGGCAAGGTGGCCCAAGTGACCTAAGTATGCAAATCTTCCCATCAGGGAGCTGAACTGACCCAAAAGATAATATCCTATCAGGTACAACAACAGATAGAATGACGTGTGAGGCTGTATCAACAAGGGTTTGGCAGGTGGAGGAGTAGAATGGCGGCCATAGTGGAACTTTTATCCCCAATGATCAGAGGGATACTTGAACTATCCGTTGGCCAAGGACTCTTTCTGATGGGCATCATTGGGTGAGGAGTTTTGCCAGTCAATAGTGGGGGTGGGATTCTCAAGACCTTTTACAGTTGTAAAAAGGGAGAATAGAAACCACCACAGGAAATAAATCCCCTTCATGGCTTCAAATAAGTTTGCTAAGAAATGGATGTGACAAGATAGGATAAGATGTATTCTTTATTGTTGGAACATTTGAATTGAAGGAAAGTTTGGAGCTTATATAGCTTGAAAATAAGGCTAAATATTTGAGAGGAGTTTGGGGAAATGAGATGATTTACCTGAGTCAATCATTTTAAAATCACCTGTTTTAAGTGCAACTTAAATAATTGATTAATCATTTCCAAAATAGCATGGTGTAAACAGAGGAACCAAAAAGATCTCACAATGGTCAGGCTAATTAAGCGGTATATACACAGAAGATCAAGTATCAAAGGGTACAGAGCTTGGCCTAAAAGCAGAGAGAGCAGGTCACAGATTGACTGGAAGGCTTGAAGCAGCCAATCAGACACAAAGCAGTAAGTGACATCTACAGTCTTAGTATTAACACTTTCAAATTTGAAAGGCGTTTCAAAAGCAAAAACCAATTGAATTAAAAGGTAATAAAAAGGTAAATCAAAGGTTTGTGATTATCCTGTACTAACAATATATTCATTAGCAGCATCCTGGGTTCAAATCTTGTTTCAAAAGGTTTTCAAAAACCCAATATAATTGTTAAGTCTGTTGTGTTATGTCTTTGATTGGGTGTCCTCCAAATATTTGTTGTTGTGTTGGTTTGAGAATATTTTTTTGCCAAAGTTGTCAATAATATTCAGGTAGTCAGGGAAAGAATCCCTGAAATCCATGGTCTAAATTTCAAATCACTTTTGCAGGATAGCCTTTTAATTAAATTGAATCATTTGTATTTTTATTTGACTTTTTAAAAATGTGAGAACTCATAGACACTTTGAAAAGTTCAAGTCAAACAGCATATTTCAAATAGACAAAATGAATTAACTGGAATCAGATTTGAAGTGTTCAAATCCATCAACCATTTTCATTAAGTTTACATTGTTTTTTGGAATTGCAGAATTGTTAAATCCAAGAACCAAATTTCAAATCACTTTTGAATGCCACTAGTAAACTCAGATATTAATTGCAGGAACTGGAATCCAAATTGAATGCACAGTAAGAAACTAGGACAAATCAACCCAAATCAAGAAGCTCCACTCTGGATAAAATCAAATGAAAAATCCAATCTCAACAACCATGTTTAGATATGAAATTAAGTGAAATGTAAAATTGTCTAAACTGGAAATTATGTAACATTCTTCACTCTAAATTGCTAATATAGCAAACACACAACCATATAATGATATATGAACTACCCTCCTGATGACACAGAATTTTTTAAGTTTTTTGAGAAAGAAAGGAGATGTGTGAAAGACAAACCATCAGTTTACTACACTATGTGTTAATGTATTACTATCAATGATACTTAATTACAATATATTTTAGAAAACATTAATAATCTAATAGAATTATATATTGCAATCTATTTTTATCAAGTTACTTTTTCCTTGATGTGCCAATAGTTTGTTTGCTGTTAATAATGTGCTTATGTTTAATTGGATAGCTTCATCTCCAGTTGCCTTGGCAATAGAAAATCAAGCTGCCTCTGCAACCACAGCTAGCCTCAGGAAGGCGACTTGATTTCCTATTGCCAAGGCAACTGAGGTGATACTATTCAATTAAACGCAAGCACATTATTAACAGCAAATGAACTATTGGCACATCAAGGAAAAGTAACTTGATAAAAAATAATTTTAATATATAATTCTATTTTATTATTATGTATGTTAATTTGATGAAAAGTAGGATCTAAATTTTAGCTTTCCTAAAATGGAATAGTGTGATTTTTGAGAATGCCTATGATTCCTAAAAAATAGCACAAATCTACTCTAGATCTTTTAGCATCCTTTTTGAGAAACCCATAAATTATATTTGTTTTTGAATTCATCTCATTTTTTATTTGAAATTTGGTTCTTGGATTTGACAATCCCACAATTTCAGATTCATTATTTTTTACATGATGTCTATGATTTGTTTGACATACAGGAAATCTCAGATTGTACATTAGAATCCCAAATTTTTAATTCATGTATCCCATATTTGTTTGCTGTGTTTGTCTTTTGTTAGTTAACTTATCTGCTCAAAGGATTTGAAATTTGGACCAGGGATATGACAATCCTGCATTTTTACGTTTATGTTCTGAATTTACAGTATATTTTAACTGTTGAAACATTATCATTTTTTGAATTAGATAAAATAAATGATTCTTTTCTAAGATGAAAACTGTGTGTAAAGCAAACCATATCACTTAAGTTTAGGTCATTTCCGTGTCTTTGTAATAGTTGGAAGTAAAAGTTAATAAAAAAGTGCTCACTACAGGGGTCAAACCTGTGACTTTAGCGTTATTAGCACCACACTCTAACCAATTTTTTTAAACCAAGTTTATTATGAAAATGGTGGGGGAAATGGGGGACGTCATAAGGACTTGCCCAACAAAACGGCATGCCGATCAAGGTACCAAGTTAAAGTCTTGGGGAGACTCTGTGCGCCAGATGGGCTGGATTTGCTTGCTGATTGTGTTGTACTTAATGTACTGACAGTTTGCAATTGTGGAGCTTTGGGTTAGGAATTTTCCTGAGATGAGTGTCCCAAACTTGTTGATTCTTTTGAGATGGCGGGCAATTTCCAGCTTCCACTGTTGGATCATAATTCCCGCGTTGATTAGTTTGTTTTCTAGAATCCATGATCTCCTGGCCAAGTGGAACTGTGTGAGAGCACAGTGATAGTAAAGTGCCTTGAGGTGGGCCAGCGTGTTTCCCATAGTGCAATTGAAGAAAGCGTCTTTGCCTGGATCTGTATTTTGCAGTCTTGGACCCATCAATTCATAGTGGGCGCGTTTCCAGAACTCTGCACTGCTTTGGCCGTCAAAGTATCTATGTTCTACTCCTGCTATTGGCTCTGGGCATACTTTACATTCTTGGTACCAATATGATTTTTTGCAGTGAGTCCCAGACTTATACGCTCTATTAAGAATGTGCCAGCTTGTGGATCAAATTTTGATTGGTTTAAACTTGCTCCTCATCAAATCCAAGATCTGCTTTGGTGTTAATTGTATATCTGTGCCTGCAAGAGCCCAGTTGCTCACTAAGCGCAGAAACTGTGTGTTGTGTTTGTCTCCAGGGGACGGCATCCTGGAGGACACAACAGGAAATCTTTATTACAAAAGATTTGAGGTTTGAAGCTAGCCTTGGGTTAGCCTTCAGGGCAAAATTAAGGGCACATACCTTAATTTACTGAAACACAAGATGTAAAAGTCCTTTTGGCAGAAAGGACATGAAAAGCTTGAAGATTATAAAAGCCAACACAAATGTGGATAAACTTAAACTTTATTGGGAATGAAGATTCTACTTTAAATAGTAGAAAAAGGACAGAGATCACTCAATAGGAAGACAGAGTGGCTGAGGGAGTCACGCTGGGATGAGGTCATACCAGGATCAACCACAGACAGGTACAATAATCTGGAATGGATGGATATTGAACCAGACCCATTTGCGGAAGGCAAGGAATTTCCAAACTTGAATGTGAAACCAGATAAATCTTTGCAACTATCAATATTTGAAGGGCAAATGGAAATAGCATTAATAGCGCAATTTAGGACATCTCCCCCCTCAAGATTGGACAGAGGGAGTTGATACTTGCAAAGGAATTTGGAGTGGACACAGGCAAAGGGACAGCCAGACAATAGTAGCTTTACAGTGTACTTGAAGCCCTTCTTGAAGGTAACCTCACAGGGCCCAACCCAGAGGGAATCCAGCTTGTGGGCTCTACCACCTGTAAAATTCTGGTGTTAGAGAACTAGATCACCTATCTGGTATTTGGGGAGGGGGCTCTATAAGCATTGGATAGAGAGAGCTCCAAAGCCTTAACCTTATAAGCAGTGGAGTAGGCGGTAGCCTGGATGTCAATGATACGGTTGGTTAGGTCTTTCACGTGGGTCTCAGGATTTGCAGATGTATCATACTTGATCAGAGGAGGTCCCAAGATTGAGGGGGAGGCCTCACGTCCATAAAGCATGGCAAAAGGGGATTGACCAGTCACCTGATGTCTACTAAGGCGGTAGGCAAAGAGGGCGGCAGGGAGGAACAAGTCCCAGTTGGCAGCGTCAGAGAGTGTGAGTTTTCTCATAATGGATACTAGGGTGGAGTTGGCACGTTTGAAAGTTCCATTGGTTGAGGGATTATATGGCACAGAAAACAACTGATGAGTCCCCATAGCTTCAACAATAGAGGTGATGAGGCGAGCATTAAAGTTGGTACCATTGTCAGAAAGCAGGACTTGAGGGAAGCCATGTTGATAGAAGATGTCTTGCAGCAAGAAAGTAGCCGTGGTCCTAGCTGTTATATCTTTTGTTGCTCTGGCTTAAACCCATTTGCTAAAGTAGTCTATAGCAACCAGGATAAACTGACATCCCAACCTAGAACGGGGGAAGGGCCCAACAGCATCAATACTCACCATATGGAAGGCATGCTTTGGAGGGATGAGTTGAAACTGGTGTTGAGAAGGACAAGGATGTTGGAGTTGACAAGAATGGCAGGAGGCAAGGACATCAGGGATCAAGAGGCGCATGTTTTCCCAGTAGAAGTTTTTGCACAACCAGTCATGAGTCTTGGCTATACCCCTATGGCCAGTATCAATGTGAGCCTGGAGGATGATGGCTATCTTCATACTAGGGCAAACGTAAGGTAGGTAGGCATTGTTAACCTTCTTGAAGAGTTGTCTATCACAAATTATGGTGTCCTTGGATAGGGTCTGTAGAGCTAGGCGGATATCTTTGGGCTCAGTGGTCCAAGAGTCAGGATACCCTATTAGCTCATATAGTTGATCAGCATCAGTGGGGTGGATAGCCAGGATTGGCATCCTTGACAGGCCATCAGTGTTCTGATGTTGGGCCCCAGGACAGTGTACCACAGTGAAATCATACCCTTGCAGATGTAGAGCCCAACACGCTAGCTGGCCTTCAGGTTTCTTTAGTTGTTGTAACCACTTGAGGGAGGAGTGATTGGTGACTACTGTGAAGTGGGTTTCATAGATGTAATGCCAAAACTGTTTCACAGCATGTAGTACAGCCAAACATTCCTTCTTGGTAACACTGCAGTTCTTTTTGTGCTTATTAAGGACCCCTTGATGAGTAGGCTACAGGTCAATCTAAACCTTCATTGTTGAGTTGGGCAAGAATAGCACTCACAGCTACTCCACTAGCGTCAGTATACAAGATGAACTTTTTATCATAATCAGGATAGACTAAGATAGGAGCCTCCTTGAGCTTGGCCTTCAGCGCTTCAAATGCTTGTTGTTGGCTGTCAGTCCACTCAAAGGGGACATTGCAAAGCAGTTGGACGAGGGGTTCACTCAGTTCAGCAAAGTCAGGGATGAATTGTTGGTAGTAGCCCATCATACCAAGGAATAATTGTACCTCTCAAAGATTTGTGGGAGGTAGCATCTTGTCAATGGCTTCCACCTTGTTATTCATGGGGCAGATTCCAGTCTGAGTGACTTTATGTCCTAGAAACTCAAGACGTTCCTTGAAGAAAGAGCATTTAGAGGGTTTGAGTTTCAGGCCAGCTTCACGGATCTTAACAAAAACAGCCTTGAGATGCTCCAAGTGATCAGTAAAGGTAGCGCTGAATATGGTAATATCATCAATGTGACAGAAATCACTGGATAATATGAAGCCGTTTCTAAATGATGAGGAATTACCACCCAAATCCACATAGAATTGATGATTAACCACCAACGCGGCTTCAGATATTTTTTTGTAAAATTTCCTATTGTAACTCCAGGATTAAGTAGAACAATCAGACCTAACCAGAGTAAACCAAGATAAATGACCTGGGAAAGCATCAATGCATCTTCAGCGTAAAATTCTGGGCATTGAGAAGTGACACAATTTTCCATTTCAATAATGGGGGAGGAGCTACAAAATTGGCTGGCATGAAATTGACATTTAGCAGTGCCAAAAACAAAGTTCCAGTTGCTGGGCCCCATCTTCCTGAAATTATTCTGTTCAGAATCAGATTGTACGGAATATACCGCAACAACCCAATCACAGGATGCATTTTTTTAAAATTTAAAATTTAAAATTAGAACTTGGGATAATTGATTTATTTTGAGTAAATTTAGGAGGACTCAACTCTTAGAGTTGAAACAGGGAAAATTATTCAATATATATCAGAAAAATTGACTAAGCAATACCACCTGAGTCTTGAACTCCTATTTCTTCTACATCTTCAAGTAAGTATCTGGTCCAGGTTGCAAAGAACCCTTGAATGACCAGTTTCTGACAACCCTGCTGATTAACAAGCTCATATCTGGTGACCCTTAAATTACGTCAATTTATCAACGTCAGCTTGGAAGGGAGAGCTGGTTTTGGCTGTCAGACTAGAGCAGCTGTGACCCATTTTCAATTGACCATTTGATTTAAATCTGTTAACTTGGTCAATTTTGGTACAGGTTTCCCAGCTTTTCAAGCCTTCTTGCTTGGACAAACAATGCCCAGCATTATGGAACCTACTGTGACAATCAAGGGACACAAGGACAAAAGAGAGTTTTAGGTCTTATAAGATGGAGTCCATAGCCCGCTGAAATGTGGCAGGGGCATTGCATAGTCCCTGGGGCATACAAGTGGGTTCAAAGAGACCTTCTGACGTGATGAGTGCAGCCTTTTCTTGATCTTCAGGTGATAGGTCAACCTGCCAGTACCCCAAAGCCAGATCCATGGCAGAGAAAAACTTGGAACCATCCAGCCGTCTGAGAGCATCATCAATTCTGGGCAAGGGGTACAAATCTTTTTTTAGTGAGAGAGTTCAGGCGGCAATAATCAATTACAATGTGGTGTCCCCCATCTTTCTTCTTGAGGATCAGTAACGGGGAAGCCCAAGGACTTTGGGAAGGAGCCTTTAACCCAGCGTCCAGAAGCTGCTTGAGTTCTTTAGACACCTGAGCATCTTCCACCCTACTACGGTGGTATGGTTTAGCACAAAAAGGAGGCACATCCCCAGTATCAATCTTTTGGATGACTCCCTTAGCTAGGCCATAGTCCATAGGTCCAGAGGCAAATATGTCACTGAACTGATTGAGTAGGTCCAATACGTCCTTTTGTTGAACAGGAGACAATTGGGGGAAATCAGCAGCAGTGAACAAGGAGAGAACTTGCGGATCATCTTCAGGTAGGTTGAAGTCACTCAAAGTTTTGAAGGGGTAGAGGGAGAATACTTGTTCTGCTCCAAGTACACAACCATGACCTACAACCTGGCCTCTGGTTACTTGCATGGGCAGGGCCGTCAGGTTAGCAAGCAGTAATTGCACAGGCTCTTTGTGGGTTTGGTATAAAATCCCCGGACATAGGCAAGGCTTGGTACAACTCAAGGATTCAGGTGAGTAAAGCTCCAAGAAGGACTTTTCAGGAAGCTCATAGGAAATCTGGGAGTTGATCACCACTTGAGAGCCTGTGGGAATGGTGATAGCAGCTGGCGCTAGCAGGGGTACCCCTTCTTCTGCAGGGCAGGAAGGAGGAAGGGTACACATGTTGAAGGAGTGAGTCCTATACTTGAGGGAGAAGATACCTGTAGGGTACTCAAGCATTTAAGTTTTAAGACGTTTGCCTGGGAGGCGCAGAGGTTCCTCAAAAATCAAAGGAACTTCGTATCCCAAGAGCAAAAGGTATCCATCTTGTAAGTTTACAATTCCGTTATATTCACAGAGGAACTGAGTACCAACCAAGAGGTCATAGATTTTGTTCTCTAGGACCACAGCAGGGGAGGCAATAAGGAGTTTCCCAAACCTCATGGGTAGAGCAGAGTAGGCACCAATGGCTTGAGTTTGGGCCATTCCAGCTGTGCCATACAACTGTGTGTAGTTGAGGTCAGGGGCCAACTTAAGTTTCTTCATTAACTTGGATGATACCATGTTGACAGGGGAACCCATGTCCAAGATGGCCTTGATTTTGACCTTTTGGATTGATACTTTCATGCGGGTTGTATCTTTCCCAAAGGGAGGCAAGACTGCCAACACATCTTGCGCAGCCTCTAGCTCCTTTTCCCATTTGGCCAGCATACACCGTAACACAGGGATTTTCTTATACACAGTCTGTAGTGGAAGAGATACGGTTACATTGTGGAAAAGAGCTTTGGCTAACTTGGCTGCTTCCTCAGAGGAGTCAACCAAGACAGGAGGTTGATGGGCTTGAGCTAGGTAAGGGCAGGCCACCATGGACTTAGCTTCACTTGGAGGTACCCGGGAAGTGGTGGTAGCCTTCCCAGAGCAAAGCTTGTAGGGTACCTGGATAGTTTCTGGAACAGCCAGAACAGAGCAGCAATAACTATCAGAGTCTTCACTATTAGAATTTTCAGGATCTGAATCACTGGAGAGGTTGTGAAACAGATGAAGGATAGTTGGGCCAGAGGAAGAGGGAGCTTCCTCATCAGACGGAGGATCAGGGGGAGACAGGGGAGATTGGTCAGCAGAGAGTGTCTCCGTGTCTAAGCTGACCTCTCTTTTCCTGCCTGTTCCTTGGGATTGCAACCTTCCACTCAAGAATTAGTGCAAGTGCGCAAGTGGTGTTCAATCTGGCCACAGTTATGACAGCCCTGTCTCTTAGCCTGTCCACTAGTACCCAGAGTCATAATTTGTGGTGTACAAGAGGTAGTCCCAGCATTATTGGCTTTATTCTCACACACTACCATACCTCCATGTGTCAAATGCATATCTTGCAAGAGCGTCTTAATACTCTTCATGGAAGTGAGTGAAGCCTTGTGTGCCTTAAAGTATAGGCATAGAAGCTGGTTCACCTTCAAAGCATTTGAACAAGCTGTGTAAGCTTCCCGGGGAGTTAACTGTCAACTAGTAATAACTGTTGGCCTTCAATGTAGAAATGATCTGCAAACTCAGCCAGGGTCTCCTTGGGTTTGAAAGCAATATGCATAAATGCATCCTTCTTGACTTCCAAGCTGAGGTCTCCTCCAAACTCTTCAATAAGGAGGCGCTTCATATCCTCCCAGGTGACAATAGAAGGGAGCTCAGGGATCACAACTTCCTGGCAAGTGGGATGGAGGCAGGTAAGGATGTGTTACTTCTTGAGTTTGTCAGTAGCCCTACACATTTCAGTTTTTTAAATGGTCAGAAAAGCAGCAATAGTAGAGGTCTTGGGATCAAATATCTGCTTGAAGGTTGGCTTATGATTTGGGTCAATGGACAAAGATGAGGACTGGCTGTTCTCACCAGGGTTGAGGACGTTAATATGAGGATTTCCTTCAAATTTGGATTCAGCATTAGATTGTCTAGTCCAGAGAAGTCAAAGGCTTTCCTCTAAAGTGTCCAAGGTAGAGCTATTCTGCCCACTGATGTCTCAAGCAGCCGTGACAGCAGTCCCAAATTCATCAATCTTGATTTGCTGTACTGCCAAGGTGCCAGCAATCCCATTAACACAAGTAGCCAGGGAGGTGGCCTGAGTGACCAAGGGGGAGACTTGTCCATTTAGAGTCTCTGTAAAGCGGGAGAGGTTTTGGACCTCTCTTTCCAACGCGTCTTGCCTATCAGCTACATCATTTGTCACTTTGGCAAGTTGATCTAGAGCACGCGCACAGTAGACCCGAGTTTGACCTTCTAAGCCAGGGCAACAACCATGATTGTCATGAGTAGGAGTACTAACAACTTCACCTTCTTCTTCATCTTCAGATTCAGATGACGAACCTTCAGAATTAGAGAGGCACTGTCTTAAGTACTTGATTTCACCTTGTATAGTAGCCACTTGATCAGCAAGGGAGGCAATACAAGGGTCAGGCATAGGTTCAACTGGAGGGGGAGGTTGCACAGAAGCTTGGCGTCTAGTAGTAGCCTTGAGCTTGGCGATGGCCTCCCATACTTTGGTTTTGAAATCAAAAGGGCTTTCCAACAGGAGGAGCGGGAGGAGTCACCTCAATAGAAGCCACCCAATTGTCCACATAAGTTTGCACTTGGTATAGAGTGTTGCCTAGTGCAGCCTTATCTAGACCATATTGATGCTGCAGGTGGCGGCCCAAAGTATTGATATGAGCTCCTATCAATTTGAGTTACAAATTGACATGCTCTCTGAATTGATTTAGTTCACTAACCAGAGTCTCAAAATCCTGCCAATGGTTAAACAGAAAAGCCTTGATTTGCTCACACCAGGCTGCCTGATGTTCATCCAATTTGCATAGTTGATCCTTTATGTATCCAGGGAGCAAGAAACAAAGGGAATTCAGGGGGGTGGTTAAATACTTCTGTGACGCCAACGAGTTGCGCTGGTTGTCAGAAATACAAGCAAAGAGACTATGCGACCATTCTTGGTAGGCCATATTTTGAGTGTGGTTATTTGAGACGGCAGAGGCTACTGCATCTAGCAGTTGATTCTGGGATCCCAAGGCGAGTTGGTGGTGAACTAGGGCAGGTTGGATGAACTGGTTAACCAACATGTCAATAGTATCCATGGATTCCATCAACGCGGGGGAGGGAGACCAAAGTCCAAAAGGAAGGAGTACAGGTCTTTGAAGACGTGCCTGGGACAGAGGCCAGGGATAGAGTGCATGGCTACCATGCTAGAATGAAGAAGGGAGCAGGTGACAGCACAGGCTTGCTCATAGTTGAGAGAGAAAGCAGGAAGGGGGCCCACAAGGGCCTGGGAGACAGAACCAATACCATAGGATTTGCAGGAGCATCAGTAATGTCTTCTTCTAGGGGAGGACTAGAAACTTTGGGTTGATCTGGTACTTCAGAAACAAAGGGAGAGGGATCAGAGAATGCACGTGGGAACAGGGTAACCAAGGGGCTTGCAGCCCCTGTAGTGAGCACCATTTTTTTGTGCTTGTCTCCAGGGGACGACATCCTGGAGGACATGGCAGGAAATCTTTATTACAAAAGATTTGAGGTTTGAAGCTAGCCTTGGGTTAGCCTTCAGGGCAAAATTAAGGGCACATACCTTAATTTCCTGGAAAACAAGATGTAAAAGTCCTTTTGGCAGAAAGGACAGGAAAAGCTTGAAGATTATAAAAGCCAACACAAATGTGGATAAACTTAAACTTTATTGGGAATGAAGATTCTACTTTAAATAGTAGACAAAGGACAGAGATCACTCAATAGGAAGACAGAGTGGCTGAGGGGGTCACGCTGGGATGAGGTCATATCAGGATCAACCACAGACAGGTACAATAATCTGGAATGGGTGGATATTGAACCAGACCCATTTGAAGAAGGCAAGGAATTTCTGAACTCAAATGCAAAACCAGATAAATCTTTGCAACTATCAATATTCAAAGGGCAAATTGAAATAGCATTAATAGCGCAATTTACGACACTGTGCCTTTGGCACTTGCTTTGTGACTTTATCAAAGTTACACATGTTAATCTTAGTACCTTTGCACATAACAGGTTGTACTGTGTTGTCAACAAAGATTTGGAGTTTATCTTTCCCCTCTTGTGTTGTTCTTTTGTTCATCAGTTGGGCTCTAATAAACTCATTGGCTAGGCAGTGTGGGTTGTTTTTTGGTGCAACTGTCACTTTCCACTCCCCAAGTCTGAGGGCCCGCATGCTGCGTTGCCAGTATGGTTCCGTTGTCTTCCTGCTCACCATTCCCTGATGGGTTGCCAGGTAATTTTGTAGTGTCTGATCTTTATTAGGGGTTGGGCAAAGGCTATCCAGCCAGTTAAGTGTCCTAGCTTTTGCTGGGCAGAGTTTATGAGCGTTCATGCCTGCCAGGAAAGATTTCCCCCAAAGGTGTCGCAAGTTGTACGCAATAGGTAACAAGCCAATCCCCCAGCACCACACTCTAACCAACTGAGTTAAGCAAGCTTTTTGAAAAAGCTGCCTATACTTTGGAATATATATACTCAATTATAGTAAGCTAAATTCAACTAAATATACTTTTAAGCCAATCTAAAGATGAGGATATCAGTTGTATTTACCTGATTACTCCAAAATATCAATTAAAAAGGTTTATAATGTTTTTATACTTTATTATTGGGTTATAATCCCACTTTTTAAAATTCAAAATTGGGATTAAGCAACTGATTTTGTTTTGATACATCATATGCCCTTTTTATTTTTATAACCTACATATAACAACAAAACATTATCATATTGAATTATATGTAGTCTTTCCTTCATAATTTATGAAGCAATATTAAAATATCCTTTCCCCTAAAAATACTTTAAAAGGTACAAACCCAAGCTATTTAGAACTCCTTTAAAAACCAATTGAATGATGTTTTGATATTAAAGTCTGGGGGTTGGTTTGTGGATAACTTTAATACCCACTTCATTTACAACCTTGTTTTTGACAGGTTGTTGGACTTTAGATCTTCTGAAGATGTACTTTTTTTATGAAAAAAAGGATTTAAATTAATCTTATTACCACTACACATAATTAGTATTTATGATGCAGTAGCTTTCAAAGCTGTGGCAACATGTGAAACCTAGTCATCTGTAATAGAAATGAACTCAACTGAAAACAGAATCAACCCATTTTAGAACAAAATAGATTTGAATTCAAATCTAATGCCAATAAATATAAATCCATTAGTTTTTGCTATTTTGCTTTTTTTAGCTGAGTTCATTTGCTTATCAATGAATCAGTTTCACTTGTTGCCACAGCTTTAAAAGCTACTATAATGGTCCCATAAACCTTTAATTTCTACCCTTTTTAGATTAACAGTAAATTAGATGAAATAAGAGTAGTCTTTTTTAATCCATTAAAAAAGCATGTGATATAAATTTAAAAGACCCATAATTTATACACTATTAATAAATGTCTAATACTGTAAATTCAGAACCTGAACGTAAAAATGCAGGATTGTCAAATCCTTGGTCCAAATTTCAAATCACTTTTGCGGGCAACTCAGCTGAGTGAAAGATAAAATATTTAATAAAATCAAACATTTAATTTGACTTTTTTTTGATTTATTTAAATTGGCAAATTTCAAATCTCTTGAGCAGATAACTCAACTAACCAAAGACTAAACCCAGCAAACAAATGCAGGACACATGAATCAGAAATGTGGTATTCTAATGTACAATTTGAGATTTCCTGTATTTCAAATAAATCATAGACATCATATAAAACTTAATGAATCTGAAATTGTAGGATTGTCAAATCCAAGAACCAAGTTTCAAATCAAAAATGAGGTGAATTTGAAATAAATATAATTTAGGGGTGTCTAAAAAAGGATGCTAAAGGATCTAGAGTGGATTTATGCTGATTCTTTTAGGAATCATAGGCATTCTCAAAAATCACCCTATTCCATTTTAGGATGGCTAAATTTTAGATCATAATATTCATAAAATTAAAATATATAACAATAAGATTGACTAAAATATACATTTCTCTTCTTGAGTTTAAAATTTTAATAAAAATTTATTATGTCTTCTTTCAATAACAACTAAGTCAATGAGCTGTTCCCTGGCCTTGACAAAATCATGCAGGGCTATACAGGGTCTCTTAACAGTGAAGCCTCTGTCTATGGCCACTCCCAACCCGCAGGCCCCTCTGCAAGCCTCACCCAGGAGTCTGTTCTTTCTCCTGCAACTTCCAGCATGGCCCTGTTTGCCCACCATGCACAGGCAGCTGTCAACCCAAATCCCTTATCAGCAATGGCATCTGGAACCAGCCATTTTAGCCATGGGGTCACCCAGAGAGCCCAGGACCCCAAAACAGCCAATCAGATGGCATTGACCAGTTCCCAAGATGAACACATCCCTCCCCCAGCCAATCAGCCTGAAAGACGCAGAAGAAAACTAATAACTCCAGAGATTGTTCTAAAAATGGTTGAAAAGCAAGGGAAGCTTATGTCCCTTGGGGAAATTGTGGCCGCAATGGGGTTTGCAAAGTCCACTGTGCCTATAACCCTGCAAGCCCACACACCAACTATGGCCCCCTACCAAGAAGACCCTGACTGGTGCCTGTACTTCAACCAAAGGTGATACAGCCCATCCCCTTATGATGGCCATTATGGAACGTGAACTGCAGATGCCCCTGGTCCAGGTACGTCTCCAGTTGGGACTCCACAGTATCTCCACCAACAAAAGAACAGTGAATTTGTGGATGCACGGAGTTGTGGTTGCTGCTAGAATCTTGTCCAATCAAGTTTGCAGTGGCCCCATTTTGATGGACACTGGCCCCTACAATTCAACTATTATTAATTTTATCAAAGGGAGGGCAATGAGGGCCCGTAATGACGTAATATTCCTGTCATATGCTAAGATATCTACAAGTATCCAAGACTTTGGAGAGAATTGTATTCATTCTGACGTGTACAAGCACGGCCCAATATTGTATTGGTTTGTTGGGGTTTTATTGGAAGTTTCCCCATTGGGTGTCAATTATTACTTGGCAATATCAAACACCACAGATGGGTATGCCTACCAGACAGAGCTCAAGGCAATGCTGGAGAGTAGACCACACAAAACACTGTGCACACAGTTGTACTGAGTGCAGAGATGGAGCAGCAGGAATGGGCAACCCAAGAAATCAGGGCTGCAGGGCATATCTGCTGGTCCTACCCCATCAACTACACTGACATACATCTTGCAGATGTATGTCTTTACAATTTTGGTTTGGCTCTCAGGCGCTTAAAGCCTGCCCCTCTACAATGAACTATGCACCCAAATTGATAAGGGGTATGAGCTTTTTCCTTCTGCGTCTGTACAGGACTTATTTGATCTCATCATCTTCTATGCAAGTGATAGTGATAAGTCCATAAAGAACTCCCGCCTCCTCCCATGCCCATCCATCTGTTTTGTAAAGCCAGTATATGTGACAGAAGAAGAATTTGAGCAATTGAAGCAATCAGCTCTTGCTGCCCCTTTCCAGTCAACAAACCCTGCCTCCCCAACCCCCCATCAAGCCACCTGCCTTCCAAACCTGACTCCCAAACCACCACCCATTCCCTCCCCACTATCTCTGATGCCGTCTCTTTCACAGGCGCAGATTAAGGCAATGTTCATTCTGTCCATTCCCTCCCCTTCCTGTCCTTTGATTAGTAAATAAATCTTTTCTTTGTGACAACCTATTAAAATTGATATCTCTCTTTCAATTCATAATTAATAATGTTTTCTTTTTACATTATCAACATTTCCCATAATTAATACAATGTTGTACATTTTACAAATAGCTTAAAACTATGAGCATACATATTTTTCATCATCATTAATAAATTAAAGACAATAAACATAAATATTGCATTAGAATATTGCAATTAGATGTCAACTCTTGATATTTTGATATTATGTGCATAACTCAATGCATTTGGTTTAATATAATCCATTGTAAACCTGGCCTTTTCCATTATAATTTAATGAAATGAACTGGGTTTATATTAGGGCCATTAACGCTTAGTACAAATATTGAAAATTAGTGCAGTTTACAGCCTGTATATTTACCTATTGGTAATAATTCTGTAAACTTTTCAGTTGGATTTTGCAAGGTAATAATGTAATGGGTTAACAAATTACTGTTTATTATCATTAATTGGCTGATTTTCTTTGCTGTGGCAATTGTGCATTTTCTGATATTTATGCACTAGTATCCAATTGGTTGGCTTCACATCCAATCACACAGGAAATAGGAAAACAAGCTGCCATCCTAAGACCAAATGTGGTTGGGGTGGAGGCTTGTTTTCCTATTGCCTGTGCAATTTGATGTGAAGCCAACCAATTGGATACTAGTGCGTAAATATCAGAAAATGCACAATTGACACAGTAAAGAAAATCAGCCAATTAATGACAATAAACAGTATTCTATTAACACATCACATTATTATTACCTCACAAAATCCAACTAAAAAATTTTAGAATTATTATCAATAGGTAAATATACAGGCTGTAAAATGCAATATGTATCAATATTTGTACTAAGCGTTAATGGCTCCCTAATATAAACACAGTCAATTTATTTTAAACTTTAATGAAAAAGGCCTAGTTTACAATGTATTTTATTAAACAAAATGCATTGAGTTATGTACATAATATCAAAATATCAAGAGTTGATGTCTAATTACAATATTCTAGTGCAATATTTATGTTTATTGTCTTTAATTTATTAATGATGATGAAAAATATGTATGCGTTGAAGATAGTACTATAAAAACCAGTTTTTTGATGGAATTCAAACAAAATATCAAAAATCTATAACTTGATCAATAAATTAGAAACACACCTGCAAAAGGTTGTTGAAATAGAAAAAAATATCAGGGAAATAGTGACAGGAAAGCTGGGTAATGAGGGCCAGCCACTAATCCAGTCAAAAGAAGATGCTCTGGATAAATTGGGAAATATTATAGATTAAAAGAACAAAGAAGCATTACTTAATCTACAGGGAATAATTTTATCAAGTCTGAAGTTCAACAATGTGGCCTACAATTTGTGGGAGTTCTGGCAGGGGGCCAAAGAAAACAATCAGATCAAACTAATTGAAGGAACAGAAATTCAAAAGGAAATTAACACCAATGAAGAGGAAAACAATCAAATAGAAACAGATGAAAATAAAACACAATCAAGATGCAGAAGCACTTTAAGAAATACAGAAGCTTTATCAAATGAAAATCAAGAAGAAACACAAATTGCAAGAAAGATAAGAAAAATTCTGCCTAGAAAAATTAATGAAGAGCATCTAACGCTCATGAAGTTTGCTGAAGTTGCGCCTGTGGCTGAGGGGGCCACAGGGGAAACAATTAGTAAGTCTTTTTATGTTTTACTTATATTTATTTTATTCATCACCAGGAATGGGGATGAGGTCGTGGAAGTGGCGGCTTTTATGCCGAGTTGGTTTTACAGGGGTTACCAGTCACTGATGGCCCCTGTAAAACAAATAAATAAAAACCAAATAAATAAAATAATTCAACAGAATATGAATAATTTTTTTAATATTGAAGCTCAAGATAGGGAATATTTATCACCTGTGGGGTGCTTGCCATGGATAAGGGAATCATATGAAATAGGATCAAATATCAAAATCAAAGAAATGAATGAAATTTGCAGGGATATCAAACTGAACTTCAATGAATACATATACAAAAGCATTCAAAGATTCCCCTTCACAAACATCAACAAATATGAAAATAATTTAATAAAAACTGACTTTCATTTAGGAAATAAATATTTGAAATCTGCAATTTTTAATGAAGTATTTAAGGCACTATCAAATAAAGTCAGGGATGCAGTCCTTGTGAATAATTTTAAACCTTTATTTATTTTGTTTGCCAAGGCCTGGGGGGCTGATACAAGTCAGGTGCCCCCTGGAACCCTCTTCAAGTTCAATCAAACATCCTATATCAATAGGTTAGTTCAAACATTCAAAAAATTATGCATGTTCTTGGAAAAGTATACCTCACAGAGAATCCACGTCGCGGTATACCTGGGAATCCTCCTACACTGCATATTAAAAACCAACATCAATAAGTTGGAGGATGTACCTATTCACCTGGATATTTGCTGTGTAGCCCTTGACCGCCAGAAGACACCATGGGGATATAGGACAGTCAAGCACGTCCTGTATGACTCCTTTGCATTGGCAACGTTATACAGGTACTATGTGCCCCCTGAAAAAAACCTATTGATCAATTCCCTCACTTGCCTGCCTTTTATCAAACAATCAACAACCACCGGGGTACAGGGCACCACCCCTCTAGCAATTGCATCCAGGGTTGTCCACCACGTACAGAAGAGTATATGGATCCAATTAGATGCTTTAGCCAAAAACTTAATTTTGGGGTATAATTCCCCGGAATAATCACATTCTCTTTGCAATCAACATCCCCCAATAAATATTTCCCCCTTGCAAATTAATTTTTTTTACCTTTTTATATTTTAATACTAAAATTTTTAATATTGAAATATGTAATATTAAACTTTTACTATAAAATTTTAATATTAAATATTTAAATATTAAAAAATTTAGTATCTAAAAGTTAATATTAAAATTTGAATAATACATATTACAATATTAAAATTTTTAATATCAAATATTTTGATAGTGAATAAATCACAATTTAATAAAATTGTTATATTTCAATTATTTAAACTTTAATATTTAACTTTTAAGATTTATAAATATAATTTTGCTTTTAATATTTTAATTTTTATTTTAAATTTTATTATGTAAATTATAATATTAATATATCTAAATATATTACAAGACATTGGTTAAAGTTGCGACCACGTCAAATATTAAAAATAAGTTAAAAATGTTTTTATTTATTAGCTTGTCAAGTACAGGTTTATTTATCACATAGATAAACATTGAGAATTGAATTTATCTGCATCATGCGGCCCAATCCACTATTGTTCTAAACAAATGATTGTTTAGAACTTGAATTACCTTTCCCTAGTAATGTAATTTGATAAACATATTTGATATACTTGACCTGCATTCTAAGTACTCATTAGTAAGCAATACATGAAAATCATTGGTTGCCGTGTTGTGTGGTTATAGTGGCACTGAAATAACAAGGATCAGATGATGACATGCAAGGTCCAATTTGTGGCTTAAAAAAACAAAGTATCATCAAGGATTCACAATTATTTAAATAAAATTAATCTATTGTTATCTTTTTTTAATTTATTTATTTGTTAGTGCAAAAGCCAATAATAATATTCAGTGCATTATAATAAAAAAAATATTCCTCATACCTAGTATAATTAATTTTACTTACCTTTTTTACATATTCTTATATGTCTATAATACATTCAAATGTCACATTATTATATATAAATAATCATTTTTGAGTCCTAATAAAAACAAATTAAATAAAATTAAAACTAAATAAAATCCAGAGCGCCCATTTATCTGATTGGCTCAGAGGCCAGGGCTTTAGGGAGAAAGGATTCTGAGTGCTCATAGAAAGCCGCCACCACATTGGGTGGCATTGCAAATTGGCTGATCTTGAAAATGTTGAAGAGATCCTCTGTGTCCTGAGGGAGGCCTTGTTTCACTTTATTCTTGATTCAACCAAACACCTCCTTGATTGGATTCAGAAATGGAGAATAGGGCGGAAGGCAGAGGTGTCTTATTGGGCAGTCTGCAAGGCAGTGGCTGGCAGAATGGCTGTTTTTGTTGATGGGGGGAACTCAGACACAACCAGATCCACTTTGTGGAGCCTGACATTATCAAGCACAGCAACGTTGGTTGTACCACTGTAATTTATCTGAAGGTACTCCTTTATGGCTTGGAGAAAATCAAGAAAAGTCCCACTATTGTGGGAGCCTTTAATCATCTGATACTGGTCCAACCCGCAAGGACCAAGAAGCGCAGCCATGGAATAGATCTTGGAACAGACAGCTGCACATAGGGCTACGCTGTCCTTGGACCCCTTCTTGACCCACCCATGCCTAGACCTGAGTGAGGAGGAAAACAACAATTTGTTGATATAGAAGACCTGGACATTCCCAGTCTTTTTTAGTGCAAGATATGTCTCGGCATAAATGTGTTGATCCTTGATGGTCTTTTCACTGTTTCTATTGTATGAAGAAACTCTGAGCACCTTCCACAAGAAGCCCAAATCAACTATTGCTTTGTAAACAAGGGTTTTAGAAACAGAAAGCCCAAACTCTGTGGCAAGCATTGATTGAACAGCAAGTGTGTCCAGGTGGAAATCCTTGGCTACCCACTGCTTGATTGCATCAATATGAACAAGCTGAAGGAGTTTGGGCTGCCGCTTAGCCTTGGTGGATTTGGCAATTTTCCCAGTGTTGCCATACTTGGTGTTGATGTTGGCAATGTATCTGGCCATGACACCAAATTGGGACACAATATCCCAAACCGCCATTCCCTTGTTCAAGCAGTTGAGGAGAGCTTCACGCTCACTATCTGTCAACCAATGCCGGCCCTTGGAAGGTACCACAGCATCCTGGCTACCAGGCTTGACACAGGGGATGAGGACCTTTGTTTAGAAGGTGGGATCACACTTGCTTGCAGTGGCGCCGTCAATGGTTGAATACACAATAGGCGCAGATGGCTCTTTAGTGGTGGCCAATGGCTCATAGGAGGTGTCAAAGATGCAGGGGCAGGAAGTAGCAACTCTTGGGTCAAGAGTGCGGGGCCAGGTGACAACTGGATATACAGTGGAGGTGTAAGTAACCTCAGTGTTCCCAGTGACCCTGGTGTAGGAGACTTTTGTGGCAGGCCTTGAGAGTGGCTTCTGTCTGGGATTCAGGCTGGTTGATTCGGCTTGGGATGCAGGAGGTGGTTGGCTGGCAATGACACCTTGGGAGGCCTGTGCATTGGCATGACTCCCCTCAAGTTGGGTTCTGGGTCTGTTATTGAACCCTCTGGGATGCCCTCATAGACAGGCTGCCCCACAGGCTGGTGCAGGAGCGGGTTGAGAATGCAATTGACAGTCCATAAAAATAAAACAAAAAATATATTTTAGATTAAATATGTATTTATTTGGAGTTATTGGTTTAGTTGTGGGTAGTTATTTTCTCTTGAGTTAGCCTTGAATAGTAACAGAATTTTTATATCCGTGATTTGAAGTGAATAATATTGTATACTTTCCGGGTTTGGATGATTTTATAGTTTAATAACTTTTTATGTCTAATTATGGTTATTGAGATTGAATTTTTAGTTTGATTTTAGTTGTGGTGGAGCTTCTTTATTTGGGTTGGTGTTTTCTAGTGTGCTTAGTGTACATTAAATTTGGATTCCAGTTCCTGCAATTGATATCTGAGTTTACTAGTGGCATTCAAAAGTGATTTGAAACTTGGTTCTTGGATTTGACAATCCTGCAATTTCAACAAACATAGTAAACTTAATGAAAATGGCTGATGGATTTGAACGCTTCAAATCTGATTCCAGTTAATTCATTTTGTCCATTGAAAATATGCAGTTCAACTTGAGCTTTGCAAAGTGTCTATGAGTTCCTGCATTTTCAAATATTCAAATAAATACTCAAAAAAATCAATTTAATTAAAAAAAGGCCATCCTGCAAAAGTGATTCAAAATTTGGACCAAGGATTTGACAATCTCGCATTTTTACGTTCAGGTTCTGAATTTACAGTAAATCTATGGATTTATATAGCATACTAGTAAAAAGTTCCAACATATAAAAACCAAAACCAATTTAAGCTTCATGAGAATTAAATTCATAATAAATATAACCCATTTACTTATTATCATACAAAAATAAAAGCTGTTATTTTAAATGATATAAATTATCATATTTTATTTATAAAAAATCCAGGTCAAGGAAGTTGTATCCGTAATTTTATAACCAAAATGTGAAGGGATCAAATCCTAAACCCCCTACTTCTGATAACAAGTTGATCTTGATTGAACCACTATTAAATCACTGTATGCGCTCTTAAATTTAGGGATTTTTCTATCAAGTGTCTACTATACTCCATTTCTGATAGCACAAACTTCTGAAAAACTTATAGGCTCAGTCTGTAATTTTAATTTTAAGAATAAAATTACTTACAATTCATCCCATCCAATTG
The DNA here is from genome assembly GCA_014839935.2 of Entomophthora muscae. NCBI lineage: Eukaryota > Fungi > Entomophthoromycota > Entomophthoromycetes > Entomophthorales > Entomophthoraceae > Entomophthora > Entomophthora muscae. The sequence goes on along the minus strand of QTSX02003024.1, from coordinate 61,249 downwards.
CAATTGAGTTATATACTTCAAATATAACAGCATATAAGTAAACCATAAAAACTTGCTAAAAGTATCACCTCTTAACATATTTTATCAGCTGCTGTCAGGATTTTGGGATATTGACTAATTAACGGATTCAACTAATTAACACAGGCCAGCTGCCAATCACTCTTATGAATGGTTTCAACAGAATGACGCAGGTCACAGGCTGCAGGATCAATGAATCAATGACCAAACATATCCTAGCATCAAAAAATTCATGCATTGAATCAATGAATGAAACATGCTATTACTGCTCATTAATTAGTTCCCTTCATCAAGCACCTCAAAACATGTTTATCATAATAATTACTATTCTAAACTTTAATTATATCCTAGATCAAGGGCTACCATATGGGCCATCATCTGAAACACCTCTAGAAGAGTTTATCATGGACTGGGCTGTCAGGCCAAACACTCTAAGATAAAGGCCTTGAGCCTATTGTATTAGAGTAGTTCTGATTAGATACATATGTGTAACAATCATCTCATGAACTAGTAGCCAGCCACTGGCTAGCTAGCCCTGGAAAGTGGCCCAGACAGACAACTACTTCACTTGGACTGAGAGATAGTTGTACAGTGTCAGAAAGGATACTGAGCTGTGGAAGTCATCAATCAAGCTTCCTTCACAAACCGCACACACCCAATGTAAATTCACTGCCACCTTTGGCTTTGGATTGTGCTATTTTCCCCCGCCGCACTAAGAAAAGTCCAAAAGTATCAGCCAAACTGCTTAATTCCTTAGGGGATTTGACGCACACAGTTGACAATAGATTTGTGCTAGCCTATCCCGTGGATTCTCTGGCTCTGATTGTTCCCTCCTGGGAAAAACATTTATTAATTTGGATTACTTGTTGACATGGTGTCACCCACTTTTGAAAATCATCAGATCTAACTAACCAAGCAACACCACATTGACACTCATAAAACCAAATGAATTTCAAATGCCTGGGATTCCCTCTAGCCAATCAGATAGGACCACAGAAATTAAGGTGAAACTTTCCAGTGCTCCTAGTCCCAACCAGCAAAATTTCTCCACCAGCCAATTGGATCCAAGTCATGAGGTCATGTGATTCAACTTCCCTGCAACACACTCCTTGTAACACAGCAAGGGGTCTTTCAGTCCCCTGATTGTCAATTTTCCAATACTATTAAATTCTGGAACTAGTTGCACTTTGTTTTAAATTTATTTTCTTGGAAACTCTGCTTTGGAGTTCCCTATTGTCTATAGTAAAGGGTTAGTTGTTCTATTAAACATTACCTTGCGTTGCCCTGCTTCAAACCTGGCATCTCCTCTGGAGCTCTTAGAAGAGGATTTATTGCAGAGTTGCTGTATAGGTACACTTACGCCTTTGAAAACAGCTTTTGAAGCTAAAAATCTAGTTGAATTTCAATATGAAATCTACTTTACTTTGAATTTACCTTATATCTTCTTGATTTTAACCCCACCTTCTCATTTCTGATTTTCCCAAGCCACCCAAGACCATCACCAAGCTTCTCAAGAGCATCCTGCCTGGGGCTTCCTTGTGGCTGTCATAAATAACCTTTTTTATAACTTGGGGTGTAAAGATTGCACCATTGAATTCCAAATTTTATGGGCTTTGCAATCACAATACTCCCTGCTCTGAAATTTTTGGCGTTTTCCCTGGCTCCCCTTTTGCTACTCCTTTGGACAAATTCTCTGAATTTATGGTCTTGAATCTCCTCTTCTGCTTGCCTTGTGGGAGATAATCCCTCTAGTCTCTTGGACCTTCCAAGTGAGCTACTTATCTCTGGGGAGGCTCTAGTCAAGAGCTTGACCTGCAACAGCTTGGATTTAAATGATGCTGATCATACCTTGCCTGCTTCTATAGTTGAGGAGATGCCAGTGCCCTCTCTTCCCAGTCTGGAAGGGAATGACTCAGTGCCCCTCCAACCCCCTTTGATGCTGCCTCCCGCCCTCACTTGTACGCCCTGGTTGCTCACCAGGTTGGTGCTGATAAGATGGACCACATACTTTTATCAGTTGTCCCCTGTGTCCTCTCTGTGGTCCCCCCTCAGAGCAGCTGTCCCAGTACTCACTGGGCAGCATCCTGGTGGTTTTTCTCACCGGGATGAAAGACAAACTTAGTTAGTTTAGCCCCCTAATTCCCACCCAAGGTTGGGACCAGCAGGGCCAGCCTCAATACAGTAGTTTTCAAACCTGCTGAGATAAAGGTATATTATCCAGTTTAGAACTCAGTCACAAGATGTATTTCAACTGGAACAGTTGAATGGCAACTTACTCAACAAAGCTTTCATTTATCTAGGGCCAGAAAACAAAAATTAGCCAATCCCAAAACAAAAATAAAACAAATACAAAATTCTGAAAATGAGATGGCAAGCGCATGGAACTCACATTCAAAATGCTGGCAATCCCATCACTTCCTGAAGCATCCCACATCAAATCTGATCATGGGTGTGCAGCAAGTATGATACAAACAGAGGACCCATGAGGGTCAGTCACAGAAGTGATGAGCTCAAACTTGGAATGGCTCATTTTTTGAAAAAGTTGATTGGGTTTGGGACTCAATTGGGAAATAGCAGATTTCAGGAGTGGATCCACCAAAATCTATTCAGGGAACTCCAGCATTGCTCTCAATGTAGGTACATCTAAATTTGGACATTTATGCATGAGAGAATTTCTCAAATAGGAGCACCCATTTAAATAGAATTAGGTCTCTAAAAGTTATTTGCTTTTCTGTTTTTAATAGAACTTTTATTGCTTTTTATTAGTATGAGTTTTCAAGTGAAAGCAACCCTTAATGAAACAAGCCTGTTGAAAATAGGAGATATCTTTGTTTGCAAGTTGGTGTGCTGATTTGCAAACAAAGACATATTCTATTTTCAATAGGCTTATTTCATCAAGTTAAACTGGGTGCAATAACTGAGGCGTGTCTGGTCTGAGCCAAGCACAAAGACACCACATGTACACCCATTCTGATCAGCTCTGTTGTTGGGATGAGTCCATTTTGGGATTAAATAAGATAAAATCAAAACAGTTCATTTATATAATTTATTTATTGTAGTTTTTATCTCTCTGTATATAGTAACATGGAACCTTTTGGTTACTACTGTTCATTCCAAATTAGCTTTTTAGATTCCTATATTGATCATTTTTGGCCGTAAATGTGCACTGTTGATCATGAGCTTGGATAAATCTGGTATTTTTGTTGAGTCTAATCCCAAAACAGGCACTCAGAATATTTTTTTGTATTCTAGATTGCATTCTTAATTAGGACAAGTTGGTAACAGTATTATAGATTCATTAATGTGTTTTGATATTTGATATTTACATTGTCTGTTTCAGTTGCTATTGGGGCTTGTTGTTGGATCAAGCTTGTAACTTTTGTGACTGAGTTTCATGTGTTCACCAAAAACATAGTAAATATAGTAGATGTGTTCTGTGACTGAAACTCATGTGTTCTAGTGTTTGGTACACTTGTTGTTGAATTGTTAAGCATTCATCCCCAGTTTGAGTAGGTTGTTGATTGACTGGATATTTTTGCCAAATAGCACTCATTTTCCATGAAATTATCTTCTATTTAGATCTATAATGTTGAAATTTGTTTTGTGACTGAGTTCATGTGTTCTAAACTGAATAGTATACATTTATCTCAACAGGGTTGAAAACTACTCTATTGATTATTCTTAACAGGGTCCCAGCAGCATCCCACAAAATTTTCCTACAACCTTGAGCAATCAGTTTCCATTTGAATGGGTTCACACATCTTGCATCAGTGGATATTTGCCCTTACATATAAGAGTAACTTCCTGGAATCTTTTTCAGACGCTGGCAGGGTTGGCAGTGGCACGTCTCACAAGAATATTCTGCCATGTGTCTGAGCCTTCACTCTATTTTAGCTTATTATCGGCCAGTCTGATGTTTGTTTCCAGTATAGATCAGATCTGGAGTAATGGCTTATGACTATTGCTTTTCATTTGCCCAAGTCTACAAGTAGAATCATATGATTGGTTCTATCAAGGTTGGTGGCAGGGTGCTGTATAGGCATTGTCAGCCTGCTGATCCAGGAGGACTATGGTTCAATCAATACATAGAGATCAGAGTTCCTGACAGCAGTTGAAACAACCAGGTAGTTTCTGAAGGATTAAAGACTCACTCTTTAATCAATCAAGATTCTTAGGTTTCTTCTTCATAATTTAATGGGGTACCCACTTTTATTTATAAGCCCTTACTCCTGACACTCTTTAATTAAAAAGCTCTATTTTCAATAGCAGAAAAAGTGATTTAAATATCTTTAAAAAATACCTTGAATGAAAATGCTATGACTTTTAAAAAATATTTTTTACTATTTTTTATATAATTAATTCAATCTCACTATTGGAATCCTTAGCTTTTAGAATTTTTTCTTCTAAAAATCCAAACTGATATTTAATAGATTGATAAATACTTTTAGTCTGTATAAAATACCTTAAAAGGGTCAATATTGGAAAATCTGTCAATCTAAATATGGGTATTGCATAATCACCATCATTTCCAACTTGTCTTACTTCCAGAATGCCTTCCAGAAACCCTCCTGTGCATCTGGAAATACATTGGTCCGGTTTATGTTTCACAGTTGCCTTATAAGGCTACCATCCGATATTTGATGGAAATGATCCTTTCCCCTCTGTTTCTTGCTTCTTCACAGCGTCACCTTGTCAAAATGCTGTAGGGGTTTAATAATTTAAGGGATAGCCCCTTGACTGTATAAAATAATCAAGAAGTCCCTTAACAGATAGAAAGGATTCTAAGAAGTAGAACCCCTGCAGTTCTTTACTGGATTAATAAATAAACCCTTTACTTTTTTATTTGGTATATGCTTATTTAATAAGCATGTTTAAGTTAAATCTTGATGTTTGGTCTGGATTTCCAAAGCGTCGGGAATGTGGGTTTGTAAACGTGTGCTTTACTATCGTGTCAGAAATATGGGTTTAAAAGTTAAGGTGTCAGAAATAATGTCGTTGGAAAAAACTTTGTCGGAAATGGGGTGGGTACCCTAGCTTCTAAGCCAGTTGAATGGCTCATAGATGGAGTTGAAAGGGATATGGATTGGTTGATGGCAGAACTAAATAAAGTAATACGAACTGCTTTGTAGCACAGTAGATTCTAAATCAATAAACGTACTAGGTGGTTATTGTCCAAGGGCAGATATAAAGTTGGATTTAATAAATCAATTCAATATATTTTATTGGATTTTTAGGCTGGGATTACTTATTAAATTTTAAATTTAAATTTTATTTAAAATGCTTTCTTAAACATACTTAAATTATTTAAGTTTAAAATCAAGTTTAAAATAAAATTTAAAATTAAATTTAAAAATAAAACTGTATTTTCCAAGTATAAATATGAATTCTATAAATATATATCGGGTGCTTTGTAAAGAATCAATGCGTATCGCGAGGGATTTATATGGCGTCATGACTAAATACGGTAATATTAAAATTACTATGCTGTAATATAAATCATGGCTGGGGAATGGTGCACACATGTTCCTTGGTTTTAATCAACTGCATCATTAACCCAGCGTCATGGATTTATAATTGCTTTATAAACGATGGATTTCATGGTGACGGCGTGCTATTGGCAGAAAAGAGTCACCCAAGCAAATAAAGGAAGAGTGCGGTTCATTGCAATTCAATAAAAACCAATTAGTCAATATGTTTGTGGTGTAAAACCTGGAGATGGTTCAAAGCGGTATGTTTATCCGATAAGGGGTATTCATATTAGCTTACCAATGATTACAATTTCATACCGCCAGTGGCTCAAGGCTGTTTAAAAGCAGCGTTGGATTGAAGCTCCGAGTGAAGACTGCATCCAGCAAATGAAGTACTTTTGTTTAGGATTTCTGGGCTACGTGGCGGCCTTGACAAGTGCACCCAGTCATTATAACCTCGGTAAGTCTGTCTGCATTTATTTTCTTACATCGTAGCTAGAGGCGGTGCCTGCGGCTTTCCTGCCAGCGCAACCCAAGTGAGAGCGGCTGTCCCTGCCGCTCTATACGAGAATGGTAGAGCATGCGGTGTATGCCTTAAATCCACAAACCACAACAACCAGTCTACAGTGGCCCACATCACTGACAAGTGCGTGGGTTGCCCCGAAACCGAGTTCCTCATAGGAAGCTCGGTCCAGCTCAAGCTGAGCGGGAGCCCAAGCTGGAGCCGTGTTGCCTGCCCTCCACCCGCCAGCATAACATGGCACAAGGATAGCCAGAAATTCTGGGCACTTTTCCAGATCAAAAACTACCCCGAAGAAATCAAAGTCGTCCGAGCCTACTCCAACTCTTGGGTCACGCTGGTGCCCACCCCCTGGCACGAGTACAGCGCCCCCTCCATAGACGTCTTTGTCATGGAATACTTCCGCATCGAAATCGAAGGCGTATCGCAAGCCAGACATCAATACATTGCCAACTTCCCCTATGCTAACCAAGAGCCCCCTCAAAGCGATGTCACCAACTACCCTGGCCCTGTCTTCCGATTGATTCCGGCATAAATACCTTAAATAAATATGCTTGTATAAAGACGACTGATCATTTAGAAACAACCATCATTTTCAAAAAGGATAAACATCCCATACAACCACATGGCGAGGCTCAGGAAATTGGTTAATGCCCACACTAGAATCCCCGAGTGATGGTCATTTCCCATAATTTCCAAGACCACACTCCCCTTCCTGAAAGTTCCCAAATGATTTTCCGCTACTAGAAGTCAAGTTCGCCAAGGTACCTCCCAACAAAATAAAAGGGGCAGTTGATAGTTTCATTAATTAAAGACATGATTGGTAGTGGAGTGGATTTCTGGTAGCCTACACTATCTCAAAAACGACATCTTGACTTATACCATCTAAAATCAATTTTGTGATGGCATTTATGATCTCACATACCTTTTTTTAAAATAAAATAGTTAACCATTACTTATAAATCTATAACATGGCATCTCAAAAATATACATCTTGATTTCACCATCCCACATCAAATCAATACACCCTTATTCCACCAACTTTATTTACATACCAAAATACATAGCATAAGACATGTTTACATCATTTATCACATGGCTAAATAAGCTCACATCAGCACTGAACCAAAGCCTTTTTTATGCTTCCAGAAGATGCTTCCATAGTATCAATTCAAGGCACCAATAATAAGAACAGCATAAAACAACTCCACTGTGGTAGCCCTACTGCTAATCATCACCATCACAAAACGCCCATTTGGTATAAGCATTTTATTCCTTATATATCCAGGGATACATCAAATTTAAGCTCAATAATAGAGTATTTCATTAGAAATTTCACTATACAAACTTAAACTATACCCTCTCAAATCTCACTGGGGTTCATATCACCCAACCACTCTGGTGCACACGATGTACAGGGAAATAAGATAAATTACCTATGCCTCCATAGGGCGCTATATCAACTCCCCAATAACATCTCTCCGTTTTCACTTTTAAAAATTACATTTTCCAGTACAAACAAACTGTCTAAAAAGATGTAATGAACCTGCTAGAAATGTGCTTACATGCATCACAATATCTATAACTACTCTCTCTCAAGAAAAAAATCCCCCAAAATCCTCTAATCAACAAATATTCAGTGGCACTCTTACCAGACATTCATGCTATACAGGGATCAGATACTTTGAACCCTAAATAAAACATTACCTGGATACACCCCACAACTAACATGACGTACATGGACAGCATATAGATTCTCATGATACTATATGATCCCCAATTTTCATATCAAGTAAATTATAATTCCATTCTCAGTTTTCCCTTTATCTTGTTTCATACACTTCCAAGAAGCATATAATTGGCAGTATTTTTTATTTTCAGTGGTATGTTTTAATTATCTCAGTGATTTAGCTGGTTGAAGAAGCTTTTGACACCAGGACCTTAAACTATATACAATAAATACAATGCAATCACATTGAAACATCCTAAATGAAATCTATCCAAAAGCAAAGCATTACCTTTGGCGCAAACTCTCTTCAGAGGCCAGGCTGATGCAGATGTATATAGATAGCTAGCCAGATAAACAAGTGCTCAAAGTACCTGCCTTTAACTTAACCCCATAAAGCAAAGGGTAGGTGTGAACAATTTAAAAGGTTGCTTGATGATCCTATTGCTTGGATAGCGGACTCTTCAGAGTAGCTTAAAAAGGTCAAGGGTTTAAAGCTCTGAGCTGAATGCTAACAAAATAGAGCTAAAGAATTAAGGATGGATCTAATAGGTTATTGAAGTAATGTGAAGACTATAATCTTTTATTTATTTATTAAACCCTTAAAAAACAATAAATATGCTACTTGGTACAAGAAAGACTGGGGATTGATCAGCTGTAAAGCTGTTTATAGAGCATCTTAGTACTCTTTAAAAATACCTGCCAACCCTGGATCTGGTTTGGGGCAATCCCCAGGGCTCAGAAATTTAGATGAGCAAATTTGAAAAAGGATCCCTTTCCTATGGTTGGCTATTGATGAAAATCTAGGTTAGTAGATTGGTAACAATAGCTTACCATGCCAAGCTCTGCTGAAGGAAGAATGATGTGTCTTTAGATAAAGGTTGGAGGATTTGAAAAAGGATTTAGCAAGAAATACTTACTAAGCCAAGATCTGCTTCAGGGAAAAACTCTGGACTAGTCCAATCTAGGTAAGCAGACTTGATAAAAATATCTTACCCACCCCAAGCTCTGCTGTGGACCAGGTTAACCTAAAAGGTAAAGAAGATTAGTAAGTTTAAGGGAATGCTTACCTGAGATTAAGCTGTTGATTTGATTTTGAGAATGGATTAGTTTTTTTTTAAAAAAATAGGTTACCTTTTACTTTAATCTTTAAGTTGGCTTTGAAAATTTAAATCTTGATATTACTTTTACACCCTTGATGTCTTCTGAACTAAATAGTTAGTATTACGCTTATTTCAAAGCTTACTTTTGAGTTTGAAGTGAACCTATAGGGTTTGCAATGAAAAGGTTAGTATTGAAGTTAGGAGGCTTATCTTGATCATTGATCTCTAATCTAAACTCTTATGTTTAAGATTCACTCAATCATATTGGATAGCCAAATCATTTGCCCCAATGATGTTAGATGTCCAAAGTGTGTTGTCAGCCATTGTTGGCAAGGTTTGGACCTAAAAATAAACCAATCAAGATCAACAATGCCATACTATGCTCCAACAATAATAAGTAAGTTTTAAAACAAATTTTTAAATATCTTACCATTTGATCAAAAAGGACTGATTTGAGTCCAACAATATATCATTTTACTTAAAATGATACTGCCACAGGTTGGGAAGCTGCAAGACTCTGTCAAGTGTCCAAAAACTCCTTCTGCAACAGTATTCACTACCAAAGCTTCCCTACTTTATATGTGTGACACTTTCTGTTGTTGGCCCAATTCAGAATTGAAAATAGGTAATAAACTATAGACAAAAACAAAAAAAAAGCTTCCTGAGCAACTGGAGAAGTCCTGAGGCAACAAGCGTGAGGTGGTGGGTGGGAACCAAAAGAACAAAGCTGAGCTACACCCAGCTTTGCCCTTTCACAGCATCCTGCCTGGGTACACAACTTGGTATCTTAGCTGAAAGACATTTTTGTTTATTTAAATCAGTGGCCTTCTAAAATCTTCATCTTATACTCTTGTTGGTAAAAGAAAAGATGTGCCGGGCAGACTGCCAAAAGAGCAAATCTGTGCTACACTCAGCTTTACTCTTTTATGGCTGCCTGCTGGTATATGTTTCTAGTTGTATGGCTGTTAAAAAGTTGTTAGTGATGGGAAGCCCACAGGATTGCCTTTTTAGTCTATTTCTGGCAAAAAGCCATGTTTAAATCTGGGGGTGAACTTGTGTTTTTTGAAATTTAAATAGTTTAGGCCTTCTAATTATCTTTATAGGAGGCAGATAAGTAAAAAGCCATGAGTAGTTGTAAGATGCCAAAAGGGCAAAGCTGTGCTACTCTCAGCCCTGTTCTGGTGCAGCTTTCCACTGGTATCTTGTTCTGGTACCCTAACAGAAATACTTTTTTTAGTACAGCTAGTCTTCTTCTTTTAAAACTTTATAGTTCTAGTTGTTGAAAGGTGACTTAACAGCAATTAAGCCAATAACTTTATGTTTATAAGAATTTAACTGTAGTGCTCCTACAACTTTTCCTTAGAGAATGATGAGTTGAGGCTTTTTATTTCTCTATTAAATTATAAGGCTCATTTTATATTATCATCAGGAACACATGTTTTTGACATTTAATCTGGGGAATCAAATAAATTTATAAATAAAATAGTTTTATCAATCTTTTGAAACTAAAATGCTTTTGGAAAAAAATTATGTTGAATGTTAATTTTAAGAGCTTAAATGATAAAGCAACACAATTATCCAAGAAGATCAAGTGAGATTTATTTAAACTGCTTTGTTTCTTGACCCATTTTTTGTAGTCTATAGGGTTAAAACATTCTCTTGATAGTATACATTCTTTACCTAGTTATGGTTTTATTTTTTACTGCATATTTTATTTCTTGATATACTCTGAATAATTTTGCTAAGGGCCATAGCTTTTAAAACTACTGTATAAAATCTGGGAAATGTATTTCAATTATACTTACAGAACAAGCATGTAAATTAAAAACAGTTAACTGAAACAGGAAGCCCCATTTTTATTTGATTAGCTTGAAAGCAAGGGCTTTGGGAATAAATGACTTGGAGTGCTTTTAAAAAGCTGCCATCACATCAGGTGGCATCAAGAATTAGCTGACCTCAAGAATATTGAAGAGATCTTTGGTGTCCTGTGGGAGGCCTTTTTTCATCTTATTCTTGATCCATACAAACATATCCTCAATTAGATTCAGAAATGAAGAATAGGGCGGGAGGAAGAGTAGTCTAATTGGACAGTCAGAGAGGGGATGACTGGAGGTAAGGCTGTTTTTATTAATTGGTGCAAACTCTGATAGTACAAAATTCACTCTGTGAAGCCCAACATTATCAAGCACAACAATGTTGGCTGTACCGCGGTAATTAATCCAAAGGTACTCCTTGATAGTTTGGAGAAAATCAAGAAATGTCCTGCTATTATGAGAACCCTTGATCATCCAATACTGGTTCAACCTGCGGGGACTAAGAAGCGCTACCATAGAATATGTTTGGGCACAGACAGTGTCAGGGCCCAAGGGCTCCCAACTCTGATCCATTTAAACTATAGTCTAAGAGAAGTCCTTTATTTATTATTTAGACCAAGAATGATCACAATGGGGAAAAAGGGAACTAGGTTCTTTTTATACCATTTACATTGGTCTTTGAGATTCTTCCAGATTCTTCCTGAAGGTCCTTGTCTCTCTATCTGGAGGGTCATGCTAAAAGTTTGAAACATCAGCTGACTAATTCTAGTCATATTCTTTTGGCCAGCTTTGAACTTAGTGGTTTGCCTCAGTTGGTCATCTAAAAATACTATGGATGGATTCTCCTCATCTGGGGCTTTCATTTGAGTGTAAGAACGTCCAAAACTAATCACTGGAAGCTGAGATATGGTTGGATTTGCCCGCTTACTAATTGTTGCTTGTCTTGATTTGAAATCCAATCTCGTGACCATTTCGGGACATGCTGACAGGGTTTTTGAACTCGGCTCTTTAAATTGCCATAACTTTTGATCTAGGGTACCTAGGGAGATCATCAAGGTAGCTTTCTGACAGCAAGAAGTAGCTTTATTGATCCAAGCTTTTAAAACGTGATTTTCTAAAGCTACTATGTCATGGCGGGCCATGACAGACAGCTGCACAATGTGCTACACCATCCTTAGACCCCTTTTTGACCTACTTATGTCTAGCTCTGAGTGTGGAAAAAAGATTTGTTTATGTAGAATAACAGGATATTCATGGCCTGCTTTAGGGAAAGATAAGTTTCAATGTGGATGCACTAATCCTCAAGTATCTTCTCACTGTTCCTGCTGTACAGAAAACACCTAATACTTTCCATGAGAAGCCCAAATCAACCATAGTTTTGTACACAAGAGTCTTCAAAACAGAAAGGTCAAACTCTATTGCCAGAGTCAATTAAACATAGAAAAAATTCTGGTGGTAATCTTTGGATACCCACTGTTTGGTTACATCAATATGCACAGGCTGAAGGAGTTTTGGTGTGACCGTACAACAGTCACTATTGAGTATTTAGCCAAATAAATGCTCCAAAATATAATGTTTCTATGTTTTTCTGATTATTTCATGTAGATGGTTGGATTGAAAGTCTTAAGGTAAAGATCCCTGAAAACTGGATATCTAGGTTCAATAAAAGAACAGAAGGCAAGATTGGCTGAGTCAATCTGGGAGACTGGGTGTCTCAAAAACGGTTTAATTAATTGGGAAGATTAATAAATAAATACACGGGAATATAATTAATGAGGATTTAATTATATTGGTTAAATTTTCTTGACTATGTCAAGAAGTTTGGTTAAGGACAACCATAAGTAAACCCCCAAATTTTGGGTTAAAAGTGCCGCCGCGCCGCCTAATGGATTTGCAAAGCGCCAAGGCGCCGCTATCAATTTTTTTCAGGCGCTGGGGCACTGCCTGGGGAAGTTCCTGGGCGCTGCAGTAGCGCCTGGTTTGAGTTTTGAAGCGCCTTAATGGGTTTTACGGCAAAAAACCATTAAATGTGAAGATAACTAAATAAAGGCAAGGATGCCTAGGAGTTCAGGGTTGATCAGCTGGTTCCCAGTTGGAACATTAATAGCTGAGTTTTGGGATGTTTAATCCACAGGGTTTTGGCACCAGGAGCTGAGGAAGCTCCATGCCAAATTGGTACATTGGGATGAATGGAGTCAGGTGACTTCTTCCCATTGTAGGTTGATTCTCATAGGTTGAGAAATAATGATGATCTTTAGGGTAAAGATCTAGGTTTGGATGACTCAAACATCATAGATCATGTGAGATATATCATAGGTTGATTCAGGAACCGGAGGGGTTTTCAGCCAAATATGCCCTGAATGATATATAAGCAAAAACAGCTACACTTTAATAAAGATATATTGTCAATTTTGACGCTTTCCCCTCAACTACCTTTTCAATTATTATGTCTTCTTTGTTAAAATTTGAAAGGGCCAAATTTGGAGTAATTCACGTGGAAACCACTGCTGCCAGGAAAGAGGTTCCTACAAGTTTATTGGAGGAAGTTTGGGCAAGCCTGGAGGTCATAAAGACTGTGCCTGAGGGGTCCTTGGTGGAAGTAAAGGCTGTGTTTGAAGAGTTATACTCTGATTACTTTGCAAAAAAGGGACTCTCACCCAAGGAAACCAAATCTATGTGTGAGATTCCTGGAACCTGTTTGTAAATCCACTGCCTCCTTTGGCTTTGGACAGGATTGCCTTCCCTTGTTGCTCAAAAAAGACCTCCCAAAGCCCAGAAAAGCCACTTAATTCACTCCAAGATTTAGCTCACACTGTGAATGAAAGATTTTTGTTAGCATACCCCACAGAACCCCTGGCTTTGGTTACTCTGGCTTGGGAAGAAACACTGGTTAATTTGGACTACTTATTAGCTTGGTATTGTCCTCTCCTAAAAGCAATCAGAAACAGCCAATCAAACGAGGCCACATCTGTGACCAGAAAGTTAAATGGACCTGAGCTTTTTGGGGTGTCCTCCAGCCAATCAGGTGGATCTGCGGAAATTACTTTGAAACTTTCCAGCACCCCTGACCTTGGTCAGCAAATTTTATCACCAGCCAACCAAATGCAAGCAAACTTAGTCATGTGATCATTTTTCAACAACTTACTCCCTTTTAACAATGCCAGGGGACCTTGGGTCCCCTGCTTGTCAATTTTCTAATATATTAAAAGTCTGGAGTCCGTTGCAATTCATTTTAACAATTATAGTTGGTTGGGAACTAGTTTTGTGTTCCTGCTGCCTAAAGTTTATAGTGTTAGTTGCTGTCTCAAGCTTACCTTGTACTAGCCGGTTTCAAACCTGGCTTCTCTTCTGGGCCCCTATACTAGTGCTGGTTTACCTAGTTGTTATCTCCTCTGCTTTTGCTTTCAGAAACAGAGTTCAAATCTCAAAGTTTCAATTGATTTTCTTAATAATCTCTATTATTATTTCAAATTTTTATTTAAAAACCGTTGCTTTCAAACCTGTTTCCGCTTACTGTTGCACTCACAGCTTCCAAGACCATAGTAAAGCTGTCCAAACCTGCTCTGCTGCTCCTTTCCTCATTTTTGATAAGACTACCCTGCCTGCACCTTGTTCTGGTGTTTTTTGTCAAAAAATCATATCAACCTGTCCCAAATTTTGTGAGAAATATTTTTATGATACTCCCAGCTCTAAAATTTGTGATGTTTTCCCTGGCTCTGTTCCTGCTGCTTCTGTGGTCCACCTCCCCAGATTTATCGGGGAAAATCTCTTCGTCTGTCCGGCTTGTAGGCAGAGACCCATCTAGCCTCTGGGACCTCCTCAGCAGTCTTCTCTTTTCTGGAGAGGCTGTAGTCAAGAGCCTGACGTGTGATGACTTGGACATGGACACCGTGGATCATACTTTGCCGGTTCCTGAAGTTGATGTGCCTCCCATGTCTCCCCTCCCCAGCGTGGTCCAGAGCCATTCAGTACCCCTTGGGCCTTCCAAGGTGCCCGCTCCTACCTGCACCCCTTGTGTGATGATCCACATGTTTGGTGGTTTGCAGGCGGGGCTTATGTTGGCCAAGTGGAAGTTTAGTGACTGTTGTTGAAGAAAGCTGGCTGAGGGATCAGAAGATGATGGTGAAGAACTGGTGGTCTGGAGAAATGAGCCAAGATTTTGCCAAATTGATTTGCCAAAGTGAGAAGATGTGGAATATTTTGCCTTGGTTTAGTATGAAAATCAAGAAGGAATGTGGATAGAAGTTTGGTTAAGATATTTATTTGTTAAGTTCCTAGGATAGACAAAGGTATGTTGCTATGAGAGCAGAATACAAGGTTGGTTTGGTGAGATGTTTTCCTTGGATTTTACTATATTTGTAAATATATGGGGAAAACTTTGAAGAGGTCCAGAAAGACCAATTTAAATAGTATTCTACTATTTAAATGGGTTTGGGTTGAATGCAGGAAGAAATGGTGCTGGAATAATAGACTGGTTAACGCTTTGGTGCGCAGAGAGTTGTCGATTTGACCGGTTTGAGCTGTGGAAATGAGTTTCATAGTTGGATCCCAGTGGAACTTCAGAAATGGTCTATTTCCGTGCTCTGCATTCATTGGTTGAGTTCTGGCAGGTTTTCTGATGAAAATGATTGGTTAGAAGCCAAAAGCTTAAAGTATAAGTGAGGAAATAGTATATTAATACTTTAAGCTTTTGAGAAAGTAAGTATGTAAGCTTAAGTTATTATAGGGAAAAGTGAGCAACAATGGTTTAAGCTTCTGAAAAAAGCCATTTTGAAGGCGGAACTGTTGGGAAAAAGACACTATAAGAAGGTGGCTGGCTGGAAAGTTACGGGGTCTTTTGATGGTCTTTTTGGAGGTCGTTCCAGGTCTTTGAGAGGACACTTCTGGGTCTCTTGAGTTTCTGTCAAGAGGTTTTGGAAGCCTTTTGATCACCAGCAGAAGCTTGGTTAGAGCTGAAGCCCAAGATAACGGAGCAGGAGCCCAAGAATAAGGAGCAGGTTCCTAAGTGCGGTGCGGAAGTTTGATTCCAAGGAGCCGGAGTCCACATTTGAGGAGCAGGAGTTCAAGTCTAAGGGGCAGATGTCTAAGACTTAGGTGCAGGAGTCCAAGACCAAGTAAAAGGAGTCCAAGATGTTGTTGGAAGACTCCAAGTATTAGCAAATCCATATTGTTTCCTTGACCCCCCCGGGCCGTATACCAGAAGGTTTCTAAGGGAATCTTCCTTCTGAGAGTGAATAAAAGCCCATTTTGACCCCTATACATATTTCTGAGATACATTTTTCCCTTACTAGAGAATGACAACCCCTTTCAGCCAGTCCCTGGCACAATCCAGGACACACTTGGGGACTGGCAGACAGGAACCCCACACCTTGGTTGCTCACTGGTCTGATATTGATGGGATTGAATGCCTACTTCCCTCAGTTGTCCCCTGTGTCTTTCCTGTGGTCCCCCCTCCAAGCGGCTGTCCCAGTTCTTCACTGGGCGGCATTCTGGTGGTTTGTTTCACCGGGATGGGAGCCAAACTTAGTTAGTTTAGCCCCCTCTCTCACACTGTTAGTAGGATGGGACAAAATCTTACAACAAGTGAAAGCAAAGGTGAATCGTGAAATTGAGGCTTTAAGGGCAAGGGAGGAAAAGAGCATTGAGATCATGGCCCGTTGGCCAGATGATAAAAAAGCGTTGTCCCATAAAATTGCCTCTCTAGAGACAAAGCTCTTTGAAGCTTTGTCAAAGGAAGGTAATAGCAATAAGAGTCAAGGGCAGGATAATGGCAGGATGGACTGGTTGGACCTGGATCTGCCACATTTGGCTATCATTTGGCCTTTGTAGATTTTGCAACTTGGCTGGTATTGTCATATGTGGTGTTAATTTGGTTGATATATCTTGCTGTGACATTAAATTGGGATGCAATATCCTGAACAGACATCACTCCAGTTAAGAATTTGACAACAGCTTCACACTCACTATCTGATAACTGACTTCTTCTCTTGATGAATACTGCAGCATCCAAGCTATCAGGGTCAATACACAGAATGGGGACCTTTTTGTAGAGCACATTATCATTCTTGATTCCAAAAGCACTGTCAATTGTGGAATATAAGACTGGCATAAATGAACCTTCAGCTGTAGCCAATGGCTCATAAAAAGTATCAAAAACTCTGGGAAATGAACAGGCAATGCTGAAATCCAGAGTGCATGGCTGTGTTACAACTAGGTAAATAGTGGAGGTCTATGTAATCTCATTGTTTCCAATGACTTTGGTATAAGAGGCTTTGGTGACAGGCTGCAAGAGTGGCTTCTGTCTGGGATTCAAGCT
This sequence comes from Entomophthora muscae, assembly GCA_014839935.2. Lineage (NCBI taxonomy): Eukaryota > Fungi > Entomophthoromycota > Entomophthoromycetes > Entomophthorales > Entomophthoraceae > Entomophthora > Entomophthora muscae. The sequence goes on along the minus strand of QTSX02003024.1, from coordinate 44,284 downwards.
GCTGTTCCTGGCTTGTGATATAAGAGGTGGTTGGCTTGCACTGACTTCTTGAGAGGCCTCTGTCTGACCTCAGCATGCTTAATTTGTGTTTTAGGTCTATTTCTGGACCCTCTGGAGCATTCTCTTAAACAGGCTTTCCCACAGCCTGTTGCAGAAGCTGGTTGTGTATGAGAAGTTTGCCCATAAAAATAAAATAAAATTTATGTTTAGATTAAATATTTTATTTATTTAGTTTAGTTTTGGGTTGTTTTTTACTCTTTTTTTAGTCTTGAATAGTATCACAATTTATATATAGTGATTTGAAGTGTGTAATATTTTACTAGAGCTTATTTTAGACAATTTTACATTTTAATTGATTTTCACGTCTAAACATGGTCATCAAAAGTTGAATTTTTAATTTGATTTTAGTCATAGCAGAGCTTCTAAATTTGGATAGTGTTTCCTAGTTTACTTAACATGTATTCAAAGTTGATTTCAGTTCCTGCAATTGTTATTCAAGTTTACTAGTGGTACTCATCTGTGATTTAAAATTTGGTTTTTGGATTTGACAAGACCACATTTCTATCATTAGGTTCTGAATTTGCAGTAAATTAAAATGAGTATATGCCTTTGATTATGATGTGAGCCCAATTTCAGCACTTAGCTATATATCTCAGCATCTAGAGTAGCTAGAGCTATCATATTTAGTACCATTTTGATTGTAATTAGCAAATAATTTATCTAGATGCTCTGAATTTCATGAAAATCATTATATCAAGCCATAATTTTATCATCGTCAGTTTACTCCACTGATGTTCTTTTGGGATGAAGCTGTGGCAAGTAAGGGTTACTATGAAACAATATGCAGCCACTTGGATCAGCTGATGCATCCAAGTGGAATACTATATTATTTCACTTAAAGATGAATAATTTTGAAATGTGAATGCCAACTATCTCGTTTTAAAATCTCTTATTTAAATATATTTTTTCATATTTTAAATTTGAGTCATATTGCTTTAAATTGTCTAAGCTCTCCTTTTGTCATCAATTCAATCCTCAACAAAGAGTTTAACCATTGTAATGGTGATTTACAAATGCGAGATATTTAAGAAATAACAAGGTCAGGTTTATTGCGATTAGGGCTGCAGCGTCCCACCCCCAGACAAAGATCTTCTTTTTTCCGGCATTCTGGAAGATCAGATTTAAAATCAGCTTTAAATAGAAAATCTATCACCTTCCACATTTTCAGAAACTTCGGACAGAATCCGGGTTTTGTCCAGGGGTGGGACGACGCAGCCCTAATTGCGATAAGCTTGGGTTTAAATACTTGTGGTGATGTAATCATCAGTAAGGAATATTTAGCAAATAATTGAATTCGCTATCACACTATCCAATCATATTAAAGTATACTAAGCAATCTGTAGTTTCTCTTCCAATTTTAATCCACATATCTTGAAGTCGGGTAATCTTTGTAGTTGAGCCACTTTGATATGGCTGAATTGGGTTAGCCATATTACTTTTAAAAATCAAGTAATTAAATACTAATTTATAGTAGTTCGAGTGGCTTATATTCTCAGTTCAATTGAACACATCATTCGCCTAAAAGTTAGAATTGGGGGAAGGGAAATGGGATGGCGACATAAAAAGCAAAAATATCGATTCCAGCCTGACGTTAGATTGGTTACACAATATGTAAATTTTTTTTTCTTTTCTTCAATTCGTAGCCTTCTCAGTTTCTTTGAAAGATCGATCTCCCGTCTTTGGGTTTGAATTATACATATTTCCTTTTGATTCTTTTTTATTGCTGCCTTTTTTTTAGTTAATAAGTTTAATGTTAAGGATTTTTTAAATCCACCTTCAAATCTTATTATTGCTTAAGATTATCGATATATGGTTCTAAAACAAAAATAATAGAAAATTTGACGAGATGGACCAGGTCCCTACATCACAAGGAATAGAGCCGTCTGATGCTCTTGAGCCAATTTCCAGAACCCCCGAAGAAAAAAGAGAGCGCCTAGAAGCTTGTAAAAAGCAGGAAAGGAAGTTGAGTAAACTAAAGAGTGTCCTTGAACGCTGGGAAAGGGATTTCATAAAGAGAGCCGGTCGCAGACCAGGAAAGGAGGATCTTGCCGATAGGCCTAAAATGGGTAAGGTCACCTTTTAATGCAATCCTCAAACACGTTTGTCTAGCCGAAAGATTTCAGATTTATCGAAAAAAGAAGCACCAACATTTCAAGGATTACCTAGACGAAATTCTAATTCTACATCCCAAAATCCTAACTAAACATCCCGAAATCCTAATCCAACATCCCGAAATCCTAATTCTACATCCCGAACTTTCGATAAAACCTGACTCTAGCAAATACAAGCTTCCCGAAGAGCTCCCCAAAATACCAACTCCTCAAAAGCCCATTCCACCAAAAGATCCAAGCATCGACGATGTTGATTTTGAAATTCCAGAATCTGATGACGAGAGCCTAAAACATGGTGTGGAAGAAGGCATGACTTATGTGCCTGGAACACCCCCTGAAATTACCAAATGTCCTGATTACACCTCTGGTAGTCCACCATATCATACTCTATCGCCAGCAAGCCTTGCAATCCAGAGAAGACGACTTGAAATGGCATTTCAAATGGAGGCATGTCTTGATATCAACGAGTCGATTCACCCCATCTATGACCCTCCTCGGTTTGTTGCCGAAGACGAAGACGTTTCCAGCGAAGAAGAGGAACTGGGGCCTATGGATATGCCTCCTCCCAGAAATTTCAAAAAGCTTTACACACGCACTCCGCTGTTCTGGAAAGAGGTTGTGAATTCCTACAAAGTCCCCGAAGACGATCCATTGTTCATGAATACCTCTATCCGCCAAAAGGGATACTTCGAAAGAAAGTTTATCAACGATTCGTTGGAAGCGGGCTTTGATGACCTGTTGAATTCGCGCATCAAGATACATCGGCTCACTTCCTCCGCTTACGACCTGCGCCACACTCCATTCTCGCTTCCTAAGCTTTCCCAGCGTGTGCGGGGCCACAAAACCGTCCGAGAAATAAAAAAGGACCTGGAGCGTCCTATCTTTCCTATGATGCCAGGCTTCCATACCCGAGCATGCTCTACTCGCAAGAGAAAGTATGAATTGATCACGGCATGTGATGGCGAGGGTACCTCGCTCCCTGCTAAGCAGTACCACGATTGGGAAGATGACTTGTTCCCAGCTGCCAAGGAATCCCTTGCCAAGGAATTCCCGAATCAACTCGAGGACCCTCGCTATATCGAACGTGAAAAGCAGCGTAAAGCATATCTCCTGGAACAAGAAAAGGCTAATGCCCCCCTGGAATCTCGTCCCCTTCCTGTCCAGAGACAAAAGAAGCTGAAGAACAAAGATCTTGTCAGTACCAACTTTGTTAGAGCTGATATGCGCCGCGGAAAGATGCGCACAGGCCTTTCGACAACAGGATCCAGGTCCCGGGCTCGAAAGTCCCGGTACGCTCGGTAGAGCCGCGTTTTAATCTTTAAAACACAAGATGTACATCCTCCTGCGTGTTATATTTAGTCAAAGTTGATTTGATTTCTATAAATAAAGTTGGTGTGTATCCTGATCCGTTTTCTGGGGATCAAGTCGTTTAATAGACAAATATCTGTATTTAAGAGTGATCTAAACTAAAACATAATCTACAGTTTGCTATAAAATCTATTCTGCTTTTTGTTTTCACACTTTATTGCAGAGAAACGTTTTACAAGTTGAAAAATCAAACTTTGCACTAGTGGAGCTAACCATAATTACTCCCTTTATAATTACTAAAGCATCTCAGTATCCTACGATACCTTCATTGAGGCAACAGTGGCAAAATTGACTGTAGGGATGCAAAAGTGAGAATTCAAAAGTGAGAATCTAAAAGCCACCAATTTTAAAATTTCAAAATTGAATTAAAACAACTAATCTGGAATTAAAAATCATCATGGCCATATAAAATACTTTTTATTCATTCTCTCAACTAAAAAGGTTAAGAAAAAGTAGTTACTTTGTTACAAAAGCCATTCTGAAAATTTAAAAAGTGTTGACCTGGCTACTTTTAGATTCTTACTTTTGAATTCTCACTTTTGCATCCCTACAGTCAACTTTGCCACTGCTGCCTCAATGAAGGTATCATATGATATGATAAGGTCAGGATCCTCCTTCAGTGTGACAAGGAATACTTCTCTGGCATCATCCTTGAGTTGGGCAGCTGCCATCATGACCTTCCGGGCGTCATCTCTATAGTTCTTGGGGTGGGTGCAGAATAGGGTGTTAATTATGATCATGCCTTTCTTGAAGCTGGCCAGTTCATCTTGGGGAGGTCTGAGTATGTTGCAGGTATGTATGTGTTCTGGTTGAAAGTAGATATGGTAACGTTTTGGACCTGGGCAGTACTGGGGGACTTTCAATCTTAGGCTCATCATCAATTGGCTTAGTTCTGGACCAAAATTTGTAGACATAGTAAGCTATGATCATAAAAAATAACATACAAGCATCCCCTATCATTAAAAGACCATATAGGCTCAGGCTTACTAGCTTGGATAAGGTTGACATACTGTCATGGCCAGGCATGATATCAGGCTTGTCTGCAAACAGGGACAAGGGGCAAGCCTGAAACACCTAGTACACAACTGGGGTAATCCTCAACATGTAGTTCACAGCAGAGGCCTAGGGGTGCCAAGCACACATATGGGAAATCACTTGTTCAGTGAACCCCAATATAGTGACATAGGCAAACCCAAGCTTGCTGTAATCATATGAGGTGTAAAGTTACACCTCCCCCTTAGGCCTCCACTTCAATTCCTGCCAAATGCTTGAGGACCTCCACCAAATTGTGTTTGAACAATTATCCAAAAGTTACTGAAAAAGCCCAAGAAAAGCCCTTGAATTAATACTTGTGGAATTATTCCAAGAGCCCCCACCTAAACCACCCAAGAGATACCCTTGGTTAAATATCATGTACAGGGGCAGCTGGGAGCAGTGGTAATTGTGTCCAAAGCAGGTTTCTCAATTTTTAGTTGAGTTGGTTCTCCTTTTGATTCTGTCCATTCAAAATTTGTCAAGATTTTCCCCCTTGAGAAATGCACTCAATTTGCTCATTTTATTGGTCAATTAGTTTGGTGACATTTGATCTTTCTCCCCAATTCCCTCCCTTCCCTCAAATGAATGCAAGAGTTGTAAAAGAGCTTGCTTCATCGTTCTCTACTCTAATAAAGTTCAAAATTTGTTAGTCTAATTTGGCCATTTGGTTTTTTCTGTTGCTTTTGGTGTTTAGTTGATTCCTTTCCCTCCTTTGGCCTCTCAGGAATTATTGGCAACAGCCTTTGTGTTGTTTCTGAAACCAAAATTTTTATTGTGGTTGAGAGCTTGGTTTTATTTCCTCCTAACCTGCTCCCCCATTCTCACATGGGAGATAGAGAGATTCCTTGATAAGTGGGCTCATCTGATTGATGGGCTGGCTGGCACAGAGGAAGCTTTGGTGCAAGGAAGAAAGGTGGGTGGGATCAATGATCTGATCAAGAGCCCTGGCAGGAGGAGGAGGAGAAGAAACTGGTTATGTATGAGCAAGGGCAAGTGTATCTTGCTTGGCACTCCTACAAACCAGTCAAGTTTGGGATTCTTCTCTGTGAGAGAAAACAAGTGAGGTTAATGTGATAAAGGTATAATAAACTCCTGCAATTTTTCAATGTTTAAATGGAATAAACTGCAATTGTTTATTTGGTAAAGATGTCAACAAGGGAAGGGTTGTCAGTGTTCCCAGCTATATTCTGCTGGTAAACTGCATTTGTACTTACTGTCAACTCCTTATTAGCTGTCAAAGGGTTATTATTAAGCTGGGCCCTATTGGCAGGCCCTGATTTGTCACTTAAGGGGATCAATTCACTATTTTTGTCCTGGTGAAGCTGGCAGGGAATTTTGGGGTCATTTGGCAGCCCAAGTCCCAATTTCTTGGTCTCAGAGGGTGGGCCAATTAAAAACCTTTTTGCTTGGCATTGGAATGATTTTCAACTGTCCCCAGGTTTGGCTCTTGCCAGGGTTCAATTCTTCAATTAGAGTTAAAGTTTTCTTAAGTCAATCAATGTGATTGGCTTTGCAACTGATTGGTCACACAGTTGTTTGATTGCAGGCAACAATCCTATGTAACATAGGGGTTTGTCAGGCCCATTTTGGGCCCTGAAAGACTACAAAAATATGATCAACACATACAATATTCAAAGAGAAGCAGCATAAACAGAAGCTATTTCATTTAATGAAAGTAATATAATTAATAACATGAGACTAAAGCTCAAGGACAGGGATTAAGCCCAGAACCCTAAAAAATATACAGGTGTTAATGTTAGAGATGAGTTACAAGTTAAATTAGCCTTTTATATTCAATTCATTCAATCTAATTCTGCTTGGGACTTCAAAATAATTAACCAGATCATATTTGACCTCACTTACTGCTTGACATTTGATTGGCTATGTCCAGATCTTTGCCCCTCTTTAGATCCAGCAGCTAAGCTTAATACAGTAAATTCAGAACCTAAACATAAAAATGTGGGACTGTCAAATCCTTGGTCCAAATTTTGAATCACATTTGCAGGCAACTGTCGTAAATAAAGGCATTCACCATGTTTTGATTTTGCCTTTGTTGGGCCATTTCAAAGATGAATCTCTTGCTTTCGCTTTCAAATCTCAAAATGAACTGGCTTCCGCTTCAGGAAATATGATTGTTTGGTTTCCTGACTCTGCGCAACTCACTTGCCCCACTCATGCTTGTGGCAAGTGATCCTACTGTCCTGGTAGTGTTTTGTGGTATTCCTAACCACTATATATTCCATTTCATATTCACCAATAAAGATTAAGTTCTATTCACATTTTTGTCTTTGTGTCTTCTGTACTTTTGCACCTCTCTCTAGCCACGCCTAGTAGAGATTATTCATCCAGGGCCGCAAGGTAAACACTATTGCCTTCCCTGTCATCTAACCAAGACTTAGTACAAATCCAATCCTAAGGTTAGGATTCCCTGTTGTGTGTCTGTGCCGCGCCTCAGAACACACAAAAATGGTGCTCACTACAGGGGCTGTAAGCCCCTTGGTTATCCCTTTTGCATCTACATTTGCAGGTCCCTTGCCTCCGCCTATTTGGGAGTTGACCTCACCTGAAATTACCAGCCCTCCTATTGAGGAAGACATTGCCAACCCGCCTATTGTCCCTACTGTACTGAACCTTGGGAATGGTCCCCGCTTAGTTGCTTACCCTATGGGTACCCCTGACTTGGAACAAGTCATGGTGGTAGCCCTTGGGATAGCTCGGGACAGGGCCATCCCTTGCCTTCAGTTACAGTTTAGCTGTGCCAAATACTATGAGTTAATTGTGGCCCCTCAGTTTCCACAACACCTCCTCTCAGCAGCTGGCTCCGCTGATCATCTGCTGTCATCCTTTGTACAGCTCGCCTTGGCCCACCACCAGATGGTGTTGGGACTCCACGTTCAAGAAATCTCGTCTCTACAAGCAGCTGTTACCCATCATTGGGACCAGTTTGCTGCCTACCAACAATGGATTCATTCCCTGTTCTCCCTGATATCTGATAATCAGCGTGATTTGGTCACCTCTCAAACACGTCTAGTCAATTCCATCGAGCAAATGTGCCAGTCTATCCCTGAGTACGTTAGGGAGCAACTACATGAGTTTCACCAGTTAGAACAACCCTGGCAAACTCAAGTAGACTCCATCCTAAACGCTTATCTCTCCAACTTTGAGCGCCTAGTGCAACAGCTCAATGCATTCAGTGTCTATTCCTTTGAGCAATTGCAACAGGTAGCTGACCTTGCCGCCCAAGGTCTAAATGAACTCAGTGGGGAATTCAATCAAGAGAGAGCTACCACTGCTGCAGCTATTGCCAAACTTCAGAGTCAGGTGAATGAGCTGTCCACTCCCAAACCTGATGTTCTGCCTTCTCCTCCTGCTGATGATCTGGTGTACAGAGAGCAGAAAATCTGGAAAGCTGTCCGGAAATTACGTGCTTCCACTTGTAGCCAAGGACGTCCTACTGAAATGCCTCAACCTGACCCCCAGATCCTTGAGCTGACTTCTCAGGTTGCTGAACTACAGCAAGAAGTTGCTACTTTACATGAGGTAGTGACGGCCACTTCTAGCCCACTTGGGGTTAACAAGGAGGATGGCTGTTGTCCTGGTTTGGCGGGGGCTCCTCAAATCCACTGTGCCAGAGAGTTGATTGCCCTAGCTAATGAGGTGGATTATTTGAAACAAGACCAAACTGAGTTGGACAGGGACATACAGGAGATTAGTGAGTTGATCAATTTGGTAAACAACAGATTTGCCCCTTGCCTATCAGTGGGGCCGTCCCTTACTTTGCAACTGGCTGAGCTCTCCACAGTTGTCACTACTCAAGGACAACACCTAGATGTTACTGAACAACAGACCGCTCTAGCCAACACCACAGGTGCCAGAACCACCAAGACTCTGACAGCCCTTGAAGAAAGTGTTTGACAACTGTGGGCTAGACAACCCCCCTCTAAATCTGAAGCTGAGTTCTCACCGCACATAAATGTACTCAATAGCAACAATGGTGGTCCAACTCCCAAGGCACACTTCAAGCCTACTTTTAAGCAAGTCTTTGATCCTAAAACCTCAACTATTGCAGCCTTCTTAACTATTTACAAGACTGCTATGAGACAAGCATCAGATGAAGTTAAGAAAGAACATATTCTGACTTGCCTACTCCCGACCTGTCAAGAGGTAGTTGTACCAGAGCTTCCCTCCATCAAGACCTGGGAGGACATGAAACAGCTCTTGATTGACGAGTTTGGTGGTGATATTAGCCTGGAGGTAAAAAAGGATGCTTTTATGCACATATTCTTCAAGCCTAAGGAGACATTAGCTGAATTTGCCAACAGATTTTACATGGAGGGACAACAGTTAATAACAAGCAGACAATTGACGGCGCATGAAGCATATATGGCCTGCGCCCAGGCCCTCAAGATGAATCAACTCCTATGCCTCCATTTCAAGGCCCACAAGGCTATGCTGTCCTCCATGAAAAGTATAAATACACTTCTCCAAGATATGCATCTTACCCATTCTGGGGCAGTTGTTTGGGAAAGTTATGCCGCTTCCAACTCTGGCTCCTCTTCTTGCAGCCCTCATATCCTCACTATGAACTCCCAAAATCCTCCTCAACGTCAAGGTTGCCACAACTGTGGTCAGATAGGCCACCACTCTTGCGTCTGCACCAATCTGCGGGTTGAAGGAGCTGATCCCAAGGATCAGTTGGGAAAAGAACAGTCAACCTAGAGGCGGAGACGCTCTTGGTTGACAATTCTTCCCAGTCTCCTTCTATACCTCCGCCTGCTACTGACTCTGAGCCTGCTGATGATGAAGCTCCTCCTATCCTCCTCCTGTTCCATGACATTTCTGATGATTCTGATGTGGATGAATCTGATGTTGAAGACCATGATGCATACGGGTATTCTGTTCTTGCTGTCCCTGAGCCTATTGCTGTTCCCTACAAGCTACAATCTGGGAAGACTACAACTACCGTCAAGCCCTTGTCTGAGGCCAAAGCAGTTGTTTCCTGACCCTATCTTACTCAGGCAAAACGGTCCCCTGTATTAGTGGAATCATCAGAGGAAGCTGCTAAAGTTGCAGACGCCGTTTTCAAGAATGTATCTATCTCACTCCCCCTCCAAACTGTATATAAGGAGTTTCTGGGACTACAATGCATGATTGAGAAATGGGACAAGGAACTAGCTGAGGCACAGGATATCTTGGCTGTTCTGCCACCCTTTGGATGCACCACCACCCAAGTAGAGATATCTATCCAGAAGGTCAAGATCAAAGCCGTCTGGACACCGGTTCTCCTGTCAACGTTGTTTCTTCTAAACTGGTGAAGAAGCTTAAGCTGGCCCCTGATCTCAACTACCATCAATCCTATGGCACCACTGGTCTCTCCATGACTCACGCCATTGGTGCATATTCTGCCTTACCAATGCAATTTGGTAAACTCCTGTTGGCTGCGCCAGCTGTTGTTCTAGAAAATGAAAGCTATGAACTTTTGGTTGGTACCCAGTTCCTCTGGGAATATAATGGGATCATCAACCTAAAAGATGGTTATCTTTCTATCCTAGGGTATAAAGTCCCTCTGATCTTTGAGGAGCCAATCAAAGTTTCTGGTAAACGTTTGAAGACATGTACTCTGGAGTACCCCACTGGAGTTTTCACCCTAAAATACCAAACTCACTCCACCAACATGAAGTGTCCTCCCATGGCTTGTCATGCAACTGAGGGAATCCCTCTCATGGCCACGTCTGCTATCACCATCCCCCCAGGCTCTCAGGCTATCATAGACTCTCAGATCTCATATGAACTACCTGAAAGGACTTTCTTAGAGCTGTATTCCCCTCCTTTGCTGGGGCGTAACAAGCCTTACCTTTGTCCTGGAATTCTAGACGTTTCCCACAAGGATCCCGTTCAATTACTAGTTGCCAACCTTACTGCACTTCCTATGACTGTATCCAGAGGACTGGCTGTTGGTTACAGAAAGTTTTTAAATGCTCCTGACGTCTTGTCTCTTCACCCTTTTGGAATGTTTCAAGACTTTAACCTACCCAAAGACAAGCCTCAGGTCCTATCTCTGTTCACTGCCCAAGACTTCCCTCAGTTGTCCCCGGTTCAACAGAAAGAGGTGCTTGATTTACTAGATCAGTTCTCAGACATCTTTGCTAAAGATATTACTGATTATGGGCTAGCCAAAGGTGTGATTCATCAGATTGACACAGGAGATTCTCCCCCCTTTTGTGCCAAGCCATACTGCTACAGCCAAGTGGAAGATGTGCAGGTTTCTAAGGAACTCAAACAGCGTCTGGATGCTGGACTGCTAGCTCCCTCTCAAAGTCCCTGGGCATCCCCCCTGCTCATCTTAAAGAAAAAGGATGGTGGACACCAGATTTTGATGGATTATTGAAGGTTGAATTCTCTAACCAAGAAAGATTCCTATCCCTTACCGCGCATTGATGACACCCTTTGATGCCTTGGAGGTTCTAAGTTTTTCTCTACCATGGATTTGGCATCTGGCTACTGGCAAGTTGACCTCTCTCCTGAAGACTGTCAGAAGGCTGCACTCATCACATCAGAAGGATTGTTTGAACCTAACTGCATGCTGCAAGGGCTCTGTAATGCCTGGCAACTTTCCAGAGGGCCATGGACTCCATCCTGTGTGATTTGAAGTTGTCGTGTGTCTTAGTCTACCTAGATGATATAACAGTCTTCAGCGCAACTTTCACAGATCACCTAGCCCATCTTAAAGAGGTGTTCATAAAGATCCAAGAAGCTGGCCTCAAGTTAAAGCCTTCTAAGTGTGCTTTTTTCAAAGAGCGCCTTGAATTCCTGAACCATGAAGTAACCCAAACAGGGATTTGTCCAATGACCAAGAAGGTTGAAGCCATCAACAAAATGCTTCTGCCCACCAACCTCTGAGAAGTACAAGTCTTTCTGGGCATGATGGGTTACTATAGACAATTCATCCCTGATTTTGCTGATACTAGCAAACCCCTGGTCCAACTATTACGTAATGTCCCTTTTGAATGGACCGCCAGCCAACAGCAAGCCTTCAAGACTCTAAAACAGAAACTCAAAGAAGCCCCCATTTTAGTGTACCCCAATTACAATAAGGAATTCATCTTGTACACTGATGCTAGTGACCTTGCTATTGGGGCTATCTTGGCTCAGCTTGACAATGAAGGTGTGGACCACCCTGTAGCCTATACTTCCTGTGTGCTGAATAAGTTTGAAAAGAATTATAGTGTTACAGAGAAGGAGTGCCTTGCTGTGCTGCATGCAGTCAAACAATTCCGCTACTACGTGTATGGTACCCATTTCACTGTTGTCACTGACCACACTTTGCTCAAGTGGATACAACAACTTAAGGAGCCTGAAGGACGCCTAGCCAGATGGGCTCTCCGCCTGCAAGGTTATGATTTCACTGTGCTCCATTGCCCCAGGATTCAACATCAGAACGCTGATGGGTTGTCCCAAATGCTCATCCTTGCCCTACATCCTGCAGAAGCAGACCGCCTGTACAAGCTAATTGGCTACCCTTCTTCCTGGGAAAGTGAGGCAGAAGAGGTTTGACTTGCCCTGTCCAAATTGTCTGAAGACACCCTCATACGCGACAACCAACTCTTCAAGAAGGTGTGGGGTCAATACCTGCCATATGTGCGCCCCAGTCTTTGCCTCTCCTTGGTGTTGCAAGCTCATAAAGAAACTGGCCATGAAGGCATTGCCAAGACCTTTGACTGGCTTCAGAAGAATTACTTCTGGGAGAATCTTTGCCTGTTGATCCCAGATGTCATAGCTAGTTGCCATGACTGCCAACTTCAGAGGCCCCGAGCTACTTCCCATGAGTTCAAATTGGTCCCCCCTCAACATGCCTTTCACACTGTCAGCATTGATGCTGTAGGTCCCCTCCCCCGCTCACGCTCCAGATGCTGCTTTATCCTGATTGCCGTTGATCACTTCAGCAAGTGGGTAGAAGCTCGCCGTACCAAGGACATCACTGCTAAGACTACCGCTGCCTTCCTGTTGCAGGATGTTTTCTACCGCCATGGCTGTCCTCAAGTGCTGTTATCAGACAACGGGACCAACTTCAATGCCAAACTTGTAACCTCTGTTGTTGAAGCTCTAGGAACTCACCAGTCTTTCTCTGCCCCCTACAATCCTTCCACGAATGGGGCAGTTGAGCGTGCCAACTTGACACTGGTTTCTATCATGAGGAAACTCACCTACTCAGACGCTGCCAAATGGGATCTATGCTTACCTGCTGCACTCTTTGCCTATTGTCTGAGCAAGCATTGGGTCACATGGTACTCCCCCTTTGCCATGTTGTATGGGTGTGAAGCCACCACTCTGTTGCTCTTGGGGGTTCCCCTACTCTCCTCTGATAAGGCCATGAACCCTGACAACCACATCAAAGACTTAGTCAACCACATCATTTATATACAGGCCACTGCCTACACTTCCGCCTATAAGACTAATATGCTCAAGCTCTCTCCTGACAACGCTGGGCGCTCCCCCTTGCCTGAGTTTGCTGTTGGTGACCATGTCCTATACTATCAACCCTGTGTGGGTGGGCGCGCACATAAGCTGGACTCCCTGTGGATCAGTCCTTTAGAGGTGACTTTCAAGCAAGGATCTGAGTACACTGTAAAGCTCCTCTCCAGTAGTTGCCCTTTTGCTTGCGTACACGCCAAGTTCCTCCGCAAGTATCACCCCCCAAAGGCCAATCTAGAGGGGGGCAATGTTGTGAATAACAGCATTCACCATGTTTTGATTTTGCCTTTGTTGGGCCATTTTGAAGATGAATCTCTTGCTTTTGCTTTTAAATCTTGAAATGAACTGGCTTCTGCTTCAGGAAATATGATTGTTTGGTTTCCTGACTCTGCGCAACTCACTTGCCCCACTCATGCTTTGTGGCAAGTGATCCTACCGTCCTGGTAGTGTTTTGTGGTATTCATAACCACTATATATTCCATTTCATATTCACCAATAGAGATTAAGTTCTATTCATATTTTTGTCTTTGTGTCTTCTGTACTTTTGCGCCTCTCTCTAGCCACGCCTAGTAGAGATTATTCATCCAGGGCCGCAAGGTAAACACTATTGCCTTCCCTGTCATCTAACCGAGACTTAGTACAAATCCAATCCTAAGGTTAGGATTCCCTGTTATGTGTCTGTGCCGCTCCTCAGAACATGACAGCAACTCAGCTGAGTGAAAAATAAAATATTTGATACAATCAACCAATTAATTTGACTTTTCTTGATTTATTTAAATTTGCAAATTTCAAATCCCTGGTGCAGATAACTCAACCAACTAAAGACAAAACACAGCAAACAAGTGTGGGATGCATGGATCAGAAATGCAGGGTTTTAATGTACGTTTTGAGATTTCCTGTATTTCAAACAAATCATAGACATCATGTAAAAATTAATTAATCTGAAATTGTGGGATTGTCAAATCCAAGAACCAAATTTCAAATCAAAAATGAGGTGAATTTGAAATAAATATAATTTATGGGTGTTTAAAAAAGGATGCTAAAGGATCTAGAGTGGATTTTTGCTAATTCTTTTATGAATCATAGGCATTCTCAAAAATCACCCTATTCCATTTTAGGACAGCTAAAATTTAGATGCTTGATTACAGTTGATTTTAGAAAACACTTATAAGAAAATAGAATTATATATTACAATCTATGTTTATCAAGTTGTGTTTTCCTTGTTGTGGTGATTATTCATTTGTTGTTGATAATGTACTTGTATTTAACTGGAGGTGAAACTATCCAATTAAATGCAAGCACATTATCAACAGTAAATGAACTATCAAAACACCAAGGAAAAGGCAATGTGATAAAAATAGATTGTAATATATATTTCTATTTTATTATTAGTGTTTTCTAAAATCAACTGTAATGAAGCATCCTTAATAGCAATACATAAACACATAGTGTAGTAAACTGATGATTTTTCCTTCTGAAGGTTTTTTTTCTACCTCTTCTTTCTTCCTCAAAAAGAAGTTTTTTGGCCCCTAGCTATGCCTGTGTCAGGGCCCAGAATGGTGTTGCAACTGAACCAATGAGAGTTCAGTATTTGAATTGGGGAAGACAACAGTCCAATAGAAAGGACAAGAAGGAATAGAATAAGGTATTGTTTATTATAGAATATTGTGATTAATATACCATATGGGGAAAGCCACAAGCCCACAAGGGGGTGGCATAGTGGGGTGTTCCATGTAAGGTTCAAAGCCAAGGAATAACTTGTGTGGAGAGCAGCAGGTCAAATTGGTAGCACTCCTAATTAGGATGAAGTGCCTGCAATTTGATATTGCCATCAGATTGGTTCATGTTGTTAGATATGTCAAGGGGTGACTCATTGAGTGCCCCCCAGTGTATTCTAAGATACATTAGCAGGCAAGTCTGAAAACCCAGTTGCAACAATGGGCCAGACAAAACCCTATGTTGCATAGGGTCAACACCTGCAATGGAGCAATTGTCCAACCAAACAATTGCGTTGTTGATCACGCAGATTAACCCAAAGGAAACTTTAATTCTAAGTGGAGAATTGAACCCTGGTCAATGCCAAGCCTGGGGACAATTGAAAACTGTCCCAAAGCCAAGTAGAAAAGATTTTAATTGGCCCACACCTTCTGAAACCCAGAATTGGGGACTTGGGTTGCCAAATGGCCCAAAATCCCCCTGCCAGCTACCCAGGGCAAAAATAATGAAAGGATCCATCTAACTGACAAATCAGGAGTCACTAATGGAACCCAGCTTGAGAATAATCCATTGAAAACCAATAAAAAGTTGCCAGTAAGCCCAACTTCAGTTTCCCAGCAGGTTATAGCTGGGAACACTGGCATCCCCTTTCTTTGTTGACATCTTAAAATTAAACATCTTTATGCTCAGTATTCCTTATTTTCTTGCAAGATCTATCTACTTTTGCACCAATATAACTATTCTGTTTGCATTTATTTGCAACTCCACTACACTTTACAACCTCACGTATTTGCTCCTCCTGGCCACCAAGAGGGATCATTTTGCCCTCCATGCTGGAGATTCCTCCTAATCCTCCCTTACCAACTGTGCCTCCTGCCCAGGACTTTAGTAAGTTGGGTTTTGTCTATATCACAGTATTGGGGCTGGATAACCAGGTTGTGCCCTATACTGGGAATTGGCAATCCCTAGCTACTGCAGTCAACTATCTGGCCAGGATTGCGCCTATTGTGTACTTGGACTTCCAGGCCCGGCCTGCCTCCCCTGCGGGAGTCCAGCCGGATCCTGGTATGGGCCATGACAGCCGGGGCCAAAAAACTTTTAAAAAATATCTGAGTCATCAGGAGAGAGGCTCATATATTATTATGTGGGTTGTGGTTGCTATATTAGTGATTTGGAGTACATAATATTGTATAATTTCCAGGTTTAGACAATTTTACATCTCACTTAATTTTCATGTCTAAACATGGCTATCAAAATTGATTATTTCATTTGATTTTATCCAGAGTGGAGTTTCTTGATTTGTCCTAGTTTCTTACTGTACATTTAATTTAAATTCAAAATCCTGCAATTATTATTTGAGTTTACTAGTGGCATTCAAAAGTGACTTGAAATTTGGTTCTTGGATTTGACAATCCCACAATTCCAAAAAACATAGTAAACTTAATGAAAATGGTTGATGGATTTAAACGCTTCAAATCTGATTCCAGTTTATTCATTTTGTCTATTTGAAATATGCAGCTTGACTTGAAATTTTCAAAGTGTCTAAGAGTTTCTGCATTTTTAAATATTCAAATAAAAATACAAAGAATTCAATTTAATTAAAAAAGGCCATCCCACAAATGTGATTCAAAATTTGGACCGAGGATTTGACAATCCCACATTTTTGGGGCAGGAAGATATTCCGTCAATTATTTTTCTGTCAACTGATTTTCAGTCAAATTTATCCAACTATAATTTTCTTCACATGTAAATTATCTTACTTTAAAATAAATCAAAAATTTAAATATAATCTATTCACTAATAAAAGCTATGATTCACACAACTTTTTATTTTTAATTTTATCTTTCTGTATTTGAGAGTCATAATTTTAAATCATTATCTTTTTAAACGCTAATCTAATTAAATTTCACTGCTAGAAAACAAAGTAAGAACATTAAAAGTTTAAAATAATATATTTTATAGAAAACATTTCCTTTATTTTGCATTTTTGATTTTTTATTGCTGCAAAGTAAAATAATTTACATATGAAGAAAACTATAGTTGGATCCAATTTGACTGAAAATCAGTCAACAGAAAAATAATTGACAGAATATCTTCCTTCCCTGCATTTTTATGTTTAGGTTCTAAATTTACAGTAATCAACTGCCAGAACCTCTTGCTTAGATTTAAGCAGGTTTAAAAACTGTTTCTTAACAGTATGTTGTCCTCTCCTGTGTTTCTGGTCCCTCTTCTTTTAGATATTAACCACTATCATTGGTTACCATATCTATTTACGCTTGTTTCAGCTCCCTGGTATGCTAGACTGCTGATGAAACATGGCCTTTATCCCTCTTATTTCTAAAAAGTGTCAGGGACCAGTAGGTCTTGACAGATCTCCATAGGAAACAACTCACACAGATTTAATATAAGCTTTTCAAAATCAACTAAATTCAACTTTATTTTATTGGGCTAAACTTAGAATGATCACTAGGGGATCATTGTGAGCAACACCTTTATATACCATTCCATTAGATTCTTTAGAATCTTTCTAAATCTTCTAGACAGTCTTAGGGACTCTGCTGGTGGCATCAGGCTGGAGTTTTGGGGCATCTTCTGAACAGCAT
The DNA here is from genome assembly GCA_014839935.2 of Entomophthora muscae. Lineage (NCBI taxonomy): Eukaryota > Fungi > Entomophthoromycota > Entomophthoromycetes > Entomophthorales > Entomophthoraceae > Entomophthora > Entomophthora muscae. The sequence continues at coordinate 26,919 of QTSX02003024.1, read as the reverse complement.
GACTCATGTTTCTTTATAAAATATTGTACATTGGGCTTTGCATGTGTATTCTGTCTAAAAGTGGCACAGATTGACTCTCCTGGTTTTTGGATTCAAAAGGCGTGTTTGGACGTCCAAATCCGTCCAGTGGTTGCTGAGTTATGCTCAAATTAAGATTTGCATCAATTCTTGTGCCTTGGTCGCATATTTTAGTCATTTTGCACTGGTTAGGAAGTTTGGCTGGCGGCCAAACTTTAAGAAGCCATAACTCATTGTCTAGAGCAGCTAGGAGAGTCATCAAACTAGCATTGGGATTGTGGAAAACATTAGAGTTTTCCCAAGGCATTTATGTAACACAAGATGTGTCAGGGCGTTTCCTGACACACAGCCTCTTAAATGTTTGATAATTGCTATCAGTATTCAAGTAAGCTTCCATCTATTATTTTAATTGTTCTAGCAACAATAAATTTGCCCTTTCAGTATTTTTATCACTTCTCTTACCACAACTTCCCTTTGAAAAATAACTTACACTATGAAGGTGATTTCCCTTCTATTTTGGTTGTTGTTTATACTTCCTTGGTGTACTCTAGATCTGGAGCCTTCCACTTGAACCACCAATTGGGAAAACTCCTCACCTGATGAAGCTCACACTGAAAAATACCTATACCATGGGTGGTTCAAATACCCCTCAGGGCACTGGAGACAAAAGTTTCATTAAAAACACTCACCACCCTCCACTTCTGAATAATACATCTCCTCAGTTTGTCCAAATGCATCATTTTACCTCCTTGTGTACCTAGTTGGGTACTATCTCTTAGGAAGGTTCAACTCCCTGATGGGGAGATTTATCTTTCTAGAAAAGTTTTTGAATCTCACAATGATAAAAGTGCCCATAGGTTATTTAGTAGCTGGACTAAATTTGGGGGCCCTTGCTCACAAGATTGGAAGACTTTTTTCCTTTCAAGTGGGTCCCTGACAATACTGAGGTATTATCATAGCTTTACACAAGATTAATATGAAAGTGAAAAGTTTATTAAAACTATAGTTTATAAAGAAGTTTTTTGTGTATTTTTATATTTTATATTCAATTAAATACAGTTAAATATAAATTCTAGTATAATTTTGCTTTTGAAACCAAAAAGGGGTTTTGTTTAAAAAACAGCAAATTTAAGCAATCTTTTATTGTCTAGCATATAGTTCTTATTGCAGAAATGAACTCCTTGAGATTTCTTAAATATATTGAATGCTTTAAAATATATTTTTATATTAAAAACTTTATTAATTTCTGCCTCAAAGTCAACCTCTGGAAAATCAATTTTTGCACTTTGATCTTTGATATTTTTGATTTTTGCACCCTACATAGTGTTTCAATTTTTGCACTTTTTGGGGGTCCCATTTTTGATTCCTGCGCTTTCAACCTTAGGAACTTTGACCTAAGGAGCTTGCTCAAGAAAGGTGTATTCATGCACATTGCATTCAAGCCTAATGAAACTCTGCCTGGGCTTGCTGATAGGTTTTACGTGAAGGGTCAACAATTGATAACAAGTAAACAGTTGACTGCACACAAAGCCTATGCTGCTTGCGTGCAGGCCCTCAAGCTCAACCAGCTCTCATTTCTACATTTCAAAGCCCATAAGGCTATGCTCATGTCTATGAAGAGTATCAAGACTCTCCTTCAAGACATTCATCTCACCCATTCTGGCTCTGTAGTTTGTGAGAGTCAAGCTGCTGCGCCTGGGACAAATTACTGAATTCCTCAAATCTTATCTAGGAATGTAAAGAATCAGCCTAAACAACAGGGCAGTCACAATTGTGGTCAGGTAGACCACCACTCTCAAGTATTTACCAATCTCTGTGTTGAAGGAGCTGATCCTAGAGACCAAGCAGGAAAAGAGAGGTCAACCTAGAGACAGAGACGCTCTTGGTTGACAACTCTTTGCAGTCTCCCCTTTCACCTCCTTTAACCTCTGCTGATGATGAATCCAATTATCAAGCCGCCAATACTTCTTCTCTTCCATGAGATTTCAGATGACTCTGATGCAGAAGAATCTGATGCTGAGGATCCTGATGCCTATAGATACTCTGTAATAGCTGTACCTGAAACCATTTCTGTCCCCTATTTACTACATTCTGGAAAGAATACCACCATTACCAAACCTTTTGATGGAGCCAAGAAAAATGTTTCAAGACTACCTCATCCAGACCAAAATTTCACCTGCCTCAGTGAAAACTTCTGAGGAAGCTGATTAGGTGGCTGACACTGTCTTCCAGAGCATCTTCATATTGCTCCCCTCCAGACAGTTTATAAGGAGTTTCCTGGCCTCAGATGTATGCTAGAGAAATGGGACAAGGAACTGACTGAGGCGCAAGATGTATTGGCTGTCCTTCCTCCTTTTGGATGTACTACTACCAGGGTAGAGATATCCAACCAAAAGATGAAGATTAAAGCTGTCCTTGACACAGGGTCTTAAGTCAATGTTGTGTCCTCCAAGTTAGTAAAGAAACTCAAGCTAGCTCCAGACCTCAACTATCATCAGACTTATGGTACAGATGGCCTGTCTATGACACAGGCCATTGGTGCTTAATTGGCTCTCCCTATGTGCTTTTTGGTAAACTTCTCCTTGCTGCTCCAGATGTATTCCTGGAGAATGAGAGTTAAAACTTGTTGGTTGGTACCCAATTTCTCTGATAATACAATGGGGTCATCAACTTAAATGATGGATACATTTTTATCCTTGGGTATGAAGTCCCTCTCATCTTTGAGGAACCCATAAAGATTCCTGGTAAACGCCTCAAGATGTGTGCTCTAGAATATCCCTCTGGAATCTTCACGCTAAAGTACCACACTGAATCCTCTTATGTGAAATGCCCTCCTACAGCTTGCCATGCCTATGAATGGATTCCTCTCTTGGCTACCTCAGCAATGACTATCCCCACTAGGTCCCAAGTCATACTTAATTCTCAGATCTTATATAAACTGCCTGAGTGTACCTTTCTAGAGCTCTACTTCTCATCATCCTTGGGATTTAACAAACCTCATCTCTGCTCAGGAATCCTATAATCTTCTCACAAGGACACTGTGCAGCTACTTATAGCCAAAATAACTCCTGTGCCTATCAATGTCTCCAGAGGTCAAGTGGTTGGTTACAGAAGTCTCTTAAATGCTCCTGACGTCCTCTCTCTACACCCTTTTAATACCTTCCAAGACTTAAATTTTCCAGAAGATGAGCCACAAGTGTTATCCTTGTTCAGTGCTGAAGACTTTCCTCAATTGTCTCCTGTACAGCAAAGGAAGTTCTTGACCTGCTTGAGAAATCTCACAACATCTTTTCCAAAGACAGTGCTGAATATGGTCTGTCTAAAGGTGTCATACATCAGATTGACACTGGTGATGCATCTCCCTTCTGAGCCAAGCCCTATAGACAAAGTAGAGTAGAGGACACTCAGATGTCTAAAGAACTTAAGCAGTTGCTGAATGCTGGACTTCTGGCTCCTTCTCAAAGTCCTTAAGCTTCTCCTTTGCTTATTTTAAAGAAGAAAGATGGGGGTCATTGAATAGTAATGAACTATTGCCAGTTAAATTCTTTGATCAAAAAGAATTTTTATCCCTTTTATGCATATATGATGCTCTTTGTTGCCTTGGAGGTTCCAAGTTTTTCTCAGCCATGGATCTGGCATATGGCTACTAGAAATTTGAACTTTCACCTGAGGACAGACAAAAGGCCACCCTTATCACTTTTGAGGGACTTTTAGAACCTACATGCATGTCCCAAGGGCTCTGAAATGCCCCTGCTAAATTTTAAAGGGCTATGGAATCCATTTTGCGTGATATGAAGCTTTCATGTGTGCTAGTCTACCTAGAAAGTATCACTGTGTTTAGTGCTACATTCACTGATTACTTAGCTCATCTTAAAAAGGTGTTCATCAAAATCAGGAAAGCTGGACTCAAGTTGAAACCTTCCAAGTGTGCCTTCTTTAAAGAAAAAATGGATTTCTTAGGCCATGAAGTAACTCAAACTGGGATATGTCCCATGACCAAGAAGGTTGATGCCATTAACAAAATGCTTCATCCCACTTCCTTGAGAGAATTTTAAGCCTTCTTGTGCATGATAGGCTATTAAAGACAGTTTATTAATGGATTTCTGAACATCAGCAAATCCTTGGTCCATCTATTGAGAAAATTCCTTTTAAAATGAACCGCCAGCCAGTAACAGGACTTCAAAAACCTCAAGCAGAAGTTGAAGGAAGCTCTCATTTTTGTATATCCTGATTATGACAAGAAGTTCATCCTTTGCACTGATGCTAGTGGCCTCATCATTGGAGCTATTTGGGCACAACTTGATGACAAAGATATAGATCACCATGTAGCCTATACCTACAAAGTTCTTAACAAACACAAGAAGAATTATAGTGTGATCAAAAAAGAGTGTCTAGCTGTACTTCACGCTGTCAAAAAATTCTGTCACTATATCTATGACATGCACTTCACTGTTGTTATTAATCATGCCTTACTCAAGTGGTTACAACAATTGAAAGAACCAGAATGACAACTGGTCAGATGAGCACTTTGGCTACAAGGTTATGATTTAACTATATTACATTGCCCTGGCATACAACATCAGAATGCTGATGGAATTTTGCAAATGCCTATCCTAGCCCTCCATCCTACCAAAGCTAATTGGTTATATGAGTTGAATAGTCACCCTTTATCATGAGAGATTGAGACTGAAGATACTTGCTTGGCCCTACAGAAGTTATCTAAGGATACCCTTATCTGCAATCAGCAGCTGTTTAAGAAGGTGCAGCACCAGTATCTCCTTTATGTCCGTCCAAGTATACAGTTGTCCCTTATCCTGTAGGCCCACTGCAAAACAGGGCATGAAGGGATAGCCAAGACCTATTATTGGATTCAGAAATATTACTGTTGGGAAATCCTCTGCCTATTATCAATGATATTATAGCTAGCTGTCATGACTGCCAACTACAGAGACCTTGCACTACCTCTAATGAGTTCAAATTGGTGCCTCCTAAGCATGCTTTTTTTACCATTAGCATTGTTGCAGTTGGACCTCTCCCCGCTCAAGGTCTGGATGCAGATTCATACTGATTGCTGTGGATCATTTTAGAAAATTTGTGGAAGATAGAATCACTAAAGACATCACTGTAAAGACAAATGCTTACTTTCTCCTGAAAGATTTATTCTATTGTCATGGTTGCCTTCAAGTCTTGCTCTCAAAAAATGGATCAATTTTAACGCTTGCTTGGTGACATCAGTGATGGAAGCACCAGGGACACAACATTTATTTTTTCCCCATACAATTCCTCTACTAATGGATCAGTAGAACAGGCTAATTTCACATTGGTGTATATCATAGGGAAGATGAATTGCTCTAATACTACAAACTGGGATCTATAATTGCCATCCACCCTGTTTGAATACCACCTCAGCAGACATAGGGTTACTGGGTCCTCCCCTTTTGCCATGTTATACGGGAGAGAGGCTACTGCCCCTTCTTTCTTATGTATACAGATCTCTACCTCTGATGCTGTCTCTAATCCCAAGGATCACATCAAAAGTCTAGTTAATTACATAATTGTCATCCAAGCTTCAGCCTATGTTTCTGCCTATAAGACAAAGGCTCTAGAGCTAACCCCAGATAATGCTGGCGGTGCTCCACTCCCAGAGTTCCAAGTAAGAGACATGGTACTATACTATCAACACTGAGTAGGAGAAAGAGCTCACAAGTTGAACTCCCTGTGAATTGGCCCTCTTGAAGTAACCTTCAAGTGGGGTGCTGAGTACACTGTTATTTTTTTGTCCACATGACGCCCCTTTGCATGAATTCATGCCAAGTTTCTCTGCAAGTATACCTCCCAAAGGCCAATATAAAGTGGAAAATGATGTGAATCATTATATTCCTGTTCTTTTGATTTTGTCTTTAGTGGAGTCACATTTTGAGTGTGAAATCCTTCAGTTCCCTTTCTCCTTTCAAAACGGGTTTTAACTCCAAATTGAGTGAAGGAATTTCTTACATTCTGAATGATGACATGAGTGATCCTTGACCCACTTATGAGAGTGACCAGTAATCTATCTGTCCATCTACTGTTTTGTGGTAAACAACTGCCACATAAGAATCAATTAGATTCACCCAATAAAATTTAAGTTCTATTCACATTTTCTCTTTGTGATTATTTTTGTACTTTGGCACCATCTCCCTAGTTTTAGCTAGAGAAGATTTCTGATAATTATCATTCCCAGGGCATTAAGGTAAGTCCTTTATTCATCCCTGAAGACTAACCTCTGGCTTAGTACAAACCCAATCCTACTATTAGGATGTCCTGTTATGTCCCTTGGCTGCGCCCAAGAACAAAACTTTAATGGCATCCTAATATGGGCAAAGTCTAATTAGAAAGCCACAATAAAAACACCAGTCTTAAAATGAATTTCATTAAACAAAATGCATTAAGATATGCACATAATATGTACATAACAAAAGTTAAAGATTAGCTGCAATATTCTAATGTAATATTTACATTTGATGTGACTTAATTTATTATTGAAAATGAGAATATTTATGCAAATAATTTTATGTCATTCATAAAATATACAACATTTTATTTATTATGAGAATGTCAATAATGTAAAAAGAATATGTTATTAGTTATAAAGCAAAAGAAATAGTATCAATTTTAATAAGTTGTCACAAAGAAAGGTTTTATTTTACTCATCAAAGGACAAGTAGGGGAGGGAATGGGCGGCATGTACATTGTCGTCATCTGCACCTGTGAAAGGGACAGCATCAGAGGTAATGGGGAGGGAATGGGGGTGGTTTGGGGGTCAGGGTTGGAAGGTGGGTGGCTTGGTCTTGGTGGGGGGGGGAGTCACAGGTTGTTGACTGGGAAGAGACAGCAAGAGCTGATTGCTTCAATTGCTCAAATTCTTCTTCTGTCACACATGCGGGCTTGACAAACCAAATGGAAGAGTTTGGGGGAGACAGGAGTTCTTTCTGGACTTATCACTATCACTTGAATAGAAGATGATGAGATCAGAGAAGTACTGGGCAAATATGGATGGAAATAGCTCAAACCCCTTCTCAATTTGGGTGCACAGTTCATTGTAGAGGGGCAGGCTTTAAGCGCCTGAGAGCCAAACCAAAATTGTAAAGACATACATCTGCAAGATGTATTCAGCGCAGTTGGTAGGATAGGTCCAACAGGTATGCCCTGCAGCAGTAATTTCCTTGATTGCCCATTCCCGCTGCTCCATCTCAACACTCATTACAACTGTGTACATGGCTTTTTGTGTGGCCAACTCCTCCAACATGGCCTTGAGCTCTGTCTGTTAGGCATACCCATCTATGGTGTTTGGTATTGCTGAGTAATAATTGACATCCAACGGGGAAACTGCTAGCAAAATCCTGACAAATTGATACAAAATTGGGCCATGTTTGTACACATCAGATTGGGTGCACTTTTCTCCATAGTCTTGAATACTTGCAGAAATCTTGGCTTAGGAAAAGAAGATGAAATCATTGCATGTTTTTGTTGCCCTCTATTTGATAAAATTTATGGTAGTAGAACTGTATGGGTCGGTGTCCATCAAGCTGGGCCTGTTAAGAATTTGATTGGTCAAGATTCTTCTGGCAACCACAACTCCATGCATCCATGGATTGACCGTTCTCTTATTTGTGAAAATTCCATAGAGTCCCAGTTGGAGGCACACCTGGACTAGGAGAATTTGGGGTCATGTTACATGATGGCTAACATGAGAGGGGGGCTTTGTCACCGTCAGTTGACATACGGGCCCCAGTGGACTTTGCAAAACTCATTGCAGCTGCTATTTCCCTGAGAGACATAAGCATCTCTCATTTTCTAACCATTTTTGTAACAATTTTGGGGCAATTAGGTTTCTTCTGTGTCTTTCAGGCTGATTGGCTAGGGTTAGTATATGGGACATTATTTTTCTTGTTATGCCTAGGCGCCAGATTGGTTATTTTATAACTTAATCACATTATTCATATTCAAATTATTCAGAAAGAGTAAAATATAATCAATCCCAAATATTTAATTGATCTTGGGCTTGGGTGATTTTTTAAAAAATAATTCATTGATTTTATAATTGAAAATTGCAACTTATAGTACTACTGAAAATATCTTAAGTGCTACTACAAACCAAAAATATTTATGATGAGTTGCATGGGAGAGTAATAGCAGCCCCAAAGCTATAAATGCTATTACCCTATCTTTGGCTCATCATAAATATTCTTAGTTTGTTTCAGAAAAAAAGGTTGTTGTTTTTGAAAGACTGATAACTCTATTTAAAATACACCCTCTAGTAAGCTGCCCTACTTCATGAACTTGCCCCAATACACTACTAGCATCTTCTGATATTTTTGTTTCTCTGGTATCATCACGTGATTTCAAATGATAAAATATCTCAGAATATTCTGAGAAGCTTTCAAATGTTAAAGGTGAAGTATATAACTTCCCATCTTTCATCAAATATGAAAGATTAATGTGCAGATTTTTAACTTCAAGCTCTCTTTTTATAGGCCTAAATTTCCTTTCATAAATATAAAAAAATGCTTTTTGGGAAACAATTGAACCAGTTAAAGATGAATTGTATAATTCTTTTCTTCTTTCTTCTTTCTCACAAATATTTTTTAGATCATTAATGTTGTTAATATAAAGTACATTTTCTTTTTCCTTTAAAATTTTTGATATTACACCAAAGTGACCATCAACAATGCTTTTTCCATGGCATTCAACAAAACGGTTATATTTTATGGAACCCTTAATATATTTAGGTGCCTCTTTAAATAAGTAATATAAAAATTCATATGATCTAAAATGATTTCCATTATCTGTCCATACTTTTATATTTTTTATTTTTTTAAATCTATCTAATTTAAGAAGACTTATTAGACATTCACCTGAAAATAAAGAATCATGTGATAATATTTGAGACAAAAAATCATGATATTCATATTTAATTTTATTGTTTTCTTTAAAAACTAATGCAAACCCTAATAATGAGATTGGTTTTTTTGAATAAAAACAATTATTGGTCTCAATTGGACCACCTCCAACCTTTAAGTTTTCTTTATAATCTATAACTACAACACAAGACTCATCATCTAGTTCATTAATATCTTTTTTATATTCACAATTTTGATGAACATAAAAGTCTTGGTGCTGATTAATAGTCTTTGAGTCATTGTCTATAGATTCTGGTAATGGTAAGTTTTTACTTTCACATTCTTCCTTCTTTTTTTCTAGTGAATTTTTTAAATTACAAATATTGCACATATCGGTTTGTTTTTTACTTTTTATTATATTTTTAGGGATTAATTTATAGTAAGTGGAAATAGAAACTGAAATTTCATTTTTTATTTTCATATTTTCATATATTTCTTTTTTTGTTTTAAGTAGAGAGTATTTAATTTCAGTTGAGTAATTACTCATCTCTTTTTCTATATCTTTATAAATTTTTTCAGGCACTTTTTTTGTAAAATGGCTTGTTTCAAAAGAATTTTCCAGCAATTTTTTAATTATTTTTTTAGTTATTTCTTTTTTTAATGAATAGTTATTATTTTTTTGGCTTTTTTTGTTTAAGCTTACATTTTTATTTTTATTTATTTTTCTTGAGTATTCAAACTCACTTTTGGTTATATTAAACCCCATATCATTAAGCTCTTTTAAAGAGTAACTGGAAGTAACCAGAGATCGCAAGGCTGGGAGAAGTTTTTGGGGAGAAGATTTCATGAGATCCTTTAAGTTTTCAATGAACTCATTGCCTTTTTGATTTTGAATAGTTGGCAGGAACTGAGCTTTCCCAAATTCAGTTTGAGTAAGGAAGTGCTTGATGAAATTATCAAGATCATCACCAGCAATAAAGAGGAATGCCTTTTTTAACATTGCAATTCTCTCTCTTTTTGTTGAAGCTCCCAAGGAAAAAAAGGGTAGCATGGAAGAAGTAAATTTAACTGAGGACATGGTAGTATTTTGAATCTGTAATTAGGTCAGATCTTTGATGTGTGCCTTAATGATGGAGTAGTTATGATCAGAATGTGGTCTTTGAATTGGGTTATTTGGATTAGAAGCTTTGTGGTACTTTAGCTCTTATATACCAAGCTAAATGACACCATTCTGAAAGAAATGGTGTGATAGCTTTTATTATAGTTTGAACTTGAATTTATGTTTGCAGAAATTAATTAAATACCCAGTTTTCATGCACAAGTGATATATGTGAAGCAGCTAAGCATTATTATTACATCATATCCTCTTTGTAATCAATGCAAATCAATTAAAATGATGTATTCAGTTAATTGTAACTCTTCCGCATATTTTTAAAATGATAAAATATTAAAGAATTCCATTTAATGAATGCTCAATTTGAGGTTCGAAGCTCACTTGAACCTTAAAATCAATCTAAACAGTGATAAAAACATCCTAACTTCAAACTATCATAAAATCCTAGAGAATTGAGCTTTTTAAATAAAATAAAATGCAAAAATAAAGCTCTCAATATTATCTTTAATTTTGTTAAATAAAAAACATCTGTTGTGTATTCAAAGAAAGAGTATTTATTAGCTTTGAAGTGATCTACTTTATATCATTAGATATAATCATATAATAAAATCTGGATTATGCTCTTTTAAATTACTTTTGGTTTAATATTGAGCATAGTATACATATTAAAATTTTTACACCAATAGAAAGATAAGATTCTTAGCTTCATTTTGATAGTTTACAGTGTGAAAAAATATTAATTTTTCATTGAGTTATTAATGTTTTAAATATAAATTGTGTAATTAGTTACTTTTTCAAAATCGAACTGTGTTATGCTGCGACTTGAGCAGCATGTGCATTAGAAAATGGCCTAATCTCTAAAATAATGACCCATATGTTTGTCTTAGGAACCAAATGGTGTCATCAGATTGGCTGATTCAGTATTCTGGCTTCCCTGGGTGATCCCTTGGCTAAATTGTCTAATTCTGGATGCCAGTGTGAAAGTTGGATTTGGGTTAGCAGCTGCATGTGTGTGGTGCACAAACAGAGCCATGCTGGATAAAGCAGGAGAGAGAACACACTCCTGGGTAGTGCTTGGGGAGGGGCCTGCAGGTTGAGAGTGGCTATAAACAGAGGATTCACTGTTGAAGACTCAGCGTAGCCCTGCATGATTTTGTCAAGGTCAGGAAACAGCTTGTTTACTTGGTTGTTATTGAAAAAAGGCATAATAAATTTTATTAAAAAATAAACTTGATAAGAAGAGTGTATATTTTAGTCAATTTTATTGTTAAGTATGTCTAACTTGGTGAACATTACGATCTAAATTTTAGCCACCCTAAAATAGAATTGGGTGGTTTTTGGGAATGCCTGTGATTCCTAAAAGAATTGGCATGAGTCCACTCTAGATCCTTTGATTTACTATTTGAGATGCCCATAAATTATATTTATTTCAAATTCCTCGCAATTATGATTTGAAACTTGGTTCTTGGATTTGACAATCCCACAATTTCATGTACATTGATGATTTCATGTCATCAGTGATCTGTTAGACTTACAGGTGATATCAAAACGTAAATTGGAACCATGCATTTCTGATTCATGTATCCCACATTTGTTTGCTGTGTTTTGTCTTTAGTTGATCAAGTTATCTGCACCAGGGATTTGGAATTTGCAAATTTAAATAAATCACAAAAAGTTAAATTAAACGGTTGGTTTTATCAAATATTTTATTTTTCACTCAGCTGAGTTGCCCAAAATGTGATTCGGATTTTGGGCCATGGATCTGACAATCCCGCATTTCTGCCAATAAGTTCTGAACTTACAGTAGCTATGGACCTTGGAGTGTTTTGAATGCTAGTTGTTCATGGCTATTGGTGGCTACAGCTAGGGATGCTTCGGCTCAGCCCCGGCCAGCTTTCGGCTCTGGGCAGCTGCAAAAAAGACGGAAATTGCCATATATTTTAATAATTTTAAATAAATCTTTGGTAGGAGCGACTGAGAGCTAGAAACTGGCCGCGGCTGCCTGGGGCTTGACCGAAGCAGCCCTAGCTACAGCCCAGAGCTTCTTTGAAATCCAAATACTTTCGGGTTCTGATTGGTTGCAAAATTTGACATGTATCCCATATCTAGGGCTGCTTCGGCCAAGCCCCAAGTAGCCGCGGGCTGTTTCTGGCTCAGGGCCACTAAAGACAAAGATTTATTTAACACTTGTTAAATATTCAGTAATTTCGTTTTAGCTTAAGCGGCTTAGAGCCGAAAGTCAGCCGAGGCTGAGCCGAAGCATCCCTACCCATATCCTATATCCCATATCCTATATCTGCAAGAGTCATCAGTGCAAGATCCACGCCTTGCGGATTGAGCCATACACGATCACAGTTAAGTAGCTGAGATAAAGAAACCTCTTTCTTAAATGAGCGGAAATCCTACACCTTCAGAGGTAAATTTCAGAACAATTTTATCAAAGCTTTTTGAGTTCGCCTTTTTTTTAAAAAAGTTCCGTTTTCATCGGTGATTCGCCTTTTTCATTATAGATTCCCTTTCCTAGGTAGAGGCTCAAATCCGCCTGGCTCGTGAAAAGATCAAGGCAAGGATGAGCCTTATGGGGGTCAACAACTTTGGCTCCCCCAGGCCTCCGCCGCCCCCTTCTTCCTTACACGCTCCTACCGAAGCCAATAATCATCAGCAACATCAGCAATATGTCATGCGACCTGCCAGCGTTCGGCCTGCTGGTTTGGGTGGTATATCTTCGCTTGATCTCCAAAGGAAGATACGCGAGGCAAAAGAACTGGTGCATTCTTTGCACAAAGCAGTAAGTTTCACTTGTATCTTTTACTTATTTCTAGCCCAATGATCCACGATACGAACCTAAACTTTCTGGTGGTTTGAATATGCAAATTCACCCCCTGCTAGCTCAGGCTGCTGGGAAAACTGATCCAGAGGCTATTTCGGATCTCATACCCAAAAAAAGCTTTGCCACGGCTAAAGTAAGATGTATTTTTGCTTCTTTTTCTAAAGGTTAGGCAAATTTAAAGTATGTTACCAAGCCTTTGAAGAAGGAAGAAGAACCCATCAAACCAAAAAAGAAGAAGCCAGAGGACATTACAAAAAAAGCTTACTTCGATCCCGAACTTGGACTTGAGTACGCAGTTCCTAAACCTCGTCTTTCAAAGTCTTTTCGGTTTGCACCCGCTGGAAAGTTTATCGAGCAGGGGAATCAATTAAGAGCTGAGGTAATTTGGCGTTCCTGAGCGAATCTAACTTTTAGCAAAGGGTTGATGAGCTCCGCCAAAAGATTGCAGAGCGAGCCAAAGCTGCAGGAATGGAAGAAGAGCTAGAACTTGTTTCAGATAAAGTCCTTAAGGTATATCCCTTTATATCGAACCAAGCTCACTGCATCTCAGAAAGAGCCCCCTCCACATGTAGAATGGTGGGACCGTGATTTTTTCCTTAAGCCTCCTCTAGGCCAGGAGCAAACATACGACTATAAATTTACCCAGTTTGACGAAGTTTCTGGAATAACGGCTTACATACAGCACCCTGTCCCTATTAAGCCCCCGTTTGAAAAGCACAGAACCACAGTGAAACCACTTATTTTGACTAAGCGAGAACGAAAGAAGCTGCGTAGACAAAGGCGTGCTGAGACACACAAAGAAAAACAGGAAAAAATTCGTCTCGGGTTATTGCCCCCCGAACAACCTAAAGTCAAGCTTAGTAACTTGATGCGAGTCCTAGGCAACGAAGCCGTCCAAGACCCCACTCAGATCGAAGCTCAGGTCCGTCAGCAAGTTGCCGAGCGCAAGCGTGCCCATGATGAGCAAAACGCTGAACGGAAGTTGACTGAAGAAGAGCGACGCGAAAAGAAGCGCCGTAAAATGGGCGATGACGTCAGGCAGCATGGCTTGCGTGCTGTTGTTTTCAAAATCAAGTCTCTCAATAGCCGCCAGAAAAAATTCAAAGTCGAAAAAAATGCCAGTCAGCTTCAGTTGTCCGGCATTGGAGTCATCAACCCTAATTTTTGCCTGGTCTTCGTTGAAGGGGGCCCTAAATCTATCAAGGCGTATAAAAAGTTGATGCTGCGACGCATCCAGTGGGATGAGGAGGATGAATCTGAACAACACCCTGAAGGAGTTGAGCCCACCCCCAACTATTGTCATATGGTCTGGGAAGGCGATGTCCCAGCTAGAGCCTTTAAGGGGTTTTCTTTCCGCCTTTGTCCCTCTGACCTTCTTGTTCGTCAAACACTCGTCAAAAATAATGCTGAGCACTACTGGGAACTCGCAAAGGCATATAAAGAAGACTACGTTGCTCTAGATCGAGTTTTATTGTGATGTCACTAGGATACTCAAGCCACCCAAAGACTTTTCATTGAAGATTCTCCAAAGTCTAACTGCTTCTTGCCTTGTTGGGTTGCATAGTCAGTTTTCTGTCATACTATCCAAAGAAAGGGTCAGTAATTCGCATGTCTTTAGAAAACTTTATATTTAAGTTCACCCATTATGAGTTTAACACTTAAGTCCTTGTTGTATTCCAATGGCAAATATCTCAAAGTTGAGCATAAAGAACCTCTTCAACGATGTCTTCCACAATTTCGCCTAATTTGTTATATAATTTGCTTGACTTTAGAGGTATTTGGCTGGCCGCCCAACAAGCCAACCTTTCGGTTCAAGTTTGGTTTCTTTTAAACAATGGATTTTAACAAATCATAACAATTATTATATCCATCAAAGCTTTAGGTTTGATGATGTCAGTTTTAGCCATGCTTAAAAGGAACCTAGAGATGATAAGATTGAAAGTAAGCTGCATGAAAAATCTTACCAAGCGAATACATTCACTCTAATCATATTCTTTATTGATTTTCAAACTGTTTGTTGTAATTTATAAAAACACATCTCTGGCACCCTAGACTCACCATACAAGGTTTAAAGCTGTAACATGCCTTTATGGCAATATCCACAACAATCTCCCAAAAATTGCCCGGTTTTTTCAAGGGTCTCAAGTTGAACCTGGTCGATTGGGATTCAGATCTGGAGGTAAACCTTGCCAGGGACCAGTACACGGCAGTAAAGATAAGAAGCAAGGATCGTTACACAAAGAGCCTGACCAAGTCAATCGAACTTGAGGTCCGGTTCCAATGAAAATATATGTACTTCGGAGTCTAGTTGGCCACCCAGAAAAGTTTTTAGATTTTGGGATACTAATGTAACAGTGGAAATGGATCATCCAGGGCTGGATACAGCTTCAATAGCAGTATATATCCATTAGAGATTGATAAAATGATTTGAAAGGCTTGGTTACTTGTCCAAGGAGATTAACAATATCACAGGGGTGATTTGTAAGCGTCATACTAAAACTTACCCTGTTTTCCGCCTCAATCCTCCTTCAGGATAAAATTTGTGCACTTGTGTCATGGCCTGGGTTGCTCTCAGGGGATCCTTTGGTCAAAGGGAAGGGTCTGACCTGAAAGGCCCAGTAGATGATGGGTGCCATTCTCATCACATAACTAGCAGCAGTAGTCCAGGGGTGCCAAGCTTCTATATGGGGAATCACTTGCTCAGCAAGCCCCAGCATGGTTAGGTAGGCAAACCCAAGTTTGCTGTAGTTGTAGGATGGGATGGCAGTAACAAGGGGGAGTTTTCCTGTGGTGGCACTCATGGGCTGGCTTGGCAGAGAAAGTTGATAAAGCTGAGGGACACCTTGGAAGGGGAGAGGAGGCACAAGAGCAGGAACTAGCTCTTGGTCCAGTGCTCTGGGGGGAGGAACAGGGGCAAACATTGATTGAGTAGAAGCAGCAATAAGTTGCTCTGTCTCCCAGTGCTGACATTGGACCTGCAGGTACTCTCTATTCAACAGTACCAACAATATGAGATTTTTAATAATGTAATAATCTCCTGCAAAGCTCAAATGCTCTGATTGCATTAACTAACATATTTTTATTTAGGGATATCAACAGGGAAGAAATTCCCAACTTCCCCAGCTATATGCTGCTGGGGAACTGGCTTGGTGGTGGATTCTCATTAGTCAGCTGGTCATCTGTTTCATTCTTTCTAGAACTGATATAATCTGATTGGTTGTTTGAGGTGATCAATTTGTAAATTCAAGGCTCTGAAGGGTGGAGCAAGCTTTGGGATTCATATGATGACTTTTGGGCCCCAACTTCTTGACTTTTGATAGTTTGGGCCAATAAAAACCTTTTCCAAGATGCATCATTGTGGTCTTTGCCATTTCCTGGTTCAGTGGTCCCCAGGGCATCAATTCTACTTCAGGAGGAATAGTGGTGTCAATTACTGAAACCAAAGGCAAAGAATTGACCTGACAATGGCATGATTGCGCAAGCATTTGCAAATTTGCAAGCTTCTAAACCAATATGCACTAGTGCTTAGTCAGGTCACTTTGGGCCTCAACAACTTGGTTCTATAAAATATACCTCAATATTGAAATCCAGTAAGTGTGTTGTCAATCTGACCATTTGATGATCTCAATCCTGGCTTCTAGAGAACAGCTGTTCCTGTCTGAGCATGATATTATCAAGGTTTTTTTTCAGCTGTCTAAATGGGTGGTATAAGTATTTAACTCCCAAATTGATCTCAGCCCTTATTTGGCAGTTCCCCTATCAAAATTCACCCTGTATTGCAATATTCATTATCATGTGGCTTATTGGTCTATCTATTCCTTAAACCTAGTTTTTTTGCATGTTACCTAGATTTATATAAATGGTAATTATATCCCTAAAAATTATCAAGTCCACTTACATCCAATCCTTTATCTTTTCATTTTAGAAACTATAAAGAGTATTTTTATATCTACTTTTAAAATTCTCAGTGCACTTTTCACTTGCTACTCTTTTTCTAAAAACTTTACCTGCAACCTATTTGTGTAATGTCATGTATTAAATGCATATATGGAACTATACTAGATACAAATCATCATAAATAAATTCAGTCATGTTCAAGCCAAAATAAAGGACATCCTGATACATTGGATGAAATTTAACAGGGTATTGTACTGACCAAAGCTATCATTTAACTCTGTGAGAGGATAGTAAAAGGACATTTAAGTGGCCACATAAGCCATAAATGAAGGAGATAACACAGTAAGCCACAGCTTTGAAGAAAGAACAGTAAATCAGTTACTCACTCCTGCTTTGACAACTGATTGATAAATACAGGCTGGGAATAGGAGTGGGTTTCTGGGACCTAAATATGTTCAGTCAACTGATTTTCATTCAAACAATATCAAATACATTGTTTTTAAATTGCTCCAATGAAACGTAATTAAGTAAACCAACTTTCTGACAAAAATAAATCTGATGGTTTGCTACCTTCAACAGTTAATAAAGGGAAAAAGCCTACGTTAGTTTTTACACCTGTGATTATAAACAAAATCAATTAAGCTAAATCAACATCAATTCAAATTTAAATAAGACTCAAGTACCTATGAAAAATATATCATATGTTAACAGGAATCTGGGGGTATTATTGGGTGAATTAGGTTGAACTTACAACAAACAACTTAACCCCTTGAATAATGTAGTTGGGGCATGATACAAAAGCCTACAAAACAAGAATGAAATAGTTATAGTTGCTGTTTGGTTTGACTAAGCTTGCTACACAAGTTGCTAGTAAAATACACTCAATTGCAGTTTGTTGAACCTCAAGTCAGGATAGAATAACTAGAGTAATATAATTCACAAAATATCACTCAGGAGTCAGGCAGAGTGAGATGTGTGATGTCATGAGACCAGGTCATATAAAATATGGTGTATAATCAGAAGTATAAATCACAATCATAAGGCTCCAAGTATCTGATTTTGGCATGAAATTAGGGGAAATTAACTGAAATTTAATTATATAGCTCTAAAAGGGTTTGGTTAAAACTAAAAGAGACCATTATATATAATCCTTTAAATAGGCATATGGGAGTAGTAAATTATAATTCAAAGCCTATTTACAGATAGAATGAAAAACATAAATATGTTCTGTAGCTTAATTTAGTTTGAATTGTTTTTTATTTCTAGTAAAAATAGAAGCAACACAATAAAAAATCATTAATGCAGATGGTACACACTGTGGATGGGGATTTCCCTGTGGGTTAACCAATATGATAAGAATAACAAAGCTAGCCGATCAAGAGGGCAACATTAATTCAGCAAAAAACCACAATTGTGTGAAATGCAGAAGATATCCCAGGGTATTCAGGCTAGAAGAAAGCATAGTACAATAGTTGTCAGGGACCCGCTTCTCAAAAATCAGATCTCTGCACTCCATCCAGTATTTCATATTGATTTAAGACAAGGTAGCCCTTTTCATCAACCCAGCAGTAGCACAGACATTCTTCATAGCAGGAATCACAACTGAGAATATCAAATCAGCGTCATAGAGGACCAAGCAGAAAGCCATACATAGTAATAAAGACAATGCACCCAAGCAACCACCAAAATAAGCATTAATAATTCTAGGCACTAGCAAGGTTTCCTATTTCAACCTGCTGTAGCAAAGCAATGAATTTGGTATTTGGGAACAGGATGAAGTTTTATTAAACAAACAAGAATCAAGGCAGGATATTATTCACTTAAATAACCATAAGGACTAACATCAGGAGATCTCAATCACATATATTACATATCAGGAGCAAGGGGTTGAGCTCAGTTGATCACAAGTGTGAAACATTGCAGTTGGGTTTTGATAATGAAATAATATAGAGTTTCACAATACCCTGGAGGTGAAACAATCATCAGGGGAATTGGATAATCAGGGAAATTGTTGAGATGTCCTTAGGAAATCCTATACCATAATTGTGAACAATTTAACAGTCCCTTGAGGATAACTAATGATGTCAGGAATTGGTTCCTGATAATAGTTTTATAACCTGTTGAGATAAACAAAATCATCTCAGTCTAGAAACAAAATGAATTGGATCCAGATATATTGCAATTTAATATAAATTCCTTGATTTTGATTTCATTTTTAGACTGAGTTGAGTTTGTTTATCTTAAAAGGTTATAAAAATACTGTATATATTTAGGGGTTCTAAATTTTTAAAGAAGGTTTAAAGTTTCTGGTGGCCTTCCCTGATTTTTATCAAGCCCTCTTCTTCTTCCAAACAAAAAATACAAAAAAACATTCAAGCTCATCAATAATTGGCTCATAGTGTAAAAATAATTTATGATGTATCTTTGCTATTCTCTACACCGCTTGCTAATTTGTTCTCTCTCAATACTGAAGAAACTCTCATTAAGCTTTATTTTATTTTGGCTCTTTTTAGAGCCCAAATAAAGAATTTCTGTTACAGAAATCAACCTCAGCTACATTGGCTCTCCAATTTTCTCTAATTCAAATCCAAATTCAAATTATGGAAATTTTTCTAAAGAACCCCCTTTTAAGCTGGCAAGAGTCAGAATGCTCCTTGCTTGCTTATTATTTAAGAATAAGTCTTTGGTATTGTAGACCAATCCCCTTACTAACCTTATCATATCTAAGTTATTCCCTTGAATCCTTGGTTTTATTGAATGATTTTCATGATTTCCTGCTGCTTGGTTTAAACTAGCAGGTTATTGTTTTAAAGTTGGGTTTGGAAGGCAATTTGGCATTACTTTATGTTTAAAATAGACTTTTATTGAGAAGCTGCAGCTTTGACTTTCTTTTCCCCCAAAGATTGAGCTTAATTTTGCACTTTAAATTTAAAGGGCTCACTAAGATAGTGATACCCTATCAGTATCAATCCACATATATTTTTAAAATCTTCTCCTTAAGTAATCTGGCCCCAGTTTTCCAATTTCTGGTGCTTATCTTCTGCTATGTTTCAAGTGGGTGGGTTCCTGTCCTTGAATTTTATACCCTTCCCCTGATCATACTTTTTTTCTATATCCATCCAGTTCACCTCTTTTTAAAGCTTGAGTCATTTAGCAACCGCTCTTATCCACAACCCTCTCTCCTTCCTAGAATTTTTTACAATCTTATCAGCTAGAAAAGAAAGTCAGTAATCCTCCTATTCTATCTTTCTTCATCCCTGGGCTGAAATATTCTCAGAAACTCTTCCTCTATTCACAGTTATATACTCCCTCCACCTTTCTCATGATTGGATCTAAAAACTAGCTGATTTCTCATCCCCTCAGTGAGTACAGCAGTTGAAGTGTCTTAAACCCTTTATATTTTTCAATAAATCTACAGGAGACAACCTTTTTAGTTGATTGGTAGGTTTGGGGTTGGGCTCTGTTATCATGGATCTAAACCTATAATTCTCATAACCCTATGCTGTCTTCTTTCTATGGAGATCTACTAGGGTTCCAGGCCCTAGCACTAGGCCCTCTGGGAAAACAAAACAGGTTGGGGACTGAGCTAGAGGCAATGTCCACCATAAGATAGGAGATAATACATATCAGGAAGCTAAAATATCAATAATTTTTCTGCTGACCAATTTTCTGTCAGGTTTGAGGTAGGACACGCCATCTCAAAAACAGCACTTCAAATTGCGCCATCTCAAATTTAATTTGAGATGGTGTTTTTATGTTAGTGATTTTGAATCACAAGAAAATAAAATAAATAATAAAATAGTTAAAATTTACATATAATTTTATAATGTGGCATCTCAAATTTACGCCATCTAGACTTCATCATTTTGAGTCAGATTAATTAAATCTATTTTGCTAACTTTATTTACATATGAAATCACTTAGTGTGAGGCATGTTTACGCCATCTCAATTTTACGTCATTTCAAATTATGCTGTTTATTTTTAACTAAAATAAGCTTATTCCTGCAATAAAATAAAGCCTGTTGTATACAATCAGAAAATGCTCCTATAGTGTAATCCAAGACACTTACACTAAGAACAACTTAAAATAACACCATTATAATAGTCCTACTAGTGATTATCATTGCTGGGTAAAAAACCATTTTTGTTATATGTAATTTATAGCTTAATTATACATGGATACTTTGATAAGGGTTTCTTTAATAAAATATTTTAATAGTGATTTTAATATAGAAGGGAGTGATTACAACATTTTGATTTATGTCACTTCAAATTCCACCAGGTTTCATATCACCCAATTTATTCAATATGAGAAACAAATAGGGGAAAATAAGGGGAAATTCCATATGAATCCAGGCTATGCTATATCAATCCCCTACCACAATTCTTGCTTTTCACTTTTCAAAAGTACAACTTGACGTTAAAAATCATAGTAATAAAAAATGTAGAAAACATATGAAAATTTGAAGATATATTTTTTGGCTTTCTCTAAACAACTGGGTACTTTTTAACCCCAGTTGTATAAGATAGTTTTTGTGAAATTCAAGTTTTAATCTTTGGCCCAGTTGAGGTAGCTCCACTGAAAATTTGTTAATTTAATATAAAAATGGTCAAAAACACTATGTTTTTGAGCTATGACACCTCAATTATGTCACTTCAAAAACGCCATTTTGACTGCAAGTTTTCAGTCAAAACACAAAGTTTTGCCTACTTGCATTACTAATAAAAAATTTACAAGACAAAAAACTTTGAAATTTTGATAGTATATATCTTAAGACTTTCTCTACAATTCCATGTAAAAATATTTACTACTTTTCTATTCAAAAATTCTCATTTTTCTCTTTAAAAATTGACCCCAAATTTCCCATATTTTAATACTAATTCACTTTTAGATGTCTCCCAAGCCTATCACCAAAGCTGCGTCCAAGACCTCCAAGGGCAAGAACACTCCTCCCAAGGACAAAAAGGCCAATACAACCCCAAAAAAGCAGTCTTCCAAGGCTAAATATCCCCCAAGACCCCCACTCCATCACCTGAACCCAAGGAAACCAGCCCCACCCCTCCTCACTCACCATTTGTTTACTCCCCCTCTGATCCACAAGAGAAGTTATTCAACTTCAATTACCACTCTGATCCCACCTCAGATCCTGAAGAGGAGCAGGAGCAGGAGCCTAGTGCTCCTGTGGATGAGCCAATTGAGCTCTGGGATCTAAACACAGTCCATAAAATATTTAATCAAAATGGCACCTTTGCTGTGCCCAACACATACCCTGCCAGCTACCCTATAATGACCAAGAAGGCAGGTGCCAGCTTTGTATACAAAGGACAAAGCTTCAGCTGTAACAACAAGAAAACACTAATATTTCAACATCACTACAAATGTAGTAACTTTGGGTGCCTTACAAGGCTCACCACCTATGAATTCACCAGATTCAAAGCCCTGACTATTGGCCATGACTGCGCCAAGCCTTTCAACCCCTTGTACCAACTGATCTGCTGGTTTATTCACCAGGTCATCCTAACTACCAGGGACCAAACCCCCACTGAGGTAGTTAATGATTCCCTCCTTAATTTGAATGACTCTCAACTTGCTGCTGTTAATGGCGCCTCCAAATTGAAGAGATACTTCACCAATCAGAGGTATTATCTGAGCACTGAAGGCATCAGTGCTACATTACTCAATCAGTTGATTCTAACTGAGGAGTAGAAGCTTTCATGCCAGGAAGAGAGATTCCTTCTCCATGATGACAGCCATCATGTACATGAGCAAATTATTTGCTTTGCTACCTCCCAGGATCTTTGCAACTTTCTCAAATGCTAGACCTGGCTCACAGATGGCACTTTCTCCACCTACCCAAAGCTCTTTAGCCAGTCTTGGAACATTCACAGGCAGGTGGGAAATCTAGTTCTTCCCCTAGTATTCCTTTTCCTCCCAAATAAGAAGCAGGACACATATGTACATGCTCTTTCAATTTTGAAGAACAAGCTGGATGAAATTCTCCCTACCTTGGAAGAAGAGCCCAATGAGACTAGAGGGCGCAAGAAGAAGGCCCAGTTACAGAAAGAGAAATTTACCCCAACCAAGACGCATCCAGAAAGCCTTCCTTACCACAAATATCTGGTAGTGGATTTTGAACAGCTCAGGAAAATGCCTTCATTAAAGTATTCAAGAGCTCCCCCCAGGGATGCTACTTTCACTTTCAGCAGGCAATCTGCGGGTGCCTTCAGAAATTCACAGATCTACATGAGCTTGTCAACGCAGAAGGCACAAAAGATTCCAAGGACGTCTTCAATTGATTTGCTGCCTTTGTCCTAGTAAGAAAGGAGGAGACCAATACCTATTAAGGCGGTTTCTTCCACCACCCCTATATCCTTGCCAACCAGGTAGCCTTTGCTCCTTTCATTGAGTATTTGAACTCAATGGGTTGGAGTTTTCCAAGGAGCACATTGCATCAGAAAAGGTGGTGACTCAATTGCCTGTAAATGCTTAAAGCAGGTCAAAGGCAGGTTGATCAAGACCACCTCTTCCCTTGAAGGGTGGCATATCCAGTTTATCACAAGAGTCAGGGTCTAGAAGCCTAAGTTCAAAAAAATCATGGTGCATCTCAAAACCCAGCAGGCCATCTCTTCCTGCCTCTTCAAGACTGGAATAAATACCAAGGGCAACCCCCCAAGCAGACCAAAGCAGTGAAAAAGTACACATAGATCAGCAAGGTGGTTCTTGTATACTATCCCAAGGATAGAAAAATGAGCATCTTCAGACCATCTTTGTAAAGTTACGCCTCCCCCTTAGGCTGCCACTTCAATTCCTGCCAAATGCTTGGGAATTTCTACCAAATTATGTTTGAATATTTATCTAAAAGGTTACTGAAAAAGCCCAAGAAAGGCCATCAATTTAATATTTTGGTATTATTCTGAAGATGCCCCCGCCTAAACCACCCAGGAGACACCTCTGGTTAAATATCATGTGCAAGAGCAGTGGTAATTGCATCCAAAGCATATTCCTGATGTTAGTTGGTTCAATTTTCCTTTTAATTATGTTCATTCAAAATTTGTCAAGATCTTCCTGTCTCAAGAAATGCATTTTTATCTGCTCATATCATTGGTCAATTAGTTTATGACATTCAATCTACCACCCCAATCCTATCATATCCCTTAAATGAATGCAAGTGTTGTAAAAGACCTTGCTTCACCATTCTCTAATCTAATAAAGTTTGAAATTTGTTAGTAATTTTGACCATTTGGTTTTATCTGTTGCTTTGCAGTGTTCAGTTGACTCCTTCCCCCCTTTTGACCTACCCAGGAATTGTTGGCAACAACCTTTTGGTTGTTGCTGAAACCGCAATCTTTATTGTGGTTGAGAGCTTGGTTTTATTTCCTCTTAACCTGCTCCCCAATTCTCACATAATGATGAAGCCATTTATCAGGCTTTTGAGCCTTCTACCACTCGTTGGAGCTTGCTGGTTTGGCTGCTTTGGAGATTTACAAAATTAAGCTCAAAATGCTGATCCTCCACCGCTGCTTCTCCACAGCTCATCTGCCCCCCATACCTTAGCCCCAGTGTCCCTTTCTTCAGGTTGGCTCCCCCTCTCTCCTCTCAGCTCTGCCCTCTCTCCTCTCATGGCTTAGGCTTTCCATGCTGGTTGCTTTACCTTCTTGCTTCTGCTTAGTCTTCTTTACTTGGTTTTTTAACTTTCTTCTTCCTGCCTTTAAACACAGACCCTGCTACTGTTAGCTTTGGCTTCAAAACCTGTCACATTTTTGCTTATGTTGGCTTCTGGTTTTTCCTTTAACGTTGGCACACTCACTGCCTGGCCTGCTTTAGTTTAGTGATTTTATCCTTGCCCATCTATGTGCTTTTGCTCTCCCGGCTTATAATACAGACTTAAGTTTAGCCAATTGGAGCCCCCCACACTCCCTGCTATTTGGACTGCCAAATTCTCATTGGCTCCCCCCCTCCAGTTCCCAAATTGCCCATCAATTTCAGACAAGAGTATCCATCTTAAAAAAAATTACCTCCTTGATTGGATTGGCTCTTTCTTTGTCAGCAAAGTTTGATTTGGCCTCTCTTTGACTTGACTATTTATATACACTTTCACAGGTTGGCTGAGTTGACAGTCCCACCCTGGAATCATGTGATTGAATAGTTCCTGCTGGCTTTTGTTCAAGGAGGTTAAAGGTTAAGGGCTTCTGATGGTTGTTTAATGAAATAATTGATATTTCAAAACTGCTTCAGGTTTGGGTTCTGATTGATTGCTTCTTACCTGGCTCACTGGTCCCATGTTTGGAAATACCTTGGTCTGGTGGGCGTCTCTCTGCTGCTTAGCTTCTACTGCATTTGACCACATGCCGTTTGGGGTTATTTATTATTAACTTTCATAATTCTGGTCTTCCAGGAGACTTTGAAGTTTAAATCCTTTGGTTTACTTCCAAGTTGAGCTCTTGTTATGATGTCACTCCTTGGTTTGAGGCTCAGACATTTTTATTTATTTCAAAAAATAACAATGATAATCTCTCCCTTTCCTTCCTATCCCAGCCCACTTTGATTGACTTTACCTTGAATTTTATGATTTTCCTTTTACTTATTCTGGTATATCCAGTTTATGGATGTCTGGTACACATAGTTATAGTTCTAAAAGCACCTCACTTGTTTGCAGTCCTATCACTAGCTTGCATTCAATTCAGCCATTTCTCTTTCTGTATGCAATCTTATGGTACCTTTGCCAGTCATCTTGAGCATATATTTTATGTGTCTTTGACCCTTGTCTGGCATCAGTCTGGTTTGATTGGGATTTTTTCCCCCTCAGTCTTGGTTGTTCCCTCTAGTTCCACACATCCCTATTCCTCCCCTTTTTCCTGACAGTGGTGCTCCTGATCTTATTTGGCTGTCATCTTTAATTTCAAAGATTGTATGAGATTCAGTCTTATGTCAGCCATCAATTTGGTCAGCTCACTCCTGGTTTTTACCCTCCCCCTCCTGTTCCTGTCCCTTCTCCTGATCAGTGGTGCCCCTACCCTTATTTGGCTATCATCTTGAACTATCTGATTGTATGAGATTTTGTCTCATGTCGGCCATCAGTCTGGATAGCTCACCTTGTCTTGGTTTTGGTCTTCCCCCTCCTGTTCCTGTCCCATCTCCTGGTTGATGGTGCCCCTACCCTTATTTGGCTGTCATCTTGAAATATAAGACTATATGAGATTTAGTCTCATGTCAACCATCAATCTGGTTAGCTCACCCCTGGCTTTGGTGTTTCCTTCCTACCCTGGTACCCTGTCCCACCCTTTTGGTCCTAGCAGAGGCAAATTTATTTGTCTTGTCTTTTCCTGCGCCCTTCCTTATCATGTCTTCATAGTAGTTGTTAAGGATGCTCACAATTAAGTATGAACACCAATAACAATTCCCTATTACTGCTTGGAAAGAATGTCCAATCTGGTCCCTCTAAAAATATATGCCTCAGAAAGCCTTCCTTATAACTAGATTCCAAATTGGCCTTTTGAAGGTCTTCTAAGTTGTCTGGTGACTCTTTCATGCTCTAGTCCCAGGCTGGTCATCCTTTAATAGGAAAGGATAATGTAAAGTTACGCCTCCCCTTAGGCTCCACTTTATTCACTGCCAAATGTTGGGAATTTCTACCAAATCATGTTGAATATTTATCTAAAAGGTTACTGAAAAAGCCCAAGAAAGGCCATCAATTTAATATTTTGGTATTATTCTGAAGATGCCCCTGCCTAACCCACCCAGGAGACACCTCTGGTTAAATATCATGTGCAAGAGCGGCCAGGAGAAGTGTTAATTGCATCCAAAGCATATTCCTGACGTTAGTTGGTTCAGTTTTCCTTTTAACTATGTCCATTTAAAATTTGTCAAGATCTTCCTGCCTCAAGAAATGCATTTTTATCCTCTCATATCATTGGTCAATTAGTTTGTGACATTCAATCTACCACCCCAATCCTATCACATCCCTTAAATGAATGCAAGTGTTGTAAAAGACCTTGCTTCATCATTCTCTAATCTAATAAAGTTTGAAATTTGTTAGTAATTTTGGCCATTTGGTTTTATCAGTTGCTTTGCAGTGTTCAGTTGACTCCTTCCCCCCTTTTGACCTACCCAGGAATTGTTGGCAACAACCTTTTGGTTGTTGCTGAAATCACAATTTTTATTGTGATTGAGAGCTTGGTT